>OY740778.1:24741465-25296980 GCA_963513935.1 Aphrophora alni
ATTCTTGATAAAGTAGAATCTTGGTTTCAGCAAAATGAGCTAAAGTTAAAGGTTGGGAAAACTCCAATATTAAAATGTTGTCCAAGACATTGTAATGATAATAAGTGTCTTGGTAAAGGTAAATTCCTATAAAATTTTGGGTGTGTGGCTGGATGAATGTATGAACTGGAAAGTTCAACTTGATTTTCTTCAAAATAAATTAAGGTAAATTTCCTTTGTTTTTCTGCACTCAAGAGACAATGTTTCTCTTGATGTATGTCAAATTGTGTATTATAGTTATCTAGAATATATTTTAAAATATGGCAATTTTTTTTGGGGGACTGGAACAGGTAGTGATGATATTTTTAGACTACAAAAGAGGATAGTTAGAACCATGACAAACTCTAGAGCAGGGTTATCCAACTGGCGGCATACGGCCTGCGAAAGCTTATTAGATAAATAAAATCAGAAAACTACTTTGAAATGTCTTCCTTGTGAAGGAGATTTTATAATGTAATATAAACAAACTTATACCAAATATGCTGGTTTTTAATTTAATTCAAAAATTAATATTATTAATATCAATATTAATAATAGAAATTAATAGAAAAATTAAAAATTAAAAAAATTAATCAGTATGGCAACCCTATATATGGCCCGCAATCACTTTCAATGTTTAATTTTGGCCCTTGAGGCTTTGTACGTTGGACACTCCTGCTCTAGAGCATCCAGCTCATGTAAAAATCTCTTTAAGGCTCTAGAAATTCATACTTTGGGTGGTCTATACACATTTGACCCCATGTGTTAGGTTCATCAAAATAAAGAAAAACCAGCACAGCTATAACACTGGAGATCAGAGTTTTTAGACTAACAAAACACAGCCTGAATTTATTTGAAAAAAAGTTCCCAATATATGGGTTTAACTACATAATTAAATAAATAGTTATTTGAAGACCTTAAACATGATCAATTTAGAGTAAAAATTAATTATACAATCATAATATATATAATACATAATATGATATAAAATCCTTCATGCAAGACCCTATAAATAAGATATTGTGATGGTTTTGAGATTGTTTATAGTATGTTATTTTGTTTAATTATGCTTTGGTTTAACTGTGGATTTTAATAATGATTATGATTAATGTTAAATTCAACCCTGACAAAGCATCTCTTATTACAGTAGAACCTCTGTTAATCGGCCTCGGATCAACCGGTCCTCGGATTAACCGGCCTATTTTGTAGTGTACTTGGTTCGATGAGAGTTTCCGAAAATAAATTGTAATTAAAACACCAAAGCGGCGGCGAGTCAAACGACTTTGTCGATAGTGGTATCCTATTGTCGGCGGGGTAAAAACACCGCGGCACTGGCAAGTCAAACGACTTTGTCGATAGCGGTATCCCATTGTCGGCGGTGTAAAAACACTGGGTCACCAAAGCGGCGGTGAGTTAAACGACTTTGTCGATAGCGGTATCCCGTTATCAATGGCGTAAAAACACCGCGGCATTGGCACCCGTCGGTATAGCAGACTCACACCGGCAAAAACGTTTGATGGGCCGCTTTTTTTTCCACGAATCAATTTAGTATACATTATGGAAAATATAACATTTCTTTTCAGTTTTCTTCTTGTCTTTGACTGGTTATGATCTACTTACAGTATATACAGTAAATAAAAATGAGCAAGTTACGAAAATGGAAGCGTGTGTTGATTTCGTTTGAGACGCGGATAAATGTGTTAAAAAGAGGGGAATCTGTAAAAAAGCTTTGTGACGAGTTTAACGAGAACCTCGGATTAACCGGCCAAATGGGCAACCGGCCCGGGTATCAGTCCTGACTCCGGTTATGAGGGGTTCTACTGTATATATAATTTTACAGAGTGTATAAAGATTTAATGTTATGTGCTGATTTAATAAATGAAATGAAATGTTATTGGTTTCAGGTTTACCCAATCACAATCATTAAAACTTAACCCATTGCCTTACCACCTCTATTAGGTGTTACAAGAAGGCTCTCAGTCTCAGGGTAAAATTACCAAAATAACAAGTTTTCATTAAAGTTCTCTTAAAACTGTAAATATAATGATATAATATTGTACCAATTTATGTTTAATATGATATACTTTCATTTGAAATGTTTTATATTGTATTTTAGGTATGTTACATTTATATTTTTTATAAATTTTTTTTTAAAAAGTTACATATACTGTAAAACTACTAATTGTTTTGAAAATGTCATTAATATGTAGAACAATAATTTCTGTATATAAAAAAAGAATATCACCGAAGTTCATACAAGCAAACAACAAAGAACGCCATATTACACACTTGCCGTTGAACATGGATGACAAGTAATGCATTAGCTGATTTGTTATTTTTTTATCTATCAATATAAATTAACTTAAACTACAAAATTTTGGCTAAATATTTTGATCAAAATATATTACTTTTAAAATTTCACTACAAAACTAAAAATAAACTCATATTTGCACATATAATCACACCACTACTGCTATGAGTATATTGGTAGTTGTAAGGTAATGGGTCAAAAATATTTTTATAGCCTATTTGTTAGTAATAACATTTCGATTCACTACCTCGACTTGGCCTATTTTCCCGCAAATAGTTACTTTATTTCAATTTTGCAGTACGACCAACATAAGTCAGGGTAGTCAGCAAATGCTAACATACCCCTTCTAGAGAAAAAGAAATAAGAAGTTACCACATAATAGAAATGATGGCTTTTTAATTATTTTATATTGTATAATAAATATTCTGAGAATAAATCATCACTGTATGGCTTTCTGTGACTGAAAGCTTTCTTTCATGTATTCCAACAATTGACTGGCCTATCGCTAACACAGTTTCAAATAATAATGGAAGAAAATTGCAGAAAAAGTACTAACAGTATTCTGCGGAAGGAAAGTGTAAAAGCAGTGGCGGCGATAAAAAGTTTGTTTATCGGCCCCCCCCCTCTTCCAATAATCTTTAAAAACATTATTACAGGTATTTCCACCTAAGCTTACACTTGGGCTTGGCGCGGCAGTGTTGGCGGGGGTTGGGTGGATGCCAGGCAAAGACCTTTCTGCGAACATTCCACTACTGACTCACAACATACCAAGTTTTATTAGTTTTAACTACTGATGTAGACGGATGTTAATATTTTCGCCGGCCGGCGCCGGTGAGTCCCCGCGATGCACGACGTAGCGATAGCTGCATTACTTATCGGCCAACGGTAAACAATACACATACTTCGTATCATGACATTAAATAATAAATACTGCTCTTTAAAAAATAATGGTTATTGCCGTTTTGGATGCACGATGCCCAATCTTGTCTGAAGACATTTTACCTTATTTTATTAATTTCTTGACAATACTCATATAAATATTGTTATGATAGGGGGGCCCGTGTGGCAGGGTCCGTCGCGGGTCCGGGTCCCGGTAAAATTTCCCGAAAAATCCCAGTCAAGGCTCGTGGGCCCTGCAGGCTCGCTATCGCCGCCACTGTGTAAAAGTATTCGGCGCAAAGACACCATATATTTCTCCAGCAAGTGCCTAGAGAAACCTGGATTCTGCTTTGAAAAATACCACTTATTAAAGAACATATAAACATTGTTTTTAATTTGTGATTTTTTGTAATTATATACATAATAGCCAATTTGTTCTTTTACTTTATATAAATCAATACAAGCTTTATATTTATACTTCATTTATTTAATTTTCCAATGCCGTAACATGTGTGTCATCAGCACTGTACACACAAAAATTAAAATTTAACCTTCAATAGTGGTGGCAACACATACAATGCATACCTCACTATTATAAGTCAAAAGAAAATAACAAAGAAAATTTAACACTAATCCGAATGTATTTAACACAAAATATACCGTCAGTGAACATGTTAAAGAGGAATTATTTTGACATTATTTATGATGAGAAATAGAATAGTACACAGTTATCTAAAATGGTTTGAGTAGTTCTTTAAAAAACTGTTTACAAACACACATAATGTTAATACCTACCAAGGTACAGTCAAGATGGAAAGCTGTAGGAAGATGGCCAGCGTTATACTGATCAGCTGGTCTACAATCAACTAAGAAAAACCTGACGGAATCTTCAGGACAATCTTCGATAGCAGTGTTCTCAATAAGTTCATTCACAGACACAGGTAGACATAACGCTTGCGACACATTGCACTCTAGAGTTAGGTCTGTACTGCCAAAAATACTGTTTTGTAGTTCCTAAACACATAAGAAAAAAAAAAGTTATTAATTATTTTACAATAGAAGTAGGGATTGCAAAAGCAATATTGAATATATAGCCAAGTTATGAAATGCTGATGTTTTTATAGCAACCTTGATATACAATAAGAGTACAGTTAGAAATAAAAAATGCAAGCAATGTATTTTTTTTTCTGACAAAATTAAGAAATTAGTTATTTAAATTAGAATACTTTGAAGATATTTTAATAGATATCTAATCATAATGGGTTGTTGTTAGAGGAATGTTTATGTGTCTAATTTATGTATAAGTGGATTTTATGAATGTTTTTATATAACGTGTAGGTATGTATAAATATCTATTTATGCTTGTGTCTGTGTGTGTCTGTAAGTGTATATATATATATGTGTGTGTGTGTGTGTGTGCGTATGCGGATGCGTGTGTGTGCATGTGTTTATGTGTGTTAATAGTGTGAATTACAGAAGAGATAGGGTTTGTTTTATTTAGTATACCAAAGGTAGTTTATTATTTTTTTTATAATTTGAAAATGTAGGCTAGTATAATTTTTGTACACTTTTTCATGAGCCATGTGGTTAATAACAATATGAAAAAAGTAACGCCCAAACCACAAATAAAACACTAACACAATTAACGTTACCAAGTATAATGAACTCTTAAGTACATTTCGGTAACATATCTACCATCCTCAGAGGGATATAAACCAATTTTGAACTAAATGTAATAGTGAGATAACTTATGAAGGCATGAGGAGTTATGTGCCACTCAATCCTACTATATTATTCTAATTTAACTTACAATAAAGAATTTTACAAAACAAACATATATATATAAGAGAAAATACAAGTTAAAGTTCTCTAATATAAAACATAAAGGAAAAACAACTAACATATATATTAAGAAAGTACAATTCAAAAAGTAAAATAGGCCTAATGTGTGCTTTAACTTGGTTTTAACAAAGAAAACAACGAAGAATTTGGAATTGGACCCTTATCAGAATTCAACAGCAAATCATTTTCAGTTATAACAATGAAAATACTTTCGAAGATATCCAACAATTTGTTGTTAATATCTTTAATCAAATTAACATCATTCATTCCTACATTATGAAATGTAGAAAGAACATGCTCAGCAATGATAGATTTTTTAGGCCTGTCAAATTTAATATACGACGAATGTTCTTTGAATCTCTTTATAACCTTACCCTTAGTTTGACCAAGATAAAACGTTTCACATGAGCCACACTTCAATTTTATAAATTCTAGACTTCTCCAACTTAGCAATTTTATCTTTGGAATTTCTTAACAATTACCCCAGGTTATTTTAATTTTTAAATGCAATTTTTAAATTTAAATTGTTGAAAATTAACTCCAAACTTTTGGTAAGGGTGGAATCAAAAGGCAAACTAATATATATAAATTTACTTTCTTCTCATTGGAGAGTCGTAAACATTTTTCTTACATTCTTGAGTTTTTGTTTCCTTAATATCCAATCTATAACTTTTGGATTAAACCCATAAAATTTGGCAATACATTTTATATTATCCAATTCCCTGTAAAACCGCCTAGGCATAAGGGATTTTCATAGTTCTATGTATCATAGAGTTAAAAGTCGCCAATTTATGTATATTACAATAGTTAGAAGTATTCAATACAAGGTGTTTGAAAAGTCTGGGTACGGCTTAATATTTTACAAACCATAGCAGAAAACATCTATAAACTTTGCACAGTGTCATATGGCAATGTAAACTATTTATCCTTGGCCCACAGAGGAAGTCATAGGAATCTTAAATGTAAGCACGGGTCGAGTGATACCTCATTTCAAAGAGCTCAGTTAGTAGAGTTGAATGCCGCAAACCGCATCTCAAAAGATGTATCCAATCAGAAATGGCGGGTTGTTTTAGGTACACATTGTGAAGTACATTATGCGCTGCCATTTCTGACTGGATTAAAAAAATAAATTCTAAAATGAAGTGGTAAGTTAAATAATGCTAGTTACAAAAGTCAGTGAAAACATTAGTTAGTAGAGTGAAACGCCGCCTACCACATCTGAATACGACGATCAATAATTTTACTGAATACTTTTTTGGTGATCCCGCATCTGAATACTTTTTTGGTGATCAATAATTTTGATGTGTTTTTATATGGTTTTGGAGATGGGTGAATGTGAAAGTTCGTTTAATGTTTTTGAACCATTTTTAAATATTTGTGAATAAAAACCTAAAACAAGTTGGCCTTTTTGGACAGTTGACTTTTCGAACAACCTCTGGTTCATATATTTATTCCTGTAAAAAATAAAATAAAATAAATAAAAAATAAAAACCCAACTTTAAAACAAGGTATTATTCCATGATTGTTTTCAATTTAAAAATTTTGATTTGCCTCCAGAAACGGCCATTTTGAGGGGAAGGGTAATATCATCTCATATGAGGAAAAAAAGAAGTACTTTTTACGCTAGAAATTAAGAATTCTATTATTAAATTTACTATTATTTAACCTTTTTGTAAAACTGTAAAAATGACTAACCTCTCTAAAGGAACTGGGTGTTTTGTTTGCATAATACTGAGCTAAGGAACAAAAGTCAGAAACATCTTCAGCTTCTAAACCACACGGGAGACCTGACAGCGCTTCTGATATTTTTCTTTTATCTTCACCAATCATTCCTAAAACTTGATCTCTGAAAATAAACAAATGTTATTATTAGCTCACATTTCAATCATAATCAATACTTCTGTACAAAATTAGGATGTACATAATTTAATTTATTCTATTCTACTGGCACGCCTAGCATTGTCTTAACTTCTGACACATTCCGGTTACACTTCATTTTGAAAACATAAAAACGTGTCAGTAGAAATTAAGACAATGCTAAGAGTAGAGGGAAAATGTATTCAAATCAATTAATACTATAAATTAAATATTGTACAACGAAAAATGTGTTTTAACGAGATTATTTATTTGAAATTATTATTTAAAATTTATTCAATTACAAAATGAGGAGCCTACTCTTAACTTCGGATTTAGAAGTTCAATAGACTGTAAAACTTGGATATATTTACAACACTTTTAGGTGCACAACATAAATTAAAACTATAAAACTTAATATAAACAATTAAGATATGTAATATCTTAAAAACAAATTAAAGGTGAGTGATAGAAGTGGATACCGTAAGTGATGGGGGAACATGATACAAAGTTAATAGTGAATTATTTTTTAAAAATATGGTTTTCATATTGTTTATGTTAATAAAAGTTCTTCCGTTCACAGTTTTGTGGAGAGAGTTGTAATTTTCGTTGGTTAATTTTGGTGGGATATAATCTGGATTAAAGGTGAATTTATATTGTTAAATCAATTCCTGGAGGAATAAACAAAGTTATATATTCCACTGACCAATGTTTCTATGCTGGAATATTATATTTTAGTCATTTAGCTGTTTTTGATCATTAGATAAAGACTTAATTTTTCTAGATCTATTTAACCATGGAGGTAGATCAATAGATGTTTGAATAGAATGTCCCAAAACCTTCTCTTTTTTTCCACCATAGAGATTTCCTTTCCCACCCAAGTGATTGTTTTTCTTTCTCTCTTTTTTAAATTTCTTAACTCATGTCATATAATATGAATTCTACTATGATCATAGCGCCCAACTAGATTAGAACATAGCATTTATATAAAGTAAAATCGAAAACCCTTATATTTCATATTGTTACACAATGTACATTGTATAATCATTGTTAACATAAAAATACAAAACACAACATATAAATTAATTAGAAATATAAAAAACAATATCTTTCAATAAATCATAAAGTTTTTGAAAATATAACTTATACCTATTCTACTGATGAATGTCATGTATGTTATTTTATTAATTCTCAATTTTTAAATGTCCCTTCTCTGTAATTATTTTAAGTCTTTTAGGAAAACAGTTATGGAGAATGTCACCTGCAATTGCTGGTGACTTACCAGTTAACAAGTTTATATCTTAAGTTATTGTATATCATATGAAAGCTGTATTTCTTTAGCTATAGAAAAATACCAAAAATAGATGAATCTGATAACAATTGATACAATAATAAAAGAATAAACAAAGATCTATTTGACCGAGTAAAAATAGATGGTTAGCAGTTCAAAGGTTGTAACATTGTAACAAACAAATATATCTCACTGTCACGTCCATTATTCACCTCAATGTCACTATACAGAGTGGCTAGTGATATGACCTTACAAACTAATTTACTTTTTCCTTAACCAGTCACACAACCATGATCATTGTGTTTTAGTCCATCAAATTATAATTGATGTGAAAGCTAATTTTTAGGAGAGAATTATTATACACAGAATTATATTTACTTAATATTGCATTACTGTACCTATCGCCAGTTTATGCAAATAACTTATAAACATTTATCATTCTACGTAATAAGTTATAAATTAATAGGCTTTCAGATTTTGAGAAAATCGTAAGTGTGAGTTTTGTTCTACCCAATAAATTTTCAAACACTACCCAAGCTCTCTCTTCCTATTTCTTAATTTTCCAAACTAGTCTTTTAAATTAAATTCTAAATCAACCAATTTAAATCCTGTTTAGCACGGTTTATAATCTCACTGTGGTAAATAAATGTATGACAAATTAATTTTAAAAATTGGAATCCTAGAAAAAAGTAGAATGATTTTATGAATTGGTTTCTCTTTAGTAGTCTAATTTTTGTTTTAAATGAAATTTCTCCAGATAAGACCACTGCATCATTTGTTATAAATGAATATATATATATATATCAGTTTTAAACATCAAAAATACTCAAATTCTGTTCACATATCGTCTCGTAACAATTTAGTTCATATCTGTTACATATTACTAACAGAACATGTAGACAATCCATATGTTTCCTATTTATCAATCAATTCCAAGAAAAGAAAATACCCAATACCCAAAAAGTGTCATTTCCACCTCAAACTTCTAATTTTCTTGGTGATACTTTGTGACTTCTTTGGTTACCAACACAAATGACTTTGATAAATTGTCCTTTATCACAACAGGCCAAACTGATTTAGCTCAATATGAACAACTTCAGTTTACCATTTTATGTAGAAGAGGTACAGAGGGTAAAGACGAATGTTAGGAAATAAGCTAGATGAACTGCTCTTGAAGGTACATTACGTTAATTTAAATTTCATAATGCTAAATGTTTTTCTCTCATAATAATTATCAGAATTAATATCATGGAAAACAAAAAGTGTAAATGATAACATCATCTATTTGACATTCATTATTCAGTTTTCTTTTAGTTGAACGATCAATAGAAAAATAATATAATTTCAAGAATATTGGACCCCATACATGTCACCTTGATATTTCTATTAAAAAAATAACCATTTCAAGATAATTTCAAAAAAATAATGTTTGGGTTTTTATATATAAAGGATGGCTCTCCAATCCGCGTCTATAAAAAACATTCATCAGCACTTAATTCCTCTTTGCTGTTTGAAATTTTGCAATCACTAAAATTGTTGTATTTTCTAGGATCATTACATAGAAAATTTAGTGCAAAGAGATTTTTTTGATCACACAGCATGTAGTGGAAGCAAAATTCCTCCGATGGTAGGCATTCTTTGTAAGTCTGATACTCAGAAAATATAAGCTATAACCTTAACACCCAAACAAATAAAATTAATTATGCAACTAGGAAATTGTTTTAAAACCATGTCAGTTTTAGTCATAGTTTGTAACATTAGAACTTACCTTGCATTTACCACCATGACAAGAGCTAGGAACAAAAGAAAGAAATGATCAGCTTTCTGAAAATACAAATCCCACATCACCATGACAACGCTTAGTTTACACGTTCCTGCAAATAGTGAGTGAAACTGTAACAAAATCATAATCAAAATTAGAAATAAATATTTCTAAATCAAATCTGTAGAACTACATTATATTTCAACACAATCTGGATGTACTTATTTCTTGTTGATGAATGCTCTAATTATGTCAGTGTCAGAAGAGAACAAAAGTTGGTCAATCAGAGCTAATAGGAAAGAGAAGGATCTAATCCAATACTACATAAAAAAGTACAGGCGATCCCCCTAAAGGATGTAATGGTAAATGTCTAGTTTACATTAGCAAAAAGTGTACTTCGAGTCGATGCCTAACCCAATCTCTCATGTCAGGGATTGACTGCCTTGTCCAGGAGCATGTCTGGGAATTCTCTTCCAATCTTCTCTGCTATCTATCCAATGTTTTCTGTCTGGCATCTTTTATGATTATAGTTTCACCTTTTGTCTTCATCCTCTTTTCTAGAAATAGGTCAGTAGGAGGGGGTTTCAACCAGGACACTCACTGCGTTTGTGGGGGAACGATAAGCGCTTCAGATCCTTAACAGCAATATTCTTTGAAGACTCTCCAGGATATATCTGTTGTGCTGCAGAACCTCACCGTAAATTGATTTCTTTTCATTTTTCGGATAACGATAAATGGGGGTAGCTGTTATAAGTAGTAAAAAACACAAAGTAACATTTTTCTCAAAACCAGCTATAACAATTTTGATGAAATTTTGCTCTAAGAACCTAAGAGAAACCTATTAGTTGTCATCTCTCCAAAAAAGTCAGTTCATGAGTTATCGATAATAAATTTTAAAATTGGCCATGGGGCTGTTATAAAAGACGTATTTCCACAAAACCAACTCTATTGATTTTGTTTAAATTTTAGTGAAACTTGAACATTAATGACCTAAAAACATGTGTAAAATTGCAACTGCAAAAATATTACGGTTCAAGAAAAAACAAAAATGAACCTTGACCATGTCATTAAAAGTTCAATTTTAATCAAATAGAGGACACATTTATGGTACAAGTGAAGCAAGTTAAAACCATTTAATCATTTTTCTAACCGAGTTCATTTTCACTTTATGACTGACAACTATCAAAGTGACAATTTCCGTGATGATTAGTTTTGGTTCGTTTTTATTAAGTTTTGAAAAAAAGGCCATGTGAGAAAGTCTGTGAAATTTTTTTTTGACTGTTTTATTTATTTGTGTACATAAAGCATAGATGACATTATTTATGATGAAAGTTAAAATCTGATTAAATAGAACAATGATTCTAGATCAATGCCCAGGCAGTCTTATCTATATTGAAATGTAAACATCAAAATTATAAGTGGAAAACAAATGCTGATAAGAGTTTTATGATTCATACAGAAGCTAGTTTGAGTGATTAATCATTGGAAAGGCTTATTCTGGATTCTCTCACATAATCTCCTCAATGTAATTATTATGATAAGAGTCAATAATCACAATTAAATCAAAAATTAGTTTCCAATTACGAGACATTACTCAAACATTCTCGCATATCCATCATCAAAAAATGGCAATTCAGAAGTTGTCAATCAAAAAGTCTTAACCCTCCAAGTGCTGATTATATTAGTCCTCAGTGCTAAGCTAATTCAACGCTCTGCGCAAGGCTTCTATTATTACAGGAAATAATACACTTTTATTGGCTGAAATATGACACATTATACATCAATATTATCAGGAAAAACCATAGAACAAAATGAAATAAAATTTAAACATACCACTTTAAAACTCATATCCGCAAAAAATAAAAAATAAAAATTTCTTTTGTCCGTTTAGTGACAACGTAGGTAATAACTAAATTATGATAATCCAATTTCTAATATATACAAAATGTAGCAAATTTTGTTACAAAACTAGAAATGTAACATAAGTACCACTTTCTTTTCTTCATAATGTCAACACCGTTGTAAACATTCATACATACACAAACTTCAAATTCAGTAATTTCGCCCACTGTGTGACACCTACATCCAACTTTTGCAAATTAGTGTGCTCTATTACTGTGTCTTTAGAAAGTACTGGCATTTAACCTTTGAATATCATGTATTTACTAAAATTAGTTATTATAAATATGTAATACACACACAAAAAAACAAACAGAAACAAACATTTTGATTCCTACAACGGAGTTACCGCTTTCATCACTAGCGGTATCACTTTCACACAAACAGCTATGAATATTACTTGAATTGCCAATTTCACTCATTATTATATGTGTAATACTACACTAAAAACACTACTGATACACTAAATAATCATAAAATAAATTGTATTTATCAAAATAATATAGAAAAAAACACTAAACAACAATTCACTGCCGGGACACAGCAGTAAACATCAACAGTAAACATCAAATTGTCTTTTACAGGCTTGCTAACATTGATTTTTTCTTATAACCATCGATAAAATTGTGCAAAATGAATAGAGCGTCTTTTACTCAGAGTTACTATATAAAATACATGTAGTTTGAATAAAATTTACCGTTTGTATATCGATTTTAGCAAACCTTGTTCAATTAGATCGCGATCGCGACTTTAGCGGCGGCAAAATAGATCGCGATCGTGACTCTTAGCATTTGGAGGGTTAAACGACCTTGGACTTGGGCTCTTTGATTTATACAAAATATTACGGGGAAAAAATTATATAGAGCTTAAACTTTTTTTGTTTGTGCTATAGAACTCACAATATTCATAAACCGTATCTGATTGAAAAAATATTGTAGTAATGGCGGTCAAAGTTTATTTTTGTTTTTTAAAACAATTTCTGAACAATAATTTCCTTTTACTTGAGATTTAGTACATTGCTTTGTCATTACACTTCAAATTTAACCAAAATTTTAACAAAATTGTTTGATACCTTTTATAGCAGCTCTGGATGAGTTTTTGGTTTTTATCGATAACTCCTGAATCAGCGTTTAGGGAAATGCTGGTTTTGTTTGGATCCTTAGAGACAACATTTTAGCAAAATTGTTAGAACCAACTTTGAGATAATTAGAATTTTTAGTTTAGTCTTAGAGCAGCTACTCCCAAAGTTATATAAAACAAACAAAAAATTCTAAAAATTCTATGGGATATGGTCAAAATATGCCCACATACCAAATTTGATAAATCAGTTAACCTGTTTAGGCTGTAAAGTACTGTACAGACAGAGATCATTTCAAAACTCATTTTTTTAGGCTCAAGGGATAAACTTTTTGGACTTCTCCTGAACAAATTAAACCAAACAGATTAGAATTCAAAGTTGTCAAGATTGAATTAAATAACCTAAATAGCAAGGTCAGGGCCGGATTTAGCATTTTGGCGCCCCTAGTCTGGTTAAAGTTACTTCCCCAAAAACCTTTATTAAAAAATTATATCAGGCTTATATTATGTTAATTGCTTAAGCACCACTCCACGATGCAATTTTACCAATTGCAAGTTTTTTGAGTAATTCCCTTGGTTCTGGGCTTAACAAAATGCCGTCTTAAAACACTTTTAGTAATTTATGTATTAAATAGTGAGCTCATGTTTGTGAGACTGAAACAAAACGATTCAACCCGCCCCTAATCACTCCGAGCAGTAGCACCGAGCCAGCATAGTGGCAGTGGCAATATGATGCATACTGCTCGACGACATCCCTACAGCCAGTTCTCCCGTGTTCAAGATCAATGTTGTAACGAAGTTGATGCGTAATGTTGAAAAATAGTTTAACTTTACCAACAATTATTTGTTCCAATGAACTTCAAAATCAGAATGATTTTTTTTTGTAATCAATTCAAAAAATATGTTAAGTTATGGCTATTTATTTTTATTTCTATATATTAAAAAAAAAAAATTTCTCTCGGCTGTGCACCCCTGCGATCTTGCGCCCATAGGCCCGGGCCTACCGGGCCTATTGGGAAATCCGGCCCTGAGCATGGTTTAGAATATATTAAAAGGTAAAAAGTTCACCCTATTTATAATGGAATTAAATTTAAAAAAATTTGAAATTCATTTTTTTATTGTAAAAATTGAAATGAAAAATATTAAATTCATATACAAATATTTATTTAAAGTCTAAGGAATTGCACTCACTGAAGTGACGAAGTCACAAATGACGAGCTACTAAATATTGCACAAAAAGTAAGTATTGACTAATAATGATTATCGATCTGATTAATTGCGCGTGAAATAGGAATATTATGATGGTATCTCACCACTATTGTGTATGATGGTATCGTGTTTGGATTAGGTAAGATGGTTTAGTTACATATCCTGACAACAGTTACCAGAGTATAAAGTCTGTATACTTGCGACAAGATACAGAAAGTTAAGTAATTGCTGAGTTGCAATTATGCAAGAGTTAAGGGTAAAAGCTCAAGCTTGGGGCAAATCGAGATCAATCAAGCAACGAGCGGACCGGAGGTAGGCAGTGAAGATGCTGAAAGGAGACGAGACCATATAACGTTTCCAGAGTCCCATCAATGTCGTTGAACTCTTCAACGATAAGCATTAACTTCATAGTAATTGAACCACCAATGATAAAATATAAAATCATTGCATTAGTCTAGATAACTGGCCCACTGATAACGTATATTCATTTGTAATGTTGACAACAAGGTTGTGTTAAAATATCGTTAACTGAACCATCAATTGTTATTAAATTAATCCCGAAGACATTATCAGTTTTATAATAATAGGACAGTCCATTTCACATCGGAATCGTATGCAGAAAAATGGATTTTGAGTTTTTTTAAAACCTCATATTCTATTCTCTCATAGAATTCTATTGAAATTCAGAAAAATCGAATTGAAAATATCAAAATTGAGGATATTTTAAAGACTTTTTGTTCATATCTCGTGTGTTATTCAACTTATTACTCACTATAATTATTTTAAAAAATGGACCAATAACAATAACAATAACAAAAATAATAATAGATTATGTAGTGAGTACATGAATTGCAACTATGAGGGAACCTTGTTGAATCTACACATTTTTTCATATAGTCTTGGATTAGATCCTTTTCTTATCAGATCTCTTTTGACCAACTCTTGTTATCTTCCGACCCAGATGCTATTGAATATTTGACTGTTAGAGGTCTTTATTGTATGTTTTTTCTTCATAAGACGATGATGACCGAGAGATGTTTCGGTTATAAACAACAAGAAAAATAACAACTTTATAATATAATTTTAATTGAAATCAGCTTGGAAGCATCAACTTACCCAAGGTGCTGCGTACATATCAGGTGTAATTCTCTTTGTGTCAAGAAACGAACACAGTTGTGGATCATGATATAGTAATAATAACCTAAATAGATGGAAGGCATTGTTGTTGCAAGGAACATATCTCGAGTGTATTGCTTGAAATAGAGTATAAGTGTCTGATCTCGGTAGCTTCAGTGCTATCAACGGTAACAATAATTCCACCCAACCGTTGGCTCTCTCATATTTACCCATGACACCAAGGGATTTACGATGAAATGTTAAGACAGATTCAAGATCGGACAAGACTGAAACCTTATCCTCATCTTCATTTCCAAGTTTGGCTGTAAAGTAAAAATAAAAACAATGTATTTGACAACTCCTAATTAGTACAGTAGAGGTGATGTTGAAGATTTTTCTGGAGAGGAATTTCAGGAAATATTGAATTCTTATTTCTTAATTTCATTATACACAGTTTAAACTTAATTAATGGTAAAAATTATATCAAATAAGTTTTTATAATTATGTAAGAATAAAAATACTAACCGAATTTAACAGGAACGCCCTAACGATTCACGAAACTAAAAAATCAAATTAGTACCAAAATGCATAAATGAGAAATAAAAGTAACCCCTAAACTTAGAATTTAGCTCTTACCAAAACATCAGTCTGTGAAAATGCTGTCAAATTTGTTTATATATTTTTGAGTACTTAGTTCAACTATGAATATACCTCAGAAATCAAAATAAAACCAAAATTTTGAAAATGTTTTCCAAGAAAAATACAATTTTTATATTTTGTTAGAAACTGATTTTAAATTTAAAAGTGAGGAGTAGTGTCTGAAGATGACAGTTAAGTATTCTGTCGAAACCAATAACTTTATTCAATAAGCTAAGCACTATTTATATAGAGTAGAATTGTAGTCTAGTCAGTTTAGCATGAAAAACAAAAAGATCAAGGTAACAGTTAATTTTTTTTTTTCATTTTGAATGACTATTCTCTGTTTGAAATTATTTGTTAATGATGGAGGTTCAATTTTATTATTATGCATTTTTCGGACATTTGCCATCATTTGTGTGTTAAAAATCAAAACACGACATTTCGGGAATAAAAATCAATTCCCGTTATCAAGTGACTAAAGTTCATGTTCATGTTTCTTTAGTTTTTAGTTACATGATAACGGGAATTGATTCTTATTCCCGAAACGTCGTGTTTTGATTTTTAACACACAAATGATGGCAAATGTCCGAAAAATGCATAATAATAAAATTGAACTTCCATCATTAACAAATAATTTCAAACAGAGAATAGTCATTCAAAATGAAAAAAAAAATTAACTGCTACCTTGATCTTTGAACTTTAGTCACATGATAACGGGAATTGATTCTTATTCCCGAAACGTCGTGTTTTGATTTTTAACACACAAATGATGGCAAATGTCCGAAAAATGCATAATAATAAAATTGAATGACTACTTTGGTAGTAGAATAATAATATTGCAGTTGCTCCAAATCAAATCTGTATTAAATTACCAAGAGCAAAAAATTGATGAAAAAAATTACCACTTTTATGTTTTTGCTCACAATACAGAAGATTTTTTTATCAGAATACAGAAATGAAGCTTATGGGGTTGCTAAATATAACTTTTCTACATTTATTTGATGTTATTTCTAAAATCTACATGATTTTTTGAATAAATACCGATCTATAAAATTGTTTCAATGTATGATACTTTTGAAAACATTCAACAATACATAAATCAACATTATACTCAGAACACTGATAAGTGGAGTCCTTTCTTCTTTTTGGACACACACATAACACTGTCACTGTGGGTTAGTTTTCTTCCAGGTATTGCTGGAACCAATTTTAGAAAATATCAAAGAGTCAGTTGTCAAGAAAATATGCGACTCATCAAGTTTTTATTTATTTGAAGCCACTCTGTATTTTTCAATTATTAGTTCTAATTGGAATTTTGGTAATAGTATTTATGATTCTGTTTTTATTTTATATACAGTAAGAGAATTCAAAATGGAATAGTCTATCAGGTGGAAACATACTTTTTTGAACCATTTGAATATTTTGTGTATACATTCAAATGAATTTTGTAACATATCGATTTTGTCAATGGTCTCCAAATATATTGTAATATTTAACACATAACGATTTAATAAATGGATTTCCAGTTATTCTTTTTGTTTTATTAGTTGGTACCATTACATCAGAGTGAATAGTTGTCAACATGTTCACTAATATTCTGTCGTGCAAAACCAGAATATTTCCAGAATTTATTCCTTTTTTCATGTGGTTTTTTTAAGAGCTCCCATTTGTTTCCTATCTTTTCTAATCGTTCCACACAGGTTTGTTTTGTTTTTGTGCAAATAGACAGCGAGAAGTGGACTCGTATAAAAGTTATTTGTGTAAATATTATGGCCTTTTTCAAGATATGGCTTCATTAGTTGTAAGACAACAGAGCTGAAAATTCCAAGTGTTTTCTCTGATAAGTCTAGCCTTGTAGTTGTACTTGTACAAATTAAAATATTTAAAACATAGTCCTTTTTAACATCTGCGATAACAACATATTTGATTACAAATCTATGTCATTTGTTCTATTATCCTGTTTGAATGAGAGATCTTTATAAAGCACTAAAGATTCGTTTATGCAAAGATTTTAAAAGGGGGGGGGATATTCACTAAAGTTTTGTCTAATTTCACTCAATACCATATCTATCTTACAAAGTCTATTACTTTGGTCTTGTTGATCGCGATCACAAAAATGTAAAAGGCGAAATAATGTATACGGAATACAAAAAAACTGAAGTTGACAGTAACTTATCAGATGTGACCAACAGTCATTAAAGCTTAATTTTTAATTTCGAGAAATTAGCGTAGTTACTGCTAAAAATAAATAAATTTTATTAGTATTTATATCACTCCACTTTCGTAGCCTAGATGACACTGTTGAATTTGTATGGGAAACAATATAATGACAAAATCTATTTGACTCAAAAACGATTTTCTGGTAAATTCTGGAGTCCCAAAAAATTTAAAATAATCTAATATTTTAGATTCATTGATTATACAACAAAATGTGTCTTTGAAACCAACATTTGTTTGACTAAAATTATGATATTGCAGACAAAATTCACGGCATTTCTTTTCCATTGAAACATTTGTTATGTTTCTTCTGTACACACCCAACGTCCATGGGCGGCGTTATGGGACACTTGAAATCTATAATATGCCTATTATTACTGTTTCCAGAATGAAAAAGTAACTAGCTCATCGATATCATTAATGTCACTAAATCATTGTTATCACATTCATCGTCACTTTTCAAAGTACTAAATAACTCAATCAACAAACTACACTGCCACTGTGTAAACTAAAGTGTGCGAACAATAGTGTAACACTACTCTTCTATATTAGATTTTCAGTGACATAGGAAGTTTCTAATAGTTCATTTATATTTTCTAATAGAGCAGCATTTATCAGTGGAAAATAATTAAGCTATACATTTTAAAACGTTTGTATGACATGAAGTTGAGAAGTGAAAATGTTTATATATGGGCATAGAACTACAATATAGCTGTGGCCAGATGTAAATAAACGATCATAGCAGTGAAAATGTTAGTATTTCCTATGTAAAATATTGCCTGATGTTGATGGAATGATCACAAATGCTACTCCCGGCAAATTTTCTTCCTCACGCCTCTTTCTTTCCTCTGCAGCGTCTCCAGGAATTTAAAAGATTATAACTGGGATAGTTGTTGTTGCAGGAAATTTTAACCTCTAGGACTTTCGGATAAAACTTTTTTTTTTTAACTGAAAGAAAAGGTATTAAACAAAATGTAAAACTGGTAACTTGTTGGTAGTTCTAGTAATTTTAGCACATGTTAGATTTTGGTGCAATTGTAACATTCTTAAATTATTTTACAAAAACACTGTCACACGTGAAGGATCTGGACATAAATCAGAATTCTGCTTCAACTCTCCATCTTGGATATCCAGTAACTATATAAAAAATGCTCTATAAATAGAACTGAGTGTGGAGTCCCTTACACAATCATAGGGAAATGTATATTTTCAAAATACATTAAAAGTTTACGATGCCTGATAACCATTTGTCTTATCATGATACTCCCACTGGAAATGAACACAAGCAATCTTACTGTATTACTCCATGGTGGGAGTGGACTCGACCAAATATCAGTGTTTCTCTGCCATGAACTCTTGAAATAAGTGGCGCTCTTTACAGTGGAAGAAAATTACAATAACCATCTATACATTAATACAGATGGCTCTCTGTGCTTGAAAGAAAACCTGTCACTTAAGCTAGTTAGGACATTACTGAGTCTGGAGAAAAATATTTCATCACTTCATCTTCCACATCCTCAATGGAGATTGGAATTATTTGCAATATCTACTGATCTTCAACATTGCCTGCATGTGGAACCTATGAAGATTTCCGATCTTACTGATTAAAAATCAGCACAACAGACAATGATGTGGTATAATCCTAATGACTATTACTTTAGAGTTAAAGGAAATTTTCCATCTCTGCTCTAATAGCTAAATAACTAAAGAATGAATAACCTTCCAGTGATTGCCTGGTCAATGGAATATTTTTGGGAATGAGACAGTATCCAGGTAGATTGGTAACCAAATTTCGACCCACACCTTAAGTGACTCGATCATTTCAAAATTGTTTCTCAAAAATAAAACAAAATTTAAAAATCAGTAGATAAACAACGGGAGTCAAGAGACTATGGGTCATCATCTCTTCAATATACAGAAAGTCCTACCGAATGACCTTAAGATATACAAAAGCATCAAACGATCAAGTCAGATGTTTGGGGCAAGAATAAGAATTCAAGGTGATATTTGAACAGATTTCACCGTACCAATTCACCAGTGTGTACGGTTTGGAATGAAGATGAAAAATCCAGCAAGCATATCCTTTTAAATTGTAGTGGTTAGTGTGAAGAAAGGCGTCTTCATAGACATGTTAGAGAGCATGGATGAGATGCATTGTCTCTGGATGTGATTAAATGAGTCCTTCACTTTGGGATTTAGCATGCAGAGTCTACAAGAGACATCAGCAGATCGGAGCCTCAGTTGAAGAAGAAGATTACATAAACATGTTAGAGAGCATAGATGAGATGCATTGTCTCTGGATGTGATTAAATGAGTCCTTCACTTTGGGATTTAGCACGCAGAGTCTATAAGCAATGACTACATAAATACTATAAGACACGACATAGGATAGGGAAATAGTCTACGCTTTACGGGTGCTGTTCGTCACAAGTTTGACACACAGCTATCAGAAAGCGCTAGCAGCAGGTGCTTGACTGTACGCATCCCACTTGGTTGAGACTGTACAACTGTTGACACAGCATAGTCAGTGTTGTCAGTTCGTGCGCTGAGATAAGCGATTCTCGACCTTCCCTCGCATCTCTGGTCCCATATGTGGCATCAGTGTGCAACTGAAACATTGTTTGACCGTAGAGCCACCTAGCGCCAGTCACATCAACTTCAGATTCTCTAGCAAAGAGCGACAGCTCCACACCCTAGCGGGTATTGGTCAACTCAAGAATAAGCGTAGAATATTTAACATGGCCATGTCGTGTCTTATAGTATTTATGTAGTCATTGCTATAAGAGACATCAGCAGATCGGCACCTCAGTTGAAGAAGAAGATTACATAAACATGTTAGAGAGCATGGATGAGATGCATTGTCTCTGGATGAGATGCATTGTCTTTGGATGCGATTAAATGAGCCCTTCACTTTGGGATTTAGCACGCAGAGTCTACAAGAGACATCAGCAGATCGGCGCCTCAGTTGAAGAAGAAGATTACATAAACATGTTAGAGAGCATGGATGAGATGCATTGTCTCTGGATGTGATTAAATGAGTCCTTCACTTTGGGATTTAGCACGCAGAGTCTACAAGAGACATCAGCAGATCGGCACCTCAGTTGAAGAAGAAGAAGATTACAAAAACATGTTAGAGAGCATGGATGAGATGCATTGTCTCTGGATGTGATTAAATGAGTCCTTCACTTTGGGATTTAGCACGCAGAGTCTACAAGAGACATCAGCAGATCGGCACCTCAGTTGAAGAAAAAGATTACATAAACATGTTAGAGAGCATGGATGAGATGCATTGACTTTGGATGCGATTAAATGAGTCCTTCACTTTGGGATTTAGCACGCAGAGTCTACAAGAGACATCAGCAGATCGGCGCCTCAGTTGAAGAAGAAGATTACATAAACATGTTAGAGAGCATGGATGAGATGCATTGTCTCTGGATGTGATTAAATGAGTCCTTCACTTTGGGATTTAGCACGCAGAGTCTACAAGAGACATCAGCAGATCGGCACCTCAGTTGAAGAAGAAGATTACATAAACATGTTAGAGAGCATGGATGAGATGCATTGTCTCTGGATGAGATGCATTGTCTCTGGATGCGATTAAATGAGTCCTTCACTTTGGATTTAGCACGCAGAGTCTACAAGAGACATCAGCAGATCGGCACCTCAGTTGAAGAAGAAGATTACATAAACATGTTAGAGAGCATGGATGAGATGCATTGTCTCTGGATGAGATGCATTGTCTCTGGATGCGATTAAATGAGTCCTTCACTTTGGATTTAGCACGCAGAGTCTACAAGAGACATCAGCAGATCGGCGCCTCAGTTGAAGAAGAAGATTACATAAACATGTTAGAGAGCATGGATGAGATGCATTGTCTCTGGATGTGATTAAATGAGTCCTTCACTTTGGGATTTAGCACGCAGAGTCTACAAGAGACATCAGCAGATCGGCACCTCAGTTGAAGAAGAAGATTACATAAACATGTTAGAGAGCATGGATGAGATGCATTGTCTCTGGATGAGATGCATTGTCTCTGGATGCGATTAAATGAGTCCTTCACTTTGGATTTAGCACGCAGAGTCTACAAGAGACATCAGCAGATCGGCACCTCAGTTGAAGAAGAAGATTACATAAACATGTTAGAGAGCATGGATGAGATGCATTGTCTCTGGATGAGATGCATTGTCTCTGGATGCGATTAAATGAGTCCTTCACTTTGGATTTAGCACGCAGAGTCTACAAGAGACATCAGCAGATCGGCGCCTCAGTTGAAGAAGAAGATTACATAAACATGTTAGAGAGCATGGATGAGATGCATTGTCTCTGGATGTGATTAAATTAGTCCTTCACTTTGGGATTTAGCACGCAGAGTCTACAAGAAACATCAGCAGATCGGCGCCTCAGTTGAAGAAGAAGATTACATAAACATGTTAGAGAGCATGGATGAGATGCATTGTCTCTGGATGTGATTAAAAGAGTCCTTCTCTTTGGGATTTAGCACATAGAGTCTACAAGAAAAATCAGCAGATCGGCACCTCAATTGAAGAAGATTACAAAAACATACATAAGTTTAATAACAACAAAACTAGCTATTACCCAATTTTAAATGTACACCTCCTCATTAATAACTTAAAGCTCTTGATTGAGGAGCCAAAAATGACATGCTACAATAAATCTTTATAATCTTCCTTTCATTCAAATTATAATACGCCACAATGTGGTATATGAAAACTATTTGAAGGATAAGCTAATTGGTTAATAACGAAAAACATTGGTTACAATGATAACAATTGAAACTCTCTTTAATGACTAGGTATTTTATAAATAAATAAATTAAATTTCAGAAATTAAACAATTCAATATGGCTATTATATGTCCTTCAAACTATTGATTCTTAAATCTCGGGGTATTAAGGTTGTCGCCGGCACAATCCAGATACCTCACACTTTGAGCAAAACATAAATATATATATATATATATTTATTTATATATATATATATATATTATATACAATTATTTACATACATTTATATACATCTTAAAATTATGGTACATGGACATGAAATATCAATTATTGTTTGTTCAATGCTCAAGTTTATAACGTTAAATTATTAATTTGAACTAGTTATCAGAAATTATTATTAAACAAATGTTCACTTTATGTTTATAAAAAAATTACAACAAGTTCAGGTCTAATTTCATATTAACCCTATGGTTAATTTCAAATTCAATATATAGGCTAAGTCTTTTATTGTTAAAATATTTACATCTTTGAATCCTGTTTATAATTAATTGTCAATGTTTTTTTATTTACGTAATTGTTTATTAAAAAAATATATATGTTCAATTGATATTAATAACGTTCACATCAAGCTAATTAAATGGAATTGTCTCACCCACATATCGTCTGATCATAATAGGCCTGTCTTTATTCATAATAACATCCTTTTCTTTTACGATAATATTTGGTTGAATAGCTCTCCTGGTTTAGAATTTATCTCTGGAGCTCGTCTTAAAATTTAGAGCTGATGAAAAATATGTCTGCTGCGTTTGGAGTCTGGATCACAACTAATTAACAATTAGTTTGTAACAATTTTTGATCTATATTTGCAATTCATAAGGCCTCTCTAGGAATATACCGTGGTGTCTAAATCGTTGCACTTTACACTTAATTGCACTGTACTTCTCAAGTATTTATAATATCTCAATTAGTGATTTCTTTGCTAAATTTCTTATCTAACTAATAATTATGTAAATTTACATTGTTTTCACAGTTTACATTTTATATTTATTTAACTGGTGTTTGGTTTCCCTACCATTATTCATTTATTAACTGAGATTAATTTAATTGCATATTCTTTTATTCCGTGTCGGTCAAGGTTTGAAAATGTGATTGAGATGTATTTGTATGATGTCAAAGGGGTGTGGCTTATCTATTATGTCGCATGCCTATACCGGTCAATGGACTGTTTACTTGAAAACTTTATGAGGCGATTATTAAATTAATAACAATTTATGTATTAAAACTAATGATGAATTTGAAAGGAAGTATATGATAGAATCCACTGGTATTGATTAAATTTAGATATTAGGTCTTGTTAATTTATAACCTTGCCGTAGTACCGTTATGTTAAACTATTTAGCTTTATGAATGTGATCGTATTTAGTTGGTCTTAAAATGCTGATAACTTTCGTTATATTTTGAGTTTCTCCTCGGGGTTTTTAAAATAAATTATGGGATGTAATTTAGAATGGTTCTGTTCATGTTTTACGTCTTATAATACTTTAGTTTAGTTGTCTTCTTCTGAAATCGTAGTCCTGACTAGGCCTAGGTAAGTTGACATTTTTGACGCTTGGAGTCGTTAACTGTCGGTTGTCTTTAATGAATCACATTCCATGCTGCACTGATTTATTTAAATAATTTGAATAAATTGTGAGTTGTCTCAAATTTGTACATTGTTTTGAATTTTTCGTCCTAAGCTGACTGGAATCATTTAATTAAGCTACTTAAATTGGTAACCATATATAAATATATATATTTATATATGGTTACCAATTATCATAAATATATATATCCTATATAATATTATGTAAATTTACTTCCTTGAATGAATATGGAATTTAATTTGATTTATGTAAATAACCTGATCACCGACAGAGTGCCTATGATTAGGTACTTTTTATTGATCCCAAAAGCCCTTCTGACAACCTATTTTTTTATTCATATTTTGGTGAAATGCTACTAAAATTTACTCGTGCAGAAAAAGGAAATTGCATTAATTATTATTTTTTCAAATTATGACTAGCACTGTAAGGCAAAATATAAACAAGAGTGAAGACCTACTGTAGTATGCCAGAATATGTTTAAATATCTTAAATATACAAAGCAAAGTAGGCCTAGTTTAAATGATAATAGTGATATGCATAACTAAAAAAATTGACACAATAATCTATATATAAAGTCATTGTTAGGTAAAGTATTTAGGCCTATGACTCAGTCTTCATAGCAATAATTGGCATGAATGTATTCAATAACTCTATCAGGAATCTTAGCAAAAATATTTTTCAACCACATTGAAAATAATCTAGTACAGAATGTCCAGGCAATTGAAATTAAAAAATTCCAATACATTTCCCACAAATCCAGTAACTCACCTGTATGTATAGTCCTGTAAACTGGGGAGGGGAGATGTATACTTAATAAACTGCTTAGATTGAACAAGTTCAAAAGAGGAAGGAAAGCACAACTTTAGGATATTTAGAAAATCTACAATGACATATATAGTACTAAACTATACACGAAAAATGAAAAATCATTCTCTGAGACACAAAATAGTGGTTTACAACCAGATGATAAATAGACTAATTTTTGTCCCAATGGATGAAGCAGACTACAACATAATCAAATACATAGCACAATATAATGGATACAACCTGAAAATAATTGACAGGAAAATGAAACAAACAACAGAATATCAACAAATCAAACACTAAGCAAGAACATTACACCACAATCCAAAATTTAACAACACAATAATGACTGTTTTAAAAAAATATGGATACAGAATAGCTTACAAAACCAGCTTCAAACTAAATCAAAAACTCACTTAATATAACCAAAAAACTAAAATGTAAATTGCAGGGGAATATTCTGTGAACATTTTCCCCACTATTTTGCGCTGAGCTACCGTATTTGAAGCGGAAGTATTCGCAATCAATGAGGCATTGAGACAGATAATAATGAGGCCATGGTTGAATAACAACACTGTGATTTTGGTTGATTCTAAGTCAGCGCTGCAAGCAATTGCTGGAAATACACCAACAAGTTCCTTGATTGAATCAATCCAAAAGAAGTATAAAATAATCAAGCATATTACTAAGAAAATAGTTCTGCAGTGGATCCCATCTCATGTAGGCATACAAGGCAATGAGCAAGCAGATGAGCTGGTCAAGCGAGGAACTCACATAATACAGAAACCAAGAAGAGTACACACCTTGGAAGCAAGGATTGGCGAACTGAAACGAGCATCTCATCTTGAGTTCACCAATAAGGTCAAAGAGGACATAAGGAACAAGTCCTATGAAGATGTATTCGACTTGTATGAGAAAGTCAAGGACTTGCAGAGGAGGACATCTGTCGCAATTTTTCGACTTACAACTGGACACGACTGCCTGAATGAACACCTGGAGAGGATGAAGATTTTGGATTATAACAACTGCACATTGTGTGAAAGCCCGGACACCGTCATGAACAAGGATCATCTCTTGGTCTGCAGAAAGCTGGATAAAGAAAAGCAGAGGGAAAAAGACCTCCCTGGTCTCTACTGGGAAGCAAGATCAAAGATGGCGTGAGCCAGAGAAAGCCATTGGACAACAACAAATTGACCTTAAGTTTTATGTGATAAATTTTAAGTGAGGCCGATTGGGACGCCCATTCAACAAAATATACAAAGATCACATTCAGCCGTTAAGACACTCAAAGAAATCAAAGTTTCCAGAGCACCTAGTAAACTGTGATCATTGACATACCAATATGGATGAAAATATGTAAATATTGCATAAGTGCAAAAAGGTAATTGTATGAACTGCATAGAGGAATATTACATATATAATAACGAACTAGAGCAGCTGGGTAAAATAATTGTATAGTAACAGGCAACATACTTAACCCAAACTTGCTTGTAGAAGAGTACAATAAATTAAAGAAAGAGAAAGACAGTTTAGAACTTAGTTTTGAAAATATGTCACTGCAGTTAAGCAATTCAGTTTATGAAGTACATGACTTACAAAACAGACTAGTTACTGTGTTAAATGACTGTCTAAATAAGGAAACGATAATACATGGTTTAAAGGAGAAGATAATTCATCTTGAATTGCAACCTAAACTCATTGTGGAAGATTTTCAAATGGTAAAAAATAGGAGGAACACTTTGCCAGCTGAAACAAAAGCCCCAAGTTTTATATCAAAAAATAGATTTGAAGTACTTGATACAAATGCAGACATAGTCTCCTTAACAGACTTAAACCCCAATGTAGAAAATTATCCAAGACTTTCAAAATCTAGGCCATTTCAATGTAAAAATAACTCTGGGAAATCAAAATGTGCTAAAAGACTCGAAAAACAATCATTTAAAGAAAAAAAGCATAAAACTAGAAAAGTGATAGTTGTTGGTGACAGTAATGCCAGAAATATTGCGGGAAAAATACTTGACAACTTGGAAAAGCAAAATTACAAAGTTTCGGGATATGTTTATCCGGGAGCTTCTCTGTATACAATAGCTCAAAAGGCTCAACAGTTTGCTAAATACTTGAATGTTGACGACTTTTTGGTTGTATTTGGAGGTTCAAATGATGTTAAACCTGGTAAAAACTATGAGAAGACAATTAGGGAATCGATTAATGATATTTTGCCACTTTCTTTTAAGACAAATGTGATAATTAATACAATACCAAACCCTCCTAATAGTATGTTAAGAAAACACTTAGTGAAAAATGCGAATAATATCATACATGAACACATAAATTCCAGTTCCAACAAAAATGTCCATAATATATGCATTAACTTTATAAATAGCAGAGTGTTACCTGCACATTTTAATAAAAGTGAACACTTAAATATGGGAGGGAAAACAGTGGTTTGTAATAGATTGGTTGAACTGATTAGCAGTAAAGTAAGGACAACTAGGAAGAAAACAGTTCTTGAGAGATGGTTGGATACTGCAAATGACAAGAAATCTAGTGATCCAGAAAAGCCTCAAGAAAGTTTGATGAAGAAGAACACTCCACTAGAGAGATGGCTGTTAACGGGGAACATGTGTACAATTAATAATAAGTTTTTTTTAGCAGAGAGTGCCTCAAAGGTCAACTAAGAAATCAGTGCAGTGAGAAGTTTGGAAGTAATAAGGGTATAAGAGTGTCATACTTAAATATTCAGGGACTTAGAGGCAAATCAGAAATTTTACAGAGTTTTGTTATCAATTGTGATTATCATTTCTTATGTTTAACGGAAATTTGGCTCTTAAAAGATGAATTACAATGTAATGTAGTTGATGGATATTACTGGGGTAGTGACTTCTGTCGATCTAAATTTATAAGAGGGGGTTCAGCAATTCTTGTTAAAAATAATATTAGGAGTAGTTGTTTGAATCTTGATTGGTTAAGTGAGGAGGTTAACTTTGAGATTGCTGGAATTGAAGTCAAAGGAATGAAGTGTATAATATTTTCATTGTATAGAGCTCCTAATGGATGTACTGATGTGTTCCTTGCAAAACTGGATAAGCTGTTAAAATATGTGAGTAAGTGGAAGGGTTATTGTATTATGATTGGGGGTGACATTAATGCTTCTTTTGATGTCACAAGAAAAAGTAGAAAAGTAATGGAATTAATTAATTTACTAACACAATATGGATTTATATATCTTAATGATGAACCCACTAGGTTAACGGCTTGTCTGGACAATATGTTTAGCAATTTTTGTAAACAAACATTTGAAGTGGAAGTTCTTAAATTTCCATTTTCGGACCATAACATTTTGAGCATAACATGTAATAACATGAGTGACTTTGTAAGTAATGTAAAAGAGAAAACATATAGTCGGGTCATTGTAGTTCCTAACTATAATGTTGACAAATTTTGTGATGCACTGGCTCAATTTGATTGGGAAAAACTGTTAACTGATCCTAAGTTAGATAATGCAAGCTTGAAGTTTGATTGTTTTTTCAAGAGTTTTTGTAGCATAATGAATTTGTTTGTTAAAGTCCAAAAAAGAAATAAAAATGAAAATAATTTTACTGTGTATAAAAAACACAATAGTTGGTATACAAAGGAGTTAAAAGAAATTAAAAATTGTATCTTACTTTTAAATGATCTTTACAGGATTAATAATTCACCTGAAGTAAAGAGACTTTTGTGTAAATGTAGAAAAATGTATGGAATGGGTATCAGAGAAGCTAAGCATGAATTTAATGCTAGGTTTATCCAGAATAGTGACAACAAATGTAAGGCAGCTTGGGCTATTGTTAAAAGTGTATCTAATAACAGGAAAGTAGATGAACAAATAACTGTACTGCCAGATGACTTTAATAAGTATTTTGTTGATGTGGCTGGTGAAGTTAGAAAAAGTATCGCCAAAACTCTGGTCTCCTCACAAGAACTAATGTTAAATTATAAAATTCCCTCTGCTAGGTTTATGTGGGAAGAGGTAACTTGTAATGATATAATAAAAGTAGTGGGCCGGATGAAAAACTCTCGAAGTCAGGATATATATGGATTATCAAATAATTTGTTGAAGAAAATTATTTATTACATAGTAGAGCCCCTCACTTATTGTATGAATTGGTGTTTGCATAATGGTGTTTTTCCTGAGCAACTGAAAGTGGCTAAGGTGATTCCTATCTATAAAAATGGCCCAAGAGTTGACCCAAGTAGTTATAGGTCAGTGTCATTGGTACCGGTGTTGGCAAAAGTTGTGGAGTCAGTTGTCGGTAACCAGATTGGCAGATACTTTGAATGTTTGGATCTGTTCACTGCATCACAGTATGGGTTTAGGAAATCCAAATCGACTACGCAGGCAGTGGATTCCATAATTAGGGGGGTTATCACAGTTTTTGAAGATAAGGCTAGTGCACAGGCAACTTTTTGCGATCTGACTAAGGCCTTTGATTGTATCGATCATGGTATATTGTCTGATAAACTGCAATATTATGGTTTCATTAATAATCAACTAAAATTTTTCAAGTCATATTTGGAAGGTAGGAAGCAGTTGGTTTATACTGAAAGTGGGTTTTCTTCTATCTTAGATATTAAAGCTGGTGTTCCGCAGGGATCTGTATTGGGACCTATTTTGTTTTTGATTGCTGTTAATGATTTACCTGATAATGTTGAAGCACATTGTAGCATGTACGCAGATGACACAACATTTTTGACAATAAGCAATGATGTCAATAAATTACAAACAATGGTAGCTAGCACAGTAGCCAGTGCTTCCGAGTGGTTTAGGGCGAATGGGCTTCTTCTGAATGATGTTAAAACGAAACAATTGATTTTCAGTTTGAAAAATGTTGATTCTTGTAATGCAGAGGAGAGTGTTAAATTTTTGGGTATTTATGTTGATAGGCAGTTGACATGGACTCCACATATTAATTTTGTGGTTGGGAAACTTTCAAAAATTGTCTTCTTGTTGAGTAGGCTACATGAGGTTATTGGAGAAGGGTATTTGAGAAATGTTTATTTTGCATTTTTTCAGTCAATTATGGCATATGGGATTGTATTGTGGGGAAACAGCTGCAAAATAAAAGATGTACTGATAGTACAAAAAAAAGCTGTAAGAGCTATGACTAAGTCTCATGGGAGAATACATTGCAGGCCTCTTTTTGTTAGTTTGAATATTCTCACAGTAATCAATTTGTACTTGTATGAAGTGGTTAGGTATACGATAAGTAAACTTGATGAACTGCCCAAGAGACATGAAATTCATAAATACAATACAAGAAATAGAAGGGAAATAAACTTGAGATACTATAGGCTGAAGAAATCATCAAACTGTCATTTGTCGGTGGGTTTAAAAGTATACAACAAGATTAGTAATAACCTTGATGCTACCCCAAGTAAAAAATGTTTAAGAAGGTATTATGCTTGGCTTGTCGAGAACCCCTTTTATTCATTACAGGAATTTTATACACTTAAGAATGATATGATAAATTTTTAACCTATTTTTGTTATGTGTAAGTAATAGTGTATGTGTGTAGAGATTTTTAATCATTAGAAACATGAGGTTAAATTAAAATTTCAATGTTGACTATGTCTATTGTACTAAATGTATCGAATGGCAAATAAATTATTATTATTATTATTGAATGACAAAAAACAATTTGATGCAACCCCAACCTTCAAACTAATTAACCACAACCCCCCTCCCCTGCAAAAGATCAGCTGATAACAGTGTACTAAATAACCCTGTTGGAATAACATGGTATCAAATTATGCTGAATATGATCAATGTGCATGAGCAACATTATGTTTTGATGTTTGTTATTAAACTTTTAATGTGTTTTAATAAATGTTTATGAGAGACACCGTGTGGTTGGTATCACCTGATACTAGATACACACACAAGAAGTAAAAAGTAAGTATGTGTTTTAATACCCGATGATAAATGATAAATGTTTAAATCACATCTCGTGTATAAGTAATTGAAGAAACCTTAAAAGGATTGGTGATGGTAAGTCATCACATAAGGATATCCCGTTACTCTGGAGTAATAATAATAATAATAATATAATAATCTTGACGATTTTTTTCGGAATAGTAGATTTGCATGACATTATTTTTTTAAACTATTTCTTTTTCTTATTATTAATTTGGTTTAATCGGAAATTTGTCATCATTTATGTATATAAAAACTAATACACAATGTTTCAATAGTATAAATCAATTCTCTTTATCAAGAGGAAAAACTAGAGCATAAAAGAGGAAAAAACACCAACATAGCCTAGGGCCATATTGGAACTAAATACATAATGTGTGATCAGATAAAGTCATAACACAAAAGCCTACACTATACAAAGGATGGCAAGCAACCTTAGATGAGTAAAGGGATGGAGCAATGGGAACGTTGTCGTAACTTTTTCCCGGGATAAACAACCTTCTTTTAAATGTAAAAAAAAAACCATTTCTAAGGAAAAAATAAAGACAATGATAAAACTCTTATCATACTGTACATATCTCAAGATGTACAAAACAATTAATTAATTTTCAACCATATCTGGTTCAAATCAAACGTTATGTTTTTACAAACTATATTAGTTGATGAAACTAGATATGCTGTATAGGTTCACACAATGACTGATAGCAATAGCTTCATTTTAAATAAATACATTTTAAATCAGGGCTGTATTCAGTGCTTTTAGGCTAGTGGCCGTCAGCGCTCCCCCCCCCCCCAATTATACGTCCTTTTATTTCGAAAAACTTGTCTCTTGTCTTTTAGTACTTGTATTGTTGTGTTATGGTACTACAAATTAATTACAACTATTATTAACTACAAAATAATTTGTTTACTACTTCATACAAATTATATACAACTTTTTTAAATTTCTTATAACCCACTAACTACAATACAATTTTTTATAACATTGTGGCGCCCCTATACTTTTTACCCCAAAATTTTGTGCTCTATGCTTGGGCCTAGTTGGTCTAATGGGAAATTATTTAGACTTACCCACAAACTGCTGACAATCTTCCCGAATTAAATTCTGTTCTGGTAAATCAAATATTTCATCGAAAGACGTCATCTGACTGGCGTTTTCTTTAATTCCCAAACATACTCGCCAGACATCTGCTCGCAGACTTTCTGGAACACTCTGTCCATGACAAATTCCATAGACTGTATCAGAGCTGCACTCCTCTGATAGAGCTGATTCCAGCTCTTGAATCCTACAAAAATATGATGTGACAGATTAAACCAAGTATATATTTAGTAAATACAAAAGTAAATATTTATAGTTGTAACACAAACACAAGATACAAGTTTCAGAAAAATGTTTTAAAATAATTATGACAAATAACGTTTAACCCTGCAGCACTGACGGCAAGTCTCATAAACCAGAGCGTTGTGTTTGATATCTCTATGTTTAGGGGGAGAGGGCTAGAGCCACATATGCTTTGATAGCTTCATAGCTTCCTTCTCCAGTGGTGTACCATAAGCCAATGTGTTGATATAGTTTACGTTTATGGAGTAACTAGCCTTTTGGGTCTGACAGATTTGTCACCAGTGCTTGTGTGACTACTATATTTTGTTTCTAGTTTTATGAGTATTTATTGTATTGTGTATATTGTTCGTTGTATAGCCTTTATTATTTGTAGATTGGAAAGGTGATAATTGCTATTCTTTTTCTATAGTAGTGTATATTCTGGATTATTATTTTTATAAAAAATAAAATATCAAGTGAACAAGATCGTGAGGCATAAGAAAGCCTTTAAAACAGGTTTGTGATTTGGAAGAGAATTTGGATGAATCTGATCAAGAAGAAGAAGATAAGTTAGAGGTGTTTTCTGAAAATATGGACACAGAAAGTGAAAATGAATTAGAACAATTTGAGCAGCTACAGCAACTTCCACAACCACAGTCAAGAGTTGCATGTTACATTGGAAAAGATGAGATATCAAGATGGAAAATACATTTCCTTCTAAGATCAAGGGTAAGAACCCGTCAATCAAATATTGTAATCCACTTTCCAGCTGGGTAAAAGCGTATGCAAAATATGCTAAACATCCTAATGAATGTTTGGGCTTGATTTTTGATAATGCATTGCTAAATATTATTGTTGAAAGTACGAATTTGTACATAGGTAAATGCAGATCTAATTTCAATAGGGAAAGGTCAGAAAAACCTACCGACTTAATTGAAATTAAAGCTCTTTTTGGCTTGCTTTATTTAGCAGGTAGTTTGAAAAGCGGTCGGCTAAACACAAAAGACTTATGGGACCGTAATGGTAACGGTGTTGAGAGGTTTTGGCTGACAATCTCACAATCACGATTTTTGTTTTTGCTCAGACACCTTCGCTTCGACAATACTGAAACGAGAGATGAAAGGCGTCAGGAATTTGCCTCTATCCGTAAAGTTTTTGAAATATTTATAGAAAACGGTAAAAAGAGTTACACTGTGAGTGAGTATTCAACAATCGATGAAATGCTTTCAGGGGCCGGTACTCATTTCGGCAAAAAAGCCAAAGAAACCCAACAAATATAGCCTCAAAATCTTTACTTTGGTTGATGCAAGAACATGTTATATGTTACATTGGCAGTCATATGTTGGTCAAAAACCCCAGGGACCTTACAGGGGCAAGAGACAAACGCATATAGTGTCGTTATCACCCCCGACTTCTGGTACTGGAAGAAATATCATTTGTGATAATTACTTTATGTCTTTTCTACTGATAAACAAATTACAGACAGAACACAGACTTACAATAGTAGGGACTGTTCGAAAAAAAAAAGGAAAGCTTCCTTCAGAATTTGTGATTACCAAAATAAGCTCGGTGATTTCAAGTATGTTTGGTTACCAAGAAAACCTGCTCCTATGTGCTGAAAAAGAATGGGAATGTGATTCTGGTCTCCAGTATGCATTTTGATGATACAATTGACGAGTCCACAGGAGAACAGTATAAACCAGAAATGATTACCTTCTATAATTCAACAAAGGGAGGAATAGATACTTTGGATGAACTATGTTCTTTGTATGCTGTAGCAAGAAATACAAGGCACTGGCCAATGGTGATACTGTTTGTTCTAATGAATGTAGCTGGTGTTAACTCAAAAATAATATACACAGCCAAAAACAACACTACTACAATGGTTCGCAGAGTATACTTGAAAGAACTGGCAATATACTGACAACTGACAACTGACAACATTCAACGTCAATCTCTGATGACAAACCTTCCTACAGATATTCGACGCACAAGGCAAGAAGTTGCAGATACATATTCTCAGGCTGAAACAGCTGATCAATTCCAGAGAGGACCAGAAAAAAGTGTTACTTAAGTAGAAAAGAGAGTAAGACAAAATACCACTGCAAGTTTTGTCTAAGTCATGCTGAATTTCCATGCACCAATTGTTTGATTCTAGAGTAAATTTTGCGTATGAAATTCAATTATAAATTTTAATTAGAATATAAAATGGACAGTCTTGAACTCATGTTGATATATTATTTCACTATCTTGAATTTTTTGTTATTGACTGTTATTTAACTGTACCTTTCACCTATTATATTAATTTTCAAAATGTTAAAATAAATTTGTTAAAATGTAACTATTTCTTTTCTTTCTCACCAAAACATCGTTAAATAAATAACCAAAGAAGAATTTTTAATATTTTATTTATAGGTATGAGACTATAAATTAAACTATGGGTCTATGAGACTTAGCGCCAGTGCTCTATCTCATTCGAGGGGCCCCAGTGCTGCACGGTCAAGCTAAACAACATGAGATAATGGATAATTCGCAATAACATATATATATATATATATATATATATATATATATACAACCGATATATTTACCAAAATATATAGGCTAATGCTTATAATAATAATTGTTTTATATAAGGGAGGTAATTGTTTACAAAGAAAGTCATAGCTTTTTTTGCAATTTTTTTTTTTTATAATGTTCTACATAGGCTACCTTATTTGTTAATAATAAAATAAGTTTTCAACACGGAGCTAATTTTTTCACCGAAAAATCGCAATTTCAAAACTACAGAATTCAATGCATTTATATGTCACCAAAGTCAAGCAACATCGAGCGTGGTTAGTACTTGAATGGGTGACTGCTTGGGAAACAATGCATAATTTTTCTTTTAAAAATTTACGTGTAGATTAAGTAACCTTAAGGTTAAGTTTACTTAACCTTGTAAGGTAAAATTCGTGCACATACACAACATATTTTTACATGCATACATATTTTAATGTATAACTTATTTAATGGGCCTTAACCTAGAAAACTTGAAATTATGTTTTTTTCCCGTGAAATAATTAGCTCAGCATTGAAAACTTATTTTACTATTAAGAAATAAGGTAATGTAGAACATGTTAAAAAAATTGCAAAAAAAAAAGGCGTGACTTTCTTTGTAAACAATTACCTATAAGGGATTCACTCTAACTTATATTTATTTTAACTTAATCCATAAATATACAATGAATTATTTTTCACAGTTTACATAGCAATGCTTATAATTGTGAAGAGTAATAACTTGGCTAACATTAAGAAGTTGGTTTTATCATTAGTTTATAAACTCATAAATAATACTTGATTTTCGACCTGTAGTTGTGTCTCCTATATATTGGTACCTGGTGGAGCATCCTGAGTTAGTTACTGTGATTACCTTATTCAGAAGCAAGGATAAGGTATTTGACAGCAAAATCACTGAAACGGGTTAGGTTAGTATGATTTCGTAAACACATTGGAATGAGCTATGTAACTAAAAACATTAGTTACTATATCCCTGCATGGCATTAATATAGCATATTACTCATCTAGAGTTATACTGACATCCTATAATCTGATGATTAACTATAGTCTAAAATAAAACCCATAACACATCTACATACATTTTAAATCACAGGTACTTAAAGGTTATACTGGTAACTTAGATCAATAAAATTACAAATGTTGTTAAGTACCTAATATTTTTATTCATATTGTCTATACATGTAAACTGATATGAATGCAAGTGTAATATTTTCAATGAAGTCGATTACCTGGGTTAAATTTGACAGATAAGTTAGCTTAACTTTAGATAAGGAACACATATTACTTCATATGTTAACTTACACTAGCCTAATACAACAAAAGGTTATTTGAAAGAGAAATTTATTAGCTTATAAAATGTCAACCGCAAACTCACACATATATACCCAAATGTATTAAAGGAATAAAATTGTTTGAATTTCAAATCCGATATGTCACCAATTATCGGATTTCGTATTCCTATGTGTCTAAATGTCAGATATTTTTCTAATCTGTCTTTGCTGGTGAAGGAAGCCATAATATGAATGTCAAATTTAAAACACTACATATACCTAAATTATAAGTTCAATAAGTATAGTTAGTATATAAATTGGTGTAACGTGACGTCAGCACACGTTTAGAAAAACTAAAATAGAACAAAATCCAAAAATAAACAAAAACATTTTCATACCACGTATTATCATTCTCTTCGACTGCCATTTTCCATCTTGAATGCCAGACTGCATATCAAACAGCTGACGTACTAACGAAGTGTAAACAGCTGACCATTCAGTTTAAATAATTGCAAGACTTGCCGTCAACAATCAGCACCACTAGTCACTAGTCACTACACAGTTTTATCAGTCGAGTCTTGAGTCTTGTAGTATGGCGGCCCTGAATAATTTGGATGTAGATAAATCCTCGTGGTTAAAATGGCAAATTGCGGTAGCTGTTGGTGCACCAATTGCGATAGGAATTGGATATTGGTATGTGGTAAAACGCGACAAAAAAAGTGGATCTAAAGGGTCTCGCAATGTAGATAACCAAAATAAAATTGTGGATACTCTGGTTCAAAAATCTGTGGCTGTAAAATCTTTACAAAAGGAACAAGTGAAACTTTTGGTATGCATTTTATTGTTGTCTCTTTTTTGCAGTACACATTCCTTGATTAGTATTTGCTTCTCATCAGTGTTACTTGTTTTTAAAAGTAAACACTTTTGATGTTAGGTCAATAGTTTTAAGTTAACCCTCTAGGCTAGACAGTTATTAAAAATGGAATTGTTTACTATTGCCGGTAACGATTCCAATTTATTTCTCTTCCAATTTACTCCTACCATAATAGTTAAATAATTAACATTACCAGCAAGGTAGGAGGGTTATTCTTAGTAGAGACTATACAAATTTAGTGTAATAATTACTGTTAACCTAAAACGGAGTTTATAGTTAAGTGAAAGCTGTTTTTGTTGATGTTACATAAACTGATCAAACTTACAATCAGGATAAACTGATTGGTTCTTTAGTGCATTTAATCATTTATAATAAATAAATTTGACAAAATGTTATTCTGGAAGTAGTAATCCGGTTTTTTACTACACACGGCTGTAAATTACACAACTTAAAAATAATGTATATAATTTTATTCATAATGTTCAGAGTAGTACTTTTATAGGTAAATGTTTACTTTAAGATGGCGCCTTATTTTTTGGATTTTTTTATAAATTTTATCGTCTACATAGGCCTACCTTACTTTTCAAGAATAAATAATGTTTTTCTTACGCAGATTACTATTTTTTACTGAAAAATCACAGGTAATTATATAGCAGAGCTGCCTCACTTCAAAATAAATTTTTATGGGTTTTATTCGTCAAATAAATGTTGGAAAAATATTTTATTATCAAAAAAAAGTGTCGGAAAGATGATTACATAATACAATTACACAAGTAGTTTTTTCGTGAAAAAATTAACTCTGTGTTATCTTTCATACTCATGACATTCACTTCAATAAACGTACGGAAGGTTTGGCCAGGTGGTTATATATATATATATATATATATATATATATATATATATATATATATAGCAACCTGGCCAAACCTTTCGTGACATATAATAATACAGCCTTACATATGCGTACACTGAAGCACATACGCAGACAATTGAACGTCAATGGAGGGAGGTGCGAGGAAATGTGTCGCGATATGGAAATTCAAAACAACATTTCCATGGCCATATAGCCGAATTTATGTTTAAGAGAAAGTACACTGAGTATAATACTCGTTTTCATCATTTATGGCGAATTACGAGTGAAATACATTTAAATTCAATTAATTCCTCATCTACTGAATTTGCAGCAGAATTTGACTCTGATTAAGATTTTCTTGTGTAATCTTGTGAAATTATGTTATGTAATCATCTTTCCGACACTTTTTTTCGATAGTAAAATATTTTTCCAACATTTATTTGACGAATAAAACCTTTAAAAATTGATTTTGAAGTGAGGCAGCTCTGCTATATAATTACCAAATCACAATCTAAAAACTACCAAATCAGACGTACTTATAAGTTAAAACATAATGGCATTGTTAATAGCATATATGGTTTGACGCATGCGCATTACACAATGAGACTATGCTAGATTGCTATTTCATATCACAACAGGTGTGTCCAGGTTGCCTTTGCAATATAATTATATATCACAATAGGTTTGGCCAGGTAGATATATATATATATATATATATATATATATATATATATATATACCTGGCCAAACCTTATATATATAACCACCAGGCCAAACCTTTCGTAAGTTTATTGAAGTTAATAATTTGAAATTAGATTATTAATATGGAGGTTTCCCAGCATATCACGTGATCTGTGATCACGGATATTATAGATTGAAATATCCTTATTAACATATGAGACGTAAATGTGACCATCTGCCATTATATTTAACCTATAAATACGTCGGATTTGATAATTTTTTATTGTGATTTTTCAGTGAAAAATAGTGATCTGCGCAAGGAAAACATTATTTATTCTTAAGAAGTTAGGTATGTAGTAGATGATAAAATTATAAAATCCGGAAAATAAGGCGATTAACATAGGCCTATATAATTTTATCTAAAAATAACATTTCTGAAAAAAATTGGTTCCTTCTATTTTTCTATTAAAAAAATCATGAAAACATAAAGTACTGTAGGCTATTTACCTTCTAATGAAAGGATCAGATCATATTATATGGCACAATAAACATTTTAAGTCCCAAAATGCATTTCTCTAATAGAAAATAATCACTACAAAAGTACAAATTCCAGTTTCGTAGGTTATGAATGCCAACGTTAATACTAATGACTACATTTATCAAGTCACTGCATCTATGATCGCTTGTTCTATTAACTCAGCTAGGTGTATATATATATATCTGACTTGACCTTATGTTATGTAATTTACATCTTTATTAGGTCAAGTAAGGTATATGTATATGTATATATCAATCATGAATTTTAAATCCACTTTAGAGATAGAGCTTATGGTCTAATATAGCTAACTTCAATAGGCTACTCACTTTTTTTAGGGATAGGCTTAATTTTATAACATACGGTAAGCTACTTTTGAAATTTATTATAAGCCTATCATGGGAAGAACTATTATTTATTAAAATAAATTTTATAACCAAGTTGGTTAAATTATATAATATTTATGAAAACAAAAAATTGATTTATTTTGATAAAGAGAAACAAAAATACAAGGAATACAAACAAACAAAATTTATGTGAATACCCATAATTGGATTTTTATGAACTTGGTGAAATAAGCTAGGCTATATGCCTGGAGATAAAACTGTCTAAGAAGACTATCATGATTGTAAATTACTTTGCATATTGAATAGTTAATGTTTTGGAGTTAATAATTTCTCAAGTCAGTAGTATAGTTTCTTGATAAACAATATGTTAAATCTATTTCTTGTGTTTGTTAATTTGGGATATATAACAAAACTTATTGGACTCCCAGGAGAGGTTAAATTTGATTTTAAGAAGTCATAGTGATAATTTTATTTAATTTTAAAACTGCAAAATATACTATGGAATTATATTTTTTTTATAAACACTAAAGAAAGCTTAGTTGAGACTGTGTATTGTTAGGTTAGGTAGTTTCTAAATTCAGGTTCAGTTTTATATTTACAATGACTGTTTTCGGAAACGCTTGTTTGCTTAATAATTTTTAAAATATTACATTTTGATAATAAAGGTAGGAAATTGAATGCTTTGGAGAGCTTAGAAATTAAAAGAATAAGATACTGTAACCCTAATTTAGTTTTAAATGACCAGTTAGATTTGTATAACTCTCCATTAGTAAAACCTTTAAAAGTTATATTTGTACTTAGAACAATCAACTGGTTTTCCCAATATGTATTGTTCCTATGGTCATTGCCCAGGCTGGGTATTTCCCCAACCTTCCATTCTTTGTATCCTAACTCCCACCCACTAGTTTTAAGATTTTCTGTTTTTTGTCTTTTTTCTTCAGTCTGTAATACAGCCTCGTCAATGCCTTAGCAGGCGAAACCATTGGTCGGCTAGAGTAATAAAAAGTGGATAGTACAAAATAAAAAATTGTGTTTTATTATCTTTAAACATGGAATTCCACCAAGAACCATCGGTCTCAACAGTAATGAAAATTAAAGAATAACAAACTCACATTACATAGAGAATATTAGAATGGGTGTGATCAAGGTTAGATCCCTTATAAGTGCCACAACGTAGAAAAGAACTAAAAATCCCTGGGTTCCAATTAGTTTGTACACTATTGCGAAACCAATTTCACAACTTTTTATAAACATTATTTAAGATCGATGTCTACAAAAATGATCGTTAGTTGAAGTTATTTATAGTCTATTAATGTTAAAAATTTGTTTCTTTTCAGACTCCATTAGAAAGAGCTCAAGAACTGAAAAATTCAGGTAATACACTTTTTAAGACTGGAAAATATGATGACGCCATTCGTTGTTATTCTGAAGCAATTGAAATCTGTCCACAAGACCAAAAGGATACATTGTCGACTTTCTTTCAAAACAGGGCTGCGGCACATGAGCAGAAGGTAATTTTAAAACTAACACAGTGAAATATTATGCACCATAATAGAAATATAACATCATTTCATTTCAGATCAACATTAGGACAAAAAGTACAGTAAGTTAGATTTTTAAATACAAGCTTGCCACTTGGTTCCAAAATTAATTAGCATATTTTTTAAAAAAATCAACGAGTTTCATTAAAGGTACAATTTTCTTCAAAACATCTCTAAAATATGTTTATATTAGTTTTTTTCACCATCTTCTTTCAACTATTTATAGTTAACAGTACTTGGAAGTCAAGCTGTTGATAAAGGGGAAGGGGGTATATTTTGTTGTTTTCAAAGATTGTAATAAAGACTGATTTTGAAATTTAAAGATTATTGACCCAAACACTTTGTAAAAAATCACAAGTCAAAAAATATTAGACTACAGTTTGCGGCGAATGTCTCTGCTACCAATGAAGGCGAACATCTGCCCTGGTTATTCTATTGGTCCAGATGTTTGAACCGCTTAAGGTTCCGGAAGGAGGGTTTGGAATAACGTGTTAGGACTTACTCAGTAAATATATTGGATCGCTAATTACCCCTTAGTCTCAAACCCAACTATTCACTATGTTCACAGCCAGCTTATGATGAGGTATAATGTACTAATTAATCTAACTAATTAAATATTATAATTACTTAACTTATTAATTAGGACTTACGGTTAGGGACAGGCGTGATGGGAAAATTAAGTTAACCCTTTAGGTCATAATAATTCCTTCTCAATTTTAGTTGGATGACCTACTAATGACTACGTAACACCCGGGGGTCGATTAGACCCCGCAATTAGCGGTTTAGGTAGCCATTTAGGTTTAATACCAAAAGGTTAAATTGTAACAACGCGCAACTTATGTCCGCTGACTTCGGCGCACTGAGAACGACTGAGTGGTCTTAACTACGGTGCGCATGCATCGCATATCTATGCCGGGATCTAGATACGGTGATCCGTGAATACCCGTGAAATTACCACAAGTTCAAAAATAATTGGTAAAAAAATTAAAATGAACCTTTGATTGCTGTCGTCAAAAGCTTGATTTTAATCAAATACCACTTACGCTGTGGATGACATGTTTATGGCACAAATTGAAGCAAGCTTAGAGCCTTATTTAAATATTGTAATGTTTCACATTTTGCACTTATCGTCTGATAAAAGTCTGAGTCAAATAATAGTAACATAATAGAAACCTTCTGATAATTGCCGGTTGTGACATCAATAATCAGTGGTATAATCCTGATTGCAATCAATAATTCATCTGAGATTACATTGACCTCTAAGGAAAATATTGAACTTTGGAATGACGACTTAGTACAGAACAAAATGTGAGATATTTAAGACAAGAAATAAATCATATAGTTGTAATTATTTCTAAAATGAATAGAGCGTCTTTTACTCAGAGTTACTATATAAAATACATGTAGTTTGGATAAAAGTTACCGTTGCTATATCGATTTTAGCAAACCTTGTTTAATTAGATCGCGATCGCAACTTTAGCACTGTGGCCGCGGCCAAATAGATCGCGATCGCGACTTTTAGGACTTGGAGGGTTAAAAACTAGATATGCTCGATTAACTGGCAAAATCGGATATCTGGCATGGCCGTGGTCCCGACCGTGCCGGTTAAAAAAGCGTCTACTGTATAATGATACCATAATTAAAGTTGTCAATAAAATACAACCTTAGGGTATATACTACCTCATCAACCACAAGACCCTGACCACCACCAAAATAGTCATGAACACCAAACTTCCCATCACATAGCCCATTTTAATTCATGTCCTATTTCATTCAACACGCCTAACTATATATAACCATCAGAATTGTAACCCATACCATTTTAAAATACTCAGTGCATATATGTGTTATTAAAGTGCAGTGCAAATTTTTTCCTTTCTTTCTTTCTGCCAAAAAATGGCTGGGCACTGATTTATTTCATGCGGCCCCTAGTTGCATGAATAAAAGTCCTTTTTTTTGCAAGTGACTGTACAGGTTTTTATTATGTAATTACAATAGGAATGAAATTATAGTTTGATTATAGTTGTCACATACATGTTTATGCTATAAAATAATATGAAAATGATATCCATGTAGTTTTTAAAAAGTTTTGATGTTAATATTACAAAAAGAGGGAAACTTCTAACGTAAGATTTAAAAAAAGTTTAATAAATATGTTTGGGGCAGTGCATATAATATGCACTGCCCCAAACATATTTATTAAACTTTTTTTAAATCTTATAAAATATATATATACAGTAGAGTCCCACAAACTCAGCGTAATGTGGACCGGAAGTGTGCCGAGTTTGGGTTATCGGGAATAAGGGCAAAAAATAAATTGTAATTGAAACACCAAAGCGGCGGCGATATCAAACAACTTTGACGATAGCGATATCCCTTTGTTGGCGGTATAAAAACACCGCTGCACCAAAGCGGCGAGTCAAACGACTTTGTCGATAGCGGTATCCCATTGTCGGCGGTGTAAAAACACAGCGGCGGCGATATCAAAAGTATTTGTCGATAGCGGTATCCCATTGTCGGCGGCGTAAAAACACCGCGGCATTGGCACCCGTAGGTATAGCAGACATACACCTGCAAAAACGTTTGATGGACCGCTTTTTTTCCACGAATCAATTTTGTATACATGGAAAATATAACATTTCTTTTCAGTTTTCCTTGACTGGTTATGATCTACGCACAGTATATACAGTAAATAAAAAGAGCGAGTTACGAAAACGGAAGCGTGTGTTGGTTTCGTTTGAGACGCGGTTAAAAGTGTTAAATAGACTTGACAGAGAGGAATCTGAAAAAAAGCTTTGTGACGAGTTTAACGTGGGAAAGTACCATCAACCATTCGAGTGATCGAAGTTAATGCCCGCTTTAGGATCTGCCGAATTTTTACGAACATCGCTGTTTTTAGCAATATATTTTTTCCCGTCGTGGTCGCCGAGTAATCCGGACTGACGGTTTATCAAGTGCCGAGTTTGCAAGACTACTATATATATAAAGTAAGCGAAGAAAAAGGAATAAGAAAAGAGGTTTCTACAGGCAAAGGGAGAAAAAGAAAGTGAGGAGGATTATTGGTATTATTGTTAAAGAGGACACCAAACTATACACATTTTTAACAAGGGCGAAAATAATTAATAATATATTCAATAATTCAAAAGGAGACATAAGTTTGTCACCTTAGATAAAAGACTATTGAACAGTTATAATAATCACAATTAAATTTCTACAAAAATATTTGGTAAAATCAATATCAGTAATCTGGTAAGTGGACTTTTAATCCATAATTGATTCATTCTATTATTCAGAATATTGTAAAATGATCATCCATCATCGCATATATTTATCCAAAGCCTATTTATCGCCCACATAGACATAAGTATCATCAAATAAATGTGTTACTGTTAACTTGTTCTTTGAAAGTTTTATTTGAAACCATTAATTCTTTTCTTGTTATCACTTGAACATTTTAGGGACATACATAAAAAGTGGCTAGCCGAGGCAATTTCAAAAAAAACAATACCCAAGTAAAACTAAATGTGAATTTAACCTGTAAATTCATAATTACGTTAATAAACAACATTCATTTATATTATCCATCTCCAATCTAGTGTTTATAAGACCTAGAGACTCTACTACTGAGTCATATTGCCACAATGAATCCTACCAAATAATTGTTATTTCCAACATGATATACAGAAACAAATATTTTATATAATATAATTGATTTTTTTTTGTTTATGTATTTTTGAATGAAATTTTGTAAATTCTAACTTTGTTTTTGTTATAGAATAATCTAGAGGGTGTCATCAATGACTGTACACTAGCGTTAGAATTAAATCCGAGGTATATTAAAGCTCTACACAGGAGGGCGAAAGCGACAGAACACACAGGAGATTTGGAACAATGCCTTGAAGATATAACTGCTGTTTGTATATTAGAAAATTTCCAAAATAACAGCAGCCTACTTATGGCGGATAGACTTCTTAAACAATTGGGTTTGTTTACTTTAATTTCAATTTAGTATTAAACTTTAGAATTATTAACTAAAACATAAATAATAATTTTATATTTTTCTTTAAAAAAAAAAAAAAAAAAAAAAAAAAAAAAATTCTATTTATACATAATTTACTTCCCGCGCATCCTATTATACAGTAAGTATTATGTTATACTTATAGTGCAATGAAGATATAAATTAATACTAAACTACATATAACAAGAACACTCCAATTGGAAAAATTTAGTTTCTTGAAACATCGATGTTTTACACAGTTTTGAAATTTAAATGGTAGAGAGTTTTTAAAAAAACTACAGAAGATCGCGGTTTACTATCACTCAAACCAGATTCTTTATTCGATTTACACTATTGACCGAAGGTACTTGATAGAACTCCATTTTAATGAAAAAACAAACACAATATTTAGTAAATTCTACAATTTTATTGAATCTTGCCTGATTCTACCTGATCATTGAGTACCAGTGGTAGAATGATTAGGTAGAATTTTTGTCACACTCACCTTTGTTAAAACCATTGTCTTCCTTATGACCACATGTTCCCTTCTACTCCCTCCCCCTTAGCTAAGTAACTTCTTCTTTTTGTAATAATATATGTCAGTTTTTCAATATCTTCCTTAGTCTGTGTTAAACTGCCTTGTAAATGCCGTTGCTAGCGAAACCATGGTCGGCAAGACTCAATAAAATTGCAGAATTTACTAAATATTGTGTTTGTTTTTTCATTCAGTTCTTTATTCGTAATAGTTTTCTGAAATATTTATGTTTTATACTGTTTTAAGGTTGCTAGTGAGTTGCCATAAACTTCAGAATTTTGTGAAATTCACTAGCATATAGCGTACGTAACTTTTGTTTTAAAAAAATAATAAAATATAGGTTTAGAGCTATTGTCTCTAATGGACCTGTTATTGAACAAACAAAAATAGTTTGTTATCTACTGCCGGAGAGTAGGGGTCCAGAAGTGTCTTAAGCTAGAAGACTGGAAGAATCATGATCATACCATTTGCATCGAGACAATTCCTCAACCAACTTGTGTAAGTGAGGTGTTCCTGAAACAGTGGATAAGCTTTTCGATAAGAGGGCATTACTGTCCCAAGTCTGGATAACTTGATATCTGAATGTAACATCCTCCTGGACGAGAATAAATCAACATCTGTAGAAGAGTGGTCATCTGTATTTAATGTATTAAGGCAAACCAATACTTCATGCAAGAACATATTCAAACTAGTGGAATTTTCAATATCTCTCCCAGGAACATAGGCACCTGCAGTATATTTTTCCGTGATAGGAAACATATGGTAGGCAGAACGAGGACGACTGTCTATTTCAATGGTCAGAGAACTTTTAAATGTGAAAGTAAATTCAAAACTTTCGTGTTCCGATTTTTATGACAAGATAAGAAATAATAAGTTATTCTTTGCTCAGGTTATGTCTTCAAGAAAATATAATGTATAAATCAAAATAAAAAGACATTGATCCAGTAATGTCACTAATAATGCCTAAATGTATTTATTTGTGTAAAGTACTGTGTAAACTCATTTTATAGGTAATGCAATACTCATTATAAATATATAATTATTCAATGAATTAACATAATAATATATTCATAAACTAACAGACATATAACTAATAATATTCAGAGTCATATCTTGGGGTGGGATTTGTGCCGCCTCTTCTCAAGTTAAAAGAGGAAACAAGATTAATATATATTATATAACAATTGAAATATTTGGATTATGTCCTTAGCAAGATTATAAAATCATCAAATCAAATTATGATATGTGTAATGAATTGTGAAAGTGTGTTAGTATGAAGATTTTTTACTATAGAGTTCAAAATTAATGACTCAGATTTTATAGATATTCATTTCAAACAAATGTTTATATTAAGGTTATTTAGGCTTGGATAATGTCAATATTAAATTATGGAATGTTTTAAAAATGAAAGTTATTAAATTATCAAATTGGGTTGGTCTCACCATGTATTCAAGATCTCATTTGATTATATCTTCTGATTTATTCATAAATCGGTTGTCATTGAATATTACCACATTATCAAGAATATTTTTTATACACTTTCTTGAGGCGGTAGACTGGGATTTATTGGCTAAATTCAGATTCAATCCTCTTCAATCTTGGAACGTCGGTTTTGGTATCTTTGGTTTTTTTTCAACCAATCTCCTGAGGTTCCTTTTTTTAAAACTCATCTTCTAGGCTTTTAAAATTGCCACCTTCTATATCACATCCACTTTTTTTTGTATGTGTGCTTGTATGTGTTTTGGGCTAATAAATATAAGTAACTTTCTTATTTGAGGAAGTAAGGAGGTAATTATCACTAACAAGATTTTATTTATGGACACATATATTACATATTTACATTCAATAAAGGATTAAATAACTTCTCTATTTTATTTTATATCTTACTAACTAATTTACATACTAATATCAATACATTTGTGAAACAAGGTCTGTTTTGGTTTAATTGAATTTTTGTTGTCCAATCACATCACTGATCGTCCTTCGTGTGTGTGTCCCTTTTGTGAATTATTTAAAATGTGTCTTCTAGCCCACTATTTTTTTATTATATTTTTAATCTAATATTGACACTTCATTTGGATTTATAATATATTTGAGTATGTTCTCGGGTATTTTCCAACAACATCTATTTATTTTATTTTAATCAGGAGTTTTATGTTTAATAATTTGATAATGTTCGTTTTACTTAATACGCCTTTGTTTTCTTGTAATGTATGAATTAATTATCAAATTGGATTCTTGGAAGTTGTAAAAGGTAGACCACTATTTTTTCGTCTTTATATTGAGATATTTGTTTATAATTGTCGAGTTATGTTTTGGTGACAATTTACTCAGATAGATTGGATAATTCAAATTGATTTGGTTTGGATTTTAGCGAGAACTATAGTCGAGAAATGGTTTTAAGTTCAATTTTTCTGGTTGAAAGTCAGATATTGCTTGACAGTTGGAATAATTCAGGACGTGTTGGTAGGCGGAACAGCCGCTAGATGTCGTGCTCGTTGTTTACAGTTTCAATTGAATTCCTAAGATGCATTTTTGATTGACACTTATTAGATGCATTCCGAATTTTAACAGTAATTATTTTCTAAATTCTAAATGAAAATTAGGTAGGCCTAAGGTTGTTCGTATGTTGTACCACCTTATACTAAGAAATACTACTAAGAAATAAAGATTACATTTATTTTACAAGTCTTTACAAGATTTTTATATGTTCTCGTAGTAAATAAATTGTTTATATTAAGTCATTACGTGATAACACTGAAATGTTTGTTCTAAAAAATAGTATGTTTTCTAATTTTGTCTCTTCTACTCGTACTTATGATCCTTGCCCCTCCTCCCTCACCATACCTCCCTCTCAACGTTGTAAAATAAGGTTCTAATTGTTAATAATAACATGTGTTTGACTGAAAGAACATGAAGAATTGTATCCCCTCCCTCTTTCCATCATATAACTAAGCATAGGACACCCTAGTATATTAGTTTATTATCCCAAACGTTGACCAATTCTCTTCAGAGTAATATAATTATACGTGTGTTGCAGGTAAATTACATGCCAAGGAAGCTATGGTTAATCGTGCACCCGTCATGCCATCTAATCATTTCATTAAAATGTATCTGGCATCTTTTGCTAATGATCCTTTGTCTGCTGGGAATAAAACACAAATAAATGGTCATGTTAACACAGAGAGTCCTGTTAGGTATGTATTTGAATGTAGAATATGATTTGGAGTAAAAACATATTCCTTCTTTTATTTGCAGTATGTATTTTTTCACACTATCAACAGCTGTTATTTTAGGCAGTATCCAAATGGCGGAACTACAATATAAGTGAAAAACCTTTTGGACATTAAATCACACCATTTGTTTTTACTTTCGCACCTGCGAGGGGGGACCCAAAAATAACGGGAATCGGGCTGGTGAGGAGAGGGGGTGGGCGTAGTCGGTCGGCCAGAGAGGGAGTCTTGACTCACATTGCTACATGTCAGTGTGCGGTGTTTGTTAGCTGTGAGTGGATCAGTTCGTCCGTGAGAACTTTTTTGTAAAAGACCTTTTTCCGTTTTGGCGAGAAAATGTAAAATGGCTGACCACCGAGAGCAACGTGTGGCCGTGAAATTTTGTTTCCTGTTGGGAAAAACGCCCGTGGACACTCTTGTAATGTTTAAAACAGCTTGTGGGGAAGCTATTTTAATTAAATCACGTGTCTACGAGTGGTTTCAGCGTTTTAAAAATGGAGAAATGTCAACTGAAGACCAGTTTCGTTCTGGGCGCCCTTCAATGTCAAGAACTGATGACAACGTTAAGAAAATCAACACTCTGGTTTGTAAAGACCGTCGTCGAACCACTGATCAATTAGTTGAGATGTCTGGGTTGGAGATCAATTCAGAGGATTATCGGAGAAGAGTTGCAGCTAAACTTGTTCCACGCCTTCTTACAGACGAGCAAAGGGAAGGCCGTCTTCATGCTTGTTTTGAAGCCTGTCTGTGAAGCAGTTTTTGACGAAAAACGGTATGACACCGATTGCTCACTTCCCCTATTCACCGGATCTCGCTCCCTCCGACTTTTTTTTGTTCCTCCGACTCGAAAGGGATATGAAAGGTAAACTTTTTGAGACTGTGGAAGATGTGAAACAAAAATCGCTGGATGGACTAAACATTCCATTAAGTGAATATGAAGAATGGAAAAAACCTTAGAGAAGTGTGTTGCAGTCAATGGTAATTATTTTGAAGCTGACTAAAATTTGGTTTAAAAATATTGAAAAATAAAGGAGTTATTTCACGTTTTTTTGGGGTCCCCCCTCGTATAGAAAATTAAAATAGATGAAAAAATCAGTGTTAAGTTTTTCACGGATTTATCTGTTTCGAGATATTCTGAGTCCAAAAGCAATGATGTTTATCTATTGTTTGCACAGTATTTGTATAGTCTAAACTAGTTGAAATTTAATATTCCAAACTCAAATTTAGTATCAAATTTTATACTAGGCATATCAAGCGACACACACACACACACACACACACACACACACACACACACACACACATACACACACACACATACACACACACATACACACACTGCCGCGCTGCGCCATTTTATACATTTTATTCATTATAGTATAATATTTATATATTCAAAACACATTTTATTCATGATAGTATAATATTTATATATTCAAAACACATGTTATTTATTATGGTATACATACAAATTTGCTTAAGCGTTCTTTTAGTCCATTACAGCCGTTTCATCTAAACGTCCTTGCTGTAAATAAACACATTATCACACACAAAACATATTACATTTATATAAGGAATAATTCGTCTTATATGATTATAATTATCTGCTTTGGTTGAATTTAAACTTATGCCTACATATATATATAAAGTACTTGGTAACTACAACGATTATTATCCTAATTGTAGTTAAAAAGAAAAAATTATTTATGCTATTGGAAATCTCCCTTTAATAAAAACAAAACAGTACACATTTAAACATCCATTCATTCCTATCCCCCCTGCTAATTTGTTGGACAAGCAGTCTGTCAATACTGGTTGATTGACGTCCGGTTCTCCCCTTCACCTCCTCGTCTATACTTTGTTTATTCAGGTGCGGCTTGCAGATGCGTGTTACCGCTAGGCTCCTGACCTTGTACACTTAGGAATTTATTGAAGCTTTATCCTGTTATTCACTGACCTAGGTTACCTTCTTTTAATCAGCTGAGAGTCCGTTATTTCCCTTTTACCTCACTCGCTTCTACACTTTACATATTACAACTTTTAAACATTACAACTTATACATTTTATTCATGAAATTTCTTACTTTCTATTAATATCTCCTAAGTCCTTCACATCTAAATTTTACTTTCCCTTCGGGCCTCCTTTCTTTCATTTTACACTTCGTATAATTTTTGAACTTGACTTTCTTCTTTCGATACCTTAACTTTCGTCCATTTTGTCTTTCCGGATCCGCCATTGTTATTATAGCTCTCCTTTCTCTCCCGTCTCTGGCGTCGAATCTGTCTTGTGTAAGTTCTGAATCGTTTTCAGAGTTATTTTGCAAATTTTCGTCGTATTTTATTATTTTATTATTTTCGTCGATTGTTGCCTTTGGCACATTTTTATTTCCTTTATTCTCCGCTCCTTTCAGCCCTTCATCTTTATTAATTAATTGGTTACCTTTATCCCACGCTTTTAACAGCACTTCATCATTATTAAAATTTGCATTTTTCCTCTTCGTCGATTCATTCCTTGCACTTAACTTGTTTCTTCGCTTTTGACCACTTTCTGTTTCGTCACTATTCGGTCTAGACACGTCCTTTGCTTTTGGTTTTATGTCTACCGGCATTTTGGTAGACAACGTATAAGCCCCTGATACTCGCTTGTACGAATTTGAGCCTCCTTTATTTGCAGCTGACGACTCTACCATTTTACCGGTTTCGCCGCCATTTTGATGTTCGGTCTGCGCGTCGCTTTTGCTCAATCTTAATCTCCTATTCTCCGCTTTTCTAAGCACTACTTTATCATTAATTTTTTCAAAAAACTGGCTCACCCTATTCTTACACTCTTTGTCACCTCCGGTATAGTCACATTTCAGTCTAGACACATCCTTTGCTTTTGGTTTTATGTCTACCGGCATTTTGGTAGACAACGTATAAGCCCCTGATACTCGCTTGTACGAATTTGAGCCTCCTTTATTTGCAGCTGACGACTCTACCATTTTACCGGTTTCGCCGCCATTTTGATGTTCGGTCTGCGCGTTTTTATTGCTCAATCTTAAACTCCTATTCTCTTTAAGAAAATCTACAACAATAAATTCATTTTCCTTTACCAGTTGTAGGAAACCCTTTTCCATATTAATTCGACTTCGATATTTGCACATTAAATCACAACCCATTATTATTTTGCTTTCCAGCTTTGGTACCACCATAAATACCCCTCTTATTGATTGGTTATTTATTCTAATCTCCAATAATGCCTGTAATTTAATCTTCTGTCGCTGGCTTTTTATCGCTGTCACCATTTCCGTATTTACAACTGGTAATTCCATGATTTTATCGTTCCTACTTTTAAGCACATGTTTATAAAAATCCTCTTGAACACAGGACATCTGAGCTCCGGTGTCAATGGACATATTTACTTTTATATTTTCGATTTCTATCCCTATTTCCGGACATTTTTCGTAAGCTTCACTATTTAAAATTTTATTATCTCTTTCCTCCATTAAATCTTCCTTAATTTCTGTGTTTAAAATCCCCAATTTAATTTTATTTATTTTCAGATCCCCCCTTTTATGTTTGCTAAATTTGGTTTTATCGTCGATCTCAATTCCGTTTGTATTATCCTTTTTCTGCCAAAAATTTTGCCTTGAGATCTCGTATTTTAGTTTTTTGTGACCTTGGGCGGGAATTTTTGGTTTGAAGGACCAGGGTTTTGAGGTATCTGTGGTTGAGGTTTATTTTGGGTTTGACCATAGGATCGAGGGTTAGGGTTTTGGGATGGTTTTGAGTAGTCTTGATTCCTTTGCCTGAAATTTTGATCTCTTTGTGGTCCGTCCCTCCTTTCGAAACTATCTGGTCGGCGAACTTCTCTCGTCATTCCGTCTACGTTTTCTATTGTCCTCAAAAATTTAATGGCGTCCTCCAAATGCTCACTAGCCCTTCCAATACACGCTAATTGAACTTTCTGGTCGAAATGCCTCATTAGTTGGTATATAAGGAACTCTTCCGGAATTTTGGGTTCCAAATATTCGGCCTTGCGCACCATTTTACAAAAATAATCAACCCTACTCATATTTCCGTTAGGATTATACCTATGGTTTTCTATCTGATTCCTAACTACTTGTTGCGTTTGATAACCCCAATAATGCTCTAAAAATAACAATTTAAACTGGCTATATTCTTCTGTATCTCGCTTGATTATTTCCCACCATTCCATGGCAGCTCCTTTCAATTTTTTCTCCACTACTTTCAATTTATCACTTTCTTCCATAACCGGATTTATTTCTTGGAATACCTCCTCAATTTGTTTCAAAAATTGCACAGGATTATCTCTTGAATTTCCCCAAAATTCTATAGTTTTTGACTCTAAATTTGCCCTATCTAAATAAATTATATTTTTAGCATTACCACCGGTTTCTTTACTTTTGGCAACTTCCCTAATTTTAACTTCTAATTTTTTAACTTTCTCCCCAATTTCTATAGTCGACTTTCCCTGTTCCTTTAAACTGTCCGTCATTTTTTTAATTTCCCCTACGCACTCTTCCACTTTTTCTTCACAAGTTTCTATTCGCCTCGTATTTTCAGCCATATTACTATCTATAGATTCCTTAATTTCCTCCATATATTTCCCTATTTCCTGTTTACGTGCGTCTTCCCTTTGGATACGTTTTGTCTCCATTTCTTCCTCTCTCTTTATTCTCTTGGCTTCTGCTTCTTCTCTTTCTTGCTTCCATCTTGCTTCCAATTCTTCTCTCTCTCGTTTCTGCTTGGCCTCCATCTCCTCCTTTTCTTGCTTCCTTTTGGCTTCCAATTCTTCATCTCTCTTCATCCATCTGGCTTCCATTTGGATCTGCTTGGCCTCCATCTCTTCTTTCTCCTTGTTTTTCTCGATTCTTTCTTCTATTCTTCTTATTTGTTCGTTGTCTTCCTTCTCCTTTTCTTTTCTCTCTTGTTCCGCTTTGTCCTGTTCCCTCTCTTGCTTTCTTCTATCCTCCATTTGGTTCAGGTACCTCACCATTTTCTGCATTTCTTCTCCTGTTCCTTTGAAACCTCCAGTTTTGCTGGATCTTTCGCTGGTCCCATTTTCACTTCACTTATTCACTTGGTTTTATTTATTAGTTAAAAAATTTAAATTTCGGTTTAATTTGGACTCTACTTTTAATTATTATTATTTTTGCAATTTAGTATATTTGTCGTTGTAATTACCAGCACAACTTATTACTAACACACATGTACATATAAATTATATCAGAACTTAAGATATTCTCGTTCGTATGAAACACTGAAAAATTCAAAATTTTGAAAATTTGTTCCAAAACTTTGCTTTTTCGTGCTCCACGCTATTGGGCGCCACTTGCCACGCTGCGCCTCTGTCTTCGTTAGTGAGTGAGTTCGAGTAGGGTTCTTCGGGCCCCACGTTGGGCGCCACTTGCCGCGCTGCGCCTCTTTCTTTTAGTGGGTGTGTTCGAGTAGGGTTCTTCTTGCCCCACGTTGGAACGCCACTCGCCACGCTGCGTCTCCCTCTTTGACTTCGACGAGTTTAAGATTCTTGTTCCCTTTTTTGGAACACTATTATCACGAACTCTTAAACTCGCTGTACGATCACCACCGACTGGGCGAACCACCTTTCTTTTCAGAGCAAGCGCGGGCAAGGCCAAAGTGCTCACTTTTACTTTTTTAAATCAAAGATTTTGCAACTCTTGGCTCTAATAAGTATGAGCTTGTCCTCATAAACTTACCAAATCTTAATTAACGCAAAATTCCCTGAATTTTATCTCAATGCTCGATTATTTAAATCTTTTAAGATTAACTCTCTCTCTCTCCAAGGTCGTGCCTTTTGGGAGAAATCGGCTCTTAAGTTCTGATGATAACTTTTAAAATTTTCAAATTATATTACCAGAGCACATATATAAAATTTATGTTAAAACAAGGTTAATAGCATACACAGAATGGATATATATTAAAAACACAACAAAATTTAGAAATGAATTATTTGTATATTATTTTCTCTTTTGCACAGAAAAATTTTATATTCAAAAATTTTTTAATCACACCAAACAATTTAATTGAACAATAACACAACTATTTATTTATTTGACAAAATTAATTAATGTAATATTTTCTATATCTTAAACAAAATAACAACGCTTGACCTTTCAGACAGAACCACAAACAGTTTTTCCTGTCCTGAAAAAGTCGTATTTAAATTATTAATTATTTTTAACACCAAAGCAGAGGTTTAAAAATGAATTTAATTTTTAATAATTCCCCTAATGACGTTATATTTGAAAAGAAGTTAATATTTGCGAATTATTCCTTAAGTATAAGATACCTTCACACTTTAATAGAAGTTCTAGTTGGATTTGGAATTTGTTGTATTATTAGGATGATGGTGATGTGATGTTTTCTATCCAGAGTCTGTAAGCTGCTATGTAGTTGAATGCTGGTCTCGAATTCTTCTAAGTCGCCTTGAAGATCGATTAAAGTTGAAATTATTCTAAGTCCAATTAGTAGAGTGACAGTTGAATCTTCCTCTCAGCTCAGAGTCGGTTGCAGAAGAAACGTCCTTTAAGCGTCGATTCCAAATCAAAAGTAATCGTCTTTCGACGGTTAAATCTCGGTCTCCCTGTCAGTGGGAATTAATCCACTTTTCTGGAGCCAATTTTCCTCCCTTTTTGGGAAAAAGGTATTTTCCATATATTATGTGTTTTCAAGCCCTTTTGGTCTGAAATATTTACACTATATGTTTTATTAGTCCTATTTTTTGACTAATGAATAGTTTTCTTCCTTAATTATTAATTAAAACACCTTTTAATTAATAATTTATAGTATTTTTTCTTTAACGTTATCTTTGATCCATGTTGGCAACATGATGATTCTGACTTTAGACTCTGCTTGAAGATGCGCGCGCAACTTTTCATGTTTTTGCATGAAAATCTCTACTTTTGACGTTTTTTCGTTCAACTCGCTATAACTTTCGAACGCTCGAACCGATTTTAAAGTTCCTTTCGGATTCTTCTTCCTTTCCATCTTGTGGGTCTTGTGGAACTTGATTCATCGCTCTACTACGCTTCGTTCGCGAGTTATCGCCCTTTTCCTGAAATTTGATTTTTCCCCTTTTCAAATTTTGAGATAAGTCCTTTCTCAAAATTCTTTTGACGAAATCTTGTTCCTCTTCTACTACGACGAAAAACTATGTTTGTACTTTTCCCATAACTCGTTTGGTTGTCGAGTTATTCGCCTTTGAAGTCCTTAAGTTTGTGTCGTATGAGTTTATGTTCATAAAAACCCCCCCATTATATATTATTACTTCTGCTTTGGTGTGTTACCATTTTACATACTAAATACATATAATTATCATGTTACTTTACCCCTTTAACGTTTATTTTACCCGCTTTTGGGCTTTGAAGTTTTACGTTTTGTAATTATTATATCTCCCTTATTTTATTTTCAAATTTGATTCTAAGTACCTATTATTGTGCCCTATTGTGGTCTCTACAATAGTACTTATTATTATTTTTTAAATGATCCCCCCTTCAACTCAAAAATTCCAAAAAACTCCCCAAGAATGACTTTCTAAGTCCATTCTCACCTGTTAATTATTATTAATTCATATTTTTTATTTGTGATTATTGTTACTTCCCCACTTGGTTATGACTCTACGATTTTTGAATTTTGAATTTATTCTTCTTCCAAATTTTAGGTTTTTGAGCCCTTCTAAAAACTTGAATAACTTTTTTGTTTTATGTGATTTTAAATTTATTTGTTGATATTATTGGTCGGTTGACTCTACTGAATATTTATTTATATTAATAATTTAGTTTCTTAATAAAATAAGAACTAAGGCAGTTTGACTTTTCACGTCCGAACAAGCAAGTTTGCTCTCGAACTGGCGTGACGTCATCGCCCCACCTCGTCCCCACTCTACAAGGTTTAGCGCGGCAATTTAACTTGTTTTAAATGGACTTGAGACGTTTGGCTTTTTCCAAACCGTCGCAACACACACACATATATACAGTATATATATATATATATATATATATATATATATATATATATATATATATATGTACACACAGTATGCGCCAAAATAAACAGAAATTGTATGAGTACTGAAATTGTAAGATTTTATTTTCATAGTTTTACCAACATACAAATAAAAGGAAGTAAAATCAGTTAGACTCGCGTAATAACATGTTCAATATGACCTCCGTTCAGTTTTAGCCAACATTTGTATCTATTTTGAAGGTTTTGCATCATTTTGGTGAAGAGGGTTTGTTTCATGCTCCTTATACACATGGTTATTTTTTCCTGGAGTTGGACGATGGTAGCTGGTGGGTCTTCACAGAAAATCTTCTCCTTCAACATTCCCCAATCATCGGCGTCAGGTGGTGTAAGATTGGGGGAGTTGGCTGGGTAAAGAAAGTTTGTTCTAAGGGAGATGAGGTGGTTGCCAAAAGTTTCTTGAAGGGAAGCAATTTAAGGCAGTGTGGTTGGTTGCACCATCTTGGTAGCACCATTGTGAACGAAAAGACAAGTTCGGGCACTACAAAATATCCTGAGGTCTCCTATAAAATGATCAAGAATGATCCTATATCAGTCCTGATTTACAGTAAGAGGATTTCCATTATTGTCTTCAACAAAGTATGGACCAATTATGCCTCTCCCTGACACAACGCACCAAATGTTTACTATGCTGTGGCCTCTCTACAACACTGTCAGGATGTTCAAACCCAAGGAAACGTGTTGTCTGCTTGTTTATGAAACCATTAAGGTGCAAATGACATTCATCTGAAAACCATACATCACTCAGAAACACAGGTGAGTGTTTCATAGCACATTGCTAACATTGAAGCGCAGTACTGAACTCTGACTGTTTTGTTTATACAGTTCAAAGGTTGCCCAGTTTGTATCTTGTAGGGAAAACCCCCATTGTTTTTAAACATTCTTCTCAACGACATATTGCTTATATTTAGTTTCAACCGTGTTCGGTTTAGGTTTCTTTTCTGTGACTGTAACACTTGCTGCAACACTCTTCCGTGGTTTTCATTTGTACAGACAGTAGTTGGGTGACCTGAATAGCCCTTCCGCTGCGTCAAAACACTACCTGTTGTTCGAAATTTTTGAACAACACTAATAATCACAGCATTACTAGGCGGGTTTTTGTGAAATGTTCCTGAAAACGTAATGCAGTGTGTGACAAACTTGGCCCACTTGGTCCAATTCTGTATGAGAGAAAATAATGCTCTACAATAAAAGCTCTCTCTGCAGTAGTTAGCACCATTTTAGCAAAAACTAACCTCAAATATGAAAGAAATAATAATCACGAAGACTGGCAATAATTAAAAGTTGACACAGCTGATCGAGAAGGCAGCTACAGCAGATTCAGTTTCAGTACTGTTTATTTTGGCGCATACTGTAATTCAAAGTTTGGAGGTACCCATAAACATTCCGTTTTTACCAAAATCAGCTTTAACAATTTTGATCAAAGTCTACTAAAATACAGCCTCCAAGAGCACAAACAAAATATATTAGTCTCCATCTCACAGAAATTCTGTTTGTAAAAGACATTATTTATCAAAATGGGCTGTACTGATATCTTTAAATTTTTGGTGAAATGTGAAACAGAATAAACCATATCAATGTGCAAAATTGCAAGTAAACAAAAATTATTGTTCTTACGTTATTTTTTATCCGACTTTGTCGTTGAAACGCATTTGATTAAATAAATATAATTTTTGTTAGTACTTGTGTTCGAGTTTTTTTTCTATTTAATATTATCTCACAAGTCAAGCGAAATTTATAAATATGGCACTCAAGTCAGTAGAGCTGAACCTGCTACTTAAGTTAAAGTTAAAAGTTAGATTATTGTCTGATGATATTTGGTTTTTAAGTAAGTGTAGAAAACTAAAAGTGTTTCCGAAATTGATGAAGTTAAAAATATCCACCAATAGCAAATTTACTAAACAAATCGAGGAAATGGTTAAATTTTGAAATAAAATTGTTATATTCTAAACAAACTAATTTAGAACTTCAAGCTCTTGAACTTCATCTAAAGTTAATTAAAAATATGGATAAATATAGTTATGAAGATTTTAACGCACGATTTGGGAAAATGATGTCTGTAATAAAACATAAACATAACGTAAAAATTCAAAACCTAAATAAAATATTAAAATCATTGTGCAAAATGAAATATGGAAATAAAAATGAATGAAAAACAAACACAATATTTAGTAAATTCTACAATTTATTTGAGTCTTGCCGACCATGGTTTCGCCAACAACGGCATTTACAAGGCAGCTTAACAAAGACTAAGGAAAAATATAGAAACTAACATATTATTACTACAAAAGGAAGAACAGTTACTTAGCTAGGGTAGGGGGGGGGGGTAAGAGCAAGGGAAACATGTGGTCATACGGAAGACAATGGTTTTAACAACGGTGAATTTGACAAAAATTCCACCTGATCATTAAGTACTAGTTTGGAGTCTTTACAAATTATTCTCTTAATCTCTAACATTTCTAATAAATTTAATTTCTTACTTTTAACATTAACATGGAGAATTTCAAACTTAACATTATTCAAAAAATCAGACACAACATGAGTTTTTAAATGATTAGAAAAACTAGATTCATTATGACCCAACCGCCAATTTCTTTCGTGTTCCATTAACCTGCATTTAAAACTACGGCCTGTTTGGCCTACATAAACTGCATTACAGATATTACAAGTTAATTTATAAACACCACTTTTTTGCATGTTATCTATTTTATCTTTACAATTTAGTAACATTTTTCCTAAATTGTTTTTGCAATAAAAAGCTGGTTTACAATGATTTTCGTTTTCTAATACATTCCCAACCGCATAGCTAACCTTACCAATATAGTTAATTCTACGCCATTTTTGTAATTTATTAGACTCTACGGTTGGAAAAATAAGTGATTTAGCTTTATTTTTTAATTTAGTTTTTAAAATTTTCTCTATGAGGTTAACATCATAATCATTATTAAAAGCAATTTGTTTTATGCAATTTAATTCCGTACAATAATCGTTATTAGACATAGGAATGTTAATGAGACGATGCAACATACTATGGAAGGCGGCCATTTTGTAACTAAAAGGATGTTGTGAGGTAGAATGTATAATATTGTCAGTAAACGTAGGTTTTCTAAAAATACTGAAACTATGCTTACCATTTTCAATTTTTATAGTGAGGTCTAGAAAATTTATTTGATTTTGTAAACCGATTTCCATAGTGAATTGTATTGCCTCATTAATAGAATTCATATAATTAAACAGTAATTGAAGCTGGCGGTCAGATCCTTCAAATAAACACAAAACATCATCTACATATCTATACCAGTATTTAATGTTGGCGTTAAATGGGTTATTACTGTCAAAGAGTGTTGATTCAAATTTGTCCATAAAAATCTCAGCTAGCAATGGAGATAGGGGAGACCCCATTGCCAAACCATCGATTTGAGCAAAAACCTTGTTTTGAAATTTAAAATAATTTTGATCGAGACATACTTTTATTACATTAATCAATTCTATAGATGTGCAAGGGTCAACTTTGGTATGATCTAATAATGCTTTATTATTAGATCATAGTGATATGATCATATTATTAGATCATATATTAGAGAATAGTGTTGAAGCATTATTAGATCATACCAAAGTTGACCCTTGCACATCTATAGAATTGATTAATGTAATAAAAGTATGTCTCGATCAAAATTATTTTAAATTTCAAAACAAGGTTTTTGCTCAAATCGATGGTTTGGCAATGGGGTCTCCCCTATCTCCATTGCTAGCTGAGATTTTTATGGACAAATTTGAATCAACACTCTTTGACAGTAATAACCCATTTAACGCCAACATTAAATACTGGTATAGATATGTAGATGATGTTTTGTGTTTATTTGAAGGATCTGACCGCCAGCTTCAATTACTGTTTAATTATATGAATTCTATTAATGAGGCAATACAATTCACTATGGAAATCGGTTTACAAAATCAAATAAATTTTCTAGACCTCACTATAAAAATTGAAAATGGTAAGCATAGTTTCAGTATTTTTAGAAAACCTACGTTTACTGACAATATTATACATTCTACCTCACAACATCCTTTTAGTTACAAAATGGCCGCCTTCCATAGTATGTTGCATCGTCTCATTAACATTCCTATGTCTAATAACGATTATTGTACGGAATTAAATTGCATAAAACAAATTGCTTTTAATAATGATTATGATGTTAACCTCATAGAGAAAATTTTAAAAACTAAATTAAAAAATAAAGCTAAATCACTTATTTTTCCAACCGTAGAGTCTAATAAATTACAAAAATGGCGTAGAATTAACTATATTGGTAAGGTTAGCTATGCGGTTGGGAATGTATTAGAAAACGAAAATCATTGTAAACCAGCTTTTTATTGCAAAAACAATTTAGGAAAAATGTTACTAAATTGTAAAGATAAAATAGATAACATGCAAAAAAGTGGTGTTTATAAATTAACTTGTAATATCTGTAATGCAGTTTATGTAGGCCAAACAGGCCGTAGTTTTAAATGCAGGTTAATGGAACACGAAAGAAATTGGCGGTTGGGTCATAATGAATCTAGTTTTTCTAATCATTTAAAAACTCATGTTGTGTCTGATTTTTTGAATAATGTTAAGTTTGAAATTCTCCATGTTAATGTTAAAAGTAAGAAATTAAATTTATTAGAAATGTTAGAGATTAAGAGAATAATTTGTAAAGACTCCAAACTAGTACTTAATGATCAGGTGGAATTTTTGTCAAATTCACCGTTGTTAAAACCATTGTCTTCCGTATGACCACATGTTTCCCTTGCTCTTACCCCCCCCCCCCTACCCTAGCTAAGTAACTGTTCTTCCTTTTGTAGTAATAATATGTTAGTTTCTATATTTTTCCTTAGTCTTTGTTAAGCTGCCTTGTAAATGCCGTTGTTGGCGAAACCATGGTCGGCAAGACTCAAATAAATTGTAGAATTTACTAAATATTGTGTTTGTTTTTCATTAAAATGGAGTTCTACCAAGTACCATCGGTCAATAGTGTAAATCGTATAAAAATGAATCAGAAAAGGAAAAATGTTATGATTAATTTGATAAACAAAAGTTATTGCATAATTGGAGTAATATGGAATTTAATCAAGATGAATTACATTTATTTAATAAAGGCCTAAAGTTTAATATTGAAAATAAAATAAAATATTATGAAACTTTATTTGAGGATGTCGAAACTGTATTAAGATTTGAAAATTTTGACGTAAAATCAAGTGTGCGAACTGATATAAAGAAAAAATTGGAAGAAACGAGTTCTAAAGTAAAAATATCATCAGATATAAATAAAAACTATGGAAGAATTATAAAAGAATTAAAGGAGAAAAAAGTGTATTACATAAAAGTAGATAAGAATAATGCAATTGTGATTATAGATAAAATGGAATATATAAATATTATTGAAGAAATGCTCACCGAAGGACCGTATACTTTGGTAACCAAATCCAATTTTAAAATTTACTAAGAACGCTATTAAAACTATTGTAAAAGTTTAATGAATAATAATCTTATAAGACAACTCATGGTTTTGAATCCATCTTTACCAAGGCTTGTCTTAAAATCCATAAAGAAATCCATTTTAGGTTTGTCTAAAATCCATAAAGAAGGAAAGAAAATGCGGCGTATAGTGTCGGGAATTAACTCGCCAACTTATATAATTTCATAATGGTTAGTGCCATGCCTCTAAGTATTGACTCCTATTCCTACATTTGCCGTGAAGAACACTTATGAGTTTGTGAAAACAGTGCAAAATATTGAATTGACCCATAGTGACCCTTAGTTTTGTTTGATGTTGTGTCTCTGTATCCAAGTGTTCCAATTGCTGAAACTATAAAAATGATAAAAGAGTGGTTCTATAATAGCAATTTAAATGATAGTGAAGTGAGTGAATACTTATTACTTATAAATTTGTGCATGTGTCAAAATAGTTTCCAGTTTAATAAACAAGTTTTACGTTCTAAATGAAGGTACTGCTATGGGAAACCCCCTATCGAGTTTCGTCGCTAATTTTTTTTTATGAGTTCGTTTGAAATAAATGCTAAAAGTTCTTTAAAATATTTTCCACAAGTGTGGGGGAGATATGTGGATGACATTTTTGCAGTATTTGATAAAAAAGAAAATCTCGAACAGCTTTGTGAATTGATCAGTTGGGAGTCTATCAGTTGTGTGATATTATCAATAGATTTTACCCAACTATAAAGTTTATGACAAAAGTGGAAAAAGATAATAATCTACCATTTTTGAATGTGAATGTGTTTAGAAAAAGTAATAATTTATCGTTTAGTGTTTGTAGAAAGCCTACACATACAGATAGATATATAACGAAGGTTTCACACCATCCACTCACAATTAAAGAAAGAGCTGCTTTCAATTCTATGGTTCTCGGGTTAATAAACTTACCTTTGTCTAAAGAATATTACGAAAAAGAACTTCAATATATGGTTCAATATTATGGTGCTGCAATTTTTAATGGTTATCAAAAAGAAATGAGATAATATAATAAAGAAAGCGAAATTTAAAAAAATTAAGGAATTGAGAAGTACTCTTGTGGGGAGTATGCCTCAACACCGGTGGGTTAAAACTGCATTTGCTCCTCCATTGTCAAATATTGTAAAACAATCACTAAGAAAATATGGAAATTTAAATGTAGCAATGTCAACTGAGAATAATCTTTGTATAAATTGTGAAATATGTCCAAAAAATATATATAGATCAAACAAAACGAAATGTTAGGATAAGAGCAAAAGAACACTTTACCCACTTCAAATATAATAGACCTGATAAATCAGCTATGACTAAACATTGATTAGAGGAAAAACATTACTTCAAAATAGAAAACAATTCTATATTAAAGTAAATTATAAAATGTAGTGTTAGATATAAGATTAGTTAAGAATATTATATTAGTTAGATGTTAACTTGTAATTTAGATTGACGCTAGGCACTTGTTAACGCCTTAATATTAGAAAGTAGGTTTAGCCACGCCCCTTTAGTTTTGTATAAATACGAGGGTTGGCGCAGTACTAGTTTAGTTATAGTTTTGCTATTGTAGCTCATGTATCACTGAGAATGGCGACTTTGTCGTAAAACGTGTTTGATTAAATAAACGTAATTCTTGTGTTCGAGTTTTTTTTCTATTTAATACTAATACTCATTAAGTGTAATGAAAACTACCTTGAAGCTTTATTATTTTACAGCATGTCATCAATGGTAGTGTCACTGTTAAATAGAAGTATATAATATATAATAAACCTCTTCTTATATTTTATGATAAAATTGTTGTCATAGATTATGTGCGACCTTTTCTTTGTAGTTGTGATATGAATGTGAATTACATTATGACTTCGAGAGATCTATGGTAAACCCCTACTTTCACTCAACTGGGAAATTTTTCTCTTTATAAGCGCTTCCAGTTCCAATTTCTTTAAGAAGAGTGGATATCTTCTCTATATCAATCTGGTACCATCCCAGACTTCCAACCCTTTTTCTCTTCACATCCCATTCCACTAGTAGATGATGTGGGGTTTCCACCTTCTCTTGGCAAAATCCGTAGCTTCCATCATTCTCTCCAATACTTTAAATTGTTCTCATACTTCATCTAAAATGCCCAAATTGCAACCCTATTAATGTTTATATCTTATTTTTACACATCCTAATGCACGCTATTTTAACCTTCTCCTATTATTTCCCAGGCAACGATGTAGCCCAGGCCTACTTTCTTAGGTTCTTCTTCTTTCCTTAACATCGTTATGAGTGACTGCTGACCCTGACTTTATCTTACTCGCACATAAATTTTAGAGAAAGATGACTACACACATATTCTTGACTTCACTTGTAAACTATTTCAGTCGTTATACTTATTGCTATAACATGATAAGAAAAAGACATGTGATATTGTTACAGTGCTTTGGATAAAGCGAAGGAAGCTTTACTATCGGGAGATTATAATAATGTAATTCCAGCTTGTACTATAGCCTTGATGAATGCAGAAGAAGAGATACCTGAGGCTTGGTTAATGCGAGCTACCATATATATTCTACAAGGTCAACATGCACTTGCATTAGACGATCTTGAAAATATAGTTAAATCTCCCAATTGTGACAAAAAGGTAAGGAACTTATATAATATTGTTAGTATTGAACATATTCTGTTATATTTTAATATATTCAGTGAACAGACTATTAAAACATAAATGATAAATGAAATGGTAATAATTAAAATTTGGTCTTTAATAGGTCTATTCATTTTCTTAGGAATTCTTAAGTAAACAAAATCAAATGAGATGTAGTTTTATGCCCTTGACAAGTATAAAACCAATATTCGGGTACAATTTAATATAGCTGTTTATTTATTATTTTGAATTTTACAACTTGCCGGGAGATAAATGTGAGGTCTGTTTAGAATATATTCATATTATTACCTTTTTTTTTAGCTCAAAATTTTAGGGTAGCTGGCCTAAGATTTAAAATTGACTCGCTGATTTTGATACAAGTTTGTTTAAATGTAGCCTCTTAGAACCCAAGTAAAAATATATTAGTCACCATCTCCCCCAAAATACCGGTTTGTTATCAAGCTGGGTTTTCAGCTCAAACGAAAAAGAACCTTAATCACTGTCATCAAAATTTTGACTTCAGTAATACGAGATTTATTGATAGAACAAGAATGATACAGTGACTTAAGACTAGACTCTGTTTAGATATATTAATGTACAGTAAAACCCTGCTTATCCAAAATAATGAAGACAAAGTTGTTTCAGATAATTATTATTTTTGGTTAAGCCATCGTTACGGAGTTTGTGCCGGTTTTTTGTTAAATAAAGCACTGTATACTTTATTTAGAAGTAGAAAGCTTTATTAAATATTTTATGATCAATTTCTGTACATTATTATAGAGCTACAGTATATCTAGGTTGACTGAAAATAATCAAAAAAAATTTTTTTGGTTTGTCCGGTGCAGCGTTTCAGAGCAGCTTTATCGTTCCACCTCTTCGTTAATAACTCATCAGCTGGAGTAGTGTCAGCTGATTGCTCCATTGCTCCACAAATCAAAGAGTAACCTAAAACAATGCTTCCTACTCTAATTGACTGTTGTAACAAGAAAACCATATCAAATTCTTACGCTAGATACTGTTCATTGTCGAATTGTATTCATACAGTAGTCGTAAAAATTAAAACTAGAGGATTGAAATCTGCTGATAAATATTTAACGAAAACCTCAAGTGTATTTAACGCGTCATCAGCTGTTACTCTGCTGGGTCATCATGATTCGTCTCCAAATCAATGCCGTTTGCTTCCTCGGGCACTGCTAACTCTTGACCAAATTCACAATTTCTTGATCTGTCAGCTCAAGTTTAGAATCGTCTGCTTGCATCTAACTAGAAACTTCTTTTTCTTCAATGCTTCACAACCTGGCACTTTATTTAGTAGCTCTGACAAGTTCTCAAAATCACCGCCGTCCCATTTGTCAGTTTAAGTTGAGAGACCATCAAACATTTTGTTCCATTCTTTTTTCAGTTTGTTAGGTTTAACGTTATCCCAGGCTTGAGCATACCAATACACATCTTCTTTCATTGTCACACATCTTAAACACTCTATAAGAGTCTTATTTCCGTTTTCACTCTCGTGTAAAATGTTTTTCAGCAAGAAACCCTTAAAAGTCTCAATGATGCCCTGGTCCATCGTTTGGATCAGACTTGTTACGTTTGATGGAAGAAATTGGACTTTAATTTCACCATCTTTTAAAACTCCTTGGTGACAAGGAGCATATTCCAATATTAAAATAGCTTTGTGTGGTAGCTTTTTCTCAGTCAAAAATTGTTTGACTTTTGGAACGAATTGTTTGTAAAACCAATGTTCAAACAATTCTGATGACATCCACATATTTTTCTGAGCTCGGTAACAAACTGGCATTGCATTAGGAGTTTGACTTCTCAGATTACCCTATACACATTAGAGGAAGTCTAAATGAGCTGGTTGCATTTGCTGCTGTAAGAATTGTGATTCTCTGTTTTTGATTTTATGTCCCAGAGCAGATTTTTCTTTGACACAGGCTAAAGATGTTTTTGGCATCATTTAAAATTCAGTCTAGTTTCATCAGCTTTAAATATTTGATTGTACATGTAGCCATAAATTTAATCCTTCCAATTCTGTCTTGAACACGTCTACTGCTTCATAAACAGCTGACATTTTCTCTCCACATAAGCTTAGTTGCCGTATTCCATAGTGGTTTTTAAACCTATCAAGTAATCCACTGCTTGCGACAAAGTTCTTCCATCTTCACCTAAAATTTCAGCAAAGATTTTAGCTTTTTCTTGAAGTACTTTTCCAGATAAAGGCACCCCTTTTTCTCTTTGCTGAATAAACCCTAAAACAAAGCTTCATTAACTTTTTCAAAATCTGAAGTTTTCATGGTTTTACGATTTAGGGATTTTAGTACAATGTAGAGTAAGTTTTTCTTTATTCTTAATCTAATCACACACAGTTGAAACACCAACATTGTAGTCTGCTGCCACACACCATAACAAAGCACTGTTCTCAATGAGTCTAACAGCTTGAAATTTATTAGTAATGTTAATAACAACACGTTTCCTTTTACCAGGCATTGTTATGAAGTACAAAAATAAAAATTCTCTCACACATCACCTTACCACAATTCCACAAATCCAACAGTTAAAGATACATCGGAAACATATCCAAAACGTATTAAACTAAAATAGTTTTACATGACTAAAAACTAAATATTACTACAAATAAAATAAAACTGAAGATAATTTGTACTGTCATTAGCGTCACAACTTTCACTCTAACATTGAAGAGCACAACTGTACTGAAATGACATAGGTATAACGATAAGTGTTGGTGCGGTGGGGGGAAAGGAGGGGCTTCCGTCTTCCAGGAAAGGCAACGACTTGTTAAACAATGCTGTGCGGGTGAATAGTTGCTCACCGTTTCTTCTTATATGCTGCTCATTTTAAAACCAGGTTAATTCGGGTTTCGGATAAGTGAATTTCGGTTAAACAGGGTTTTACTGTATTTCTAAATATTAAAAATAATGAAGTCACAAAATTTATAGGAAAGTGGTGGAGAGGAAGGGGGCTTCTATACTCAACAATAATCTAGTAAAGGATGATATACTTGTGAAACATTCAATAATAATAAAAGTTACTTTTTTTTTCTCACATATAAGTAGGATAGATACATTTTTGGGACAATGGCAGCAAATATTTCTTGCTTTTGTATGTAAGAAAGTTTGTCCAATGTTATTGTTTTTCAAAATACCAGCAAACTATAATTTTCTATTACATAGGCTATTGTTTGGGTCCAAAATTTTATTTAACTAGCTTGTTGGATCACCTTTTTAGAATCTTCAATTTTCTAAAACACCATTTGTGGTTTGTTAATAATAAAAAATTTCTTCCTCCGTTTTGTTAACTAATATTCAGGTTTCATTTCTTCAGGAAGCCGATAAAGTCCATCATCATTGGTGTTGGTGTCATCTGTGTTTAAACACGATAGTGACTACAAAAATTAAGATGGAAAAATTAAATTTGGTATATGGAACTGTAATGTTGTCGTTATTTATTCGTTTCATATTAATAAATGAATGCCTCACGTTGAAGTCCCAAAATGATTATAATAACTACTCTCAACAAATAAATGATATAATCAACACAAATTTTAGATTTACAACAAACTTTGTTTATTTTTAAAACAAAACAAGTAAGTTTACATATAATTAAAATTTCCCTTTTACATAGACATAAAATTCTCCTTATTAGATAGATGTACAATTCCAAAAATTATTTTATATTAAATTAGGTTATAGTTTAATAAGACGCAGCCTATTATGTTTAGATTTTGTATGGATAGGGGACAAAGGGTTACCTTGGAAAATGATCCTAGTTCTCTGTTTGAAGTTATTTGTTAATGATGGAAGTTCAATTTTATTACCTAGTATTACACAAATAGGAAAACACTCAAGAAACATTAAAGTTCTGAAAGTTAAGAACCCCCTAACGGTCTAACCTTAATCTTAGATAAATCCTCCTCATCCTTTTTCGATTCCCAACAGTCTTACTTAAAATTAAAATAATAAATTAAAAATAGAATATAATAATAACACTTTAGTCTGTGCTTCAACACTTAAGACAGATTTATCTTCTACAACCAAATTACAACAATTTAGTCTTCTTTTTATACTCTCTACTGATTGAGAAAGTGAACAAAATATTTCAAAACTATTGTGTAGTTTTAATAATATTTTTGTTATTGTGTTTTTTCTATTTTTGTACCACAGGGTAATATCAAGGATCACTTTCCAAGGTAAGCCTGTGTGTCCTATCCCTACAAAATCTAAACTCTATATCAAATTATTTATTTTAATTATTAAAATTCCTTTATTTTATTAGCCTGCTCTATATAATTTTTATTATTATTATCATTGTCATATTTAAATTATTTTTATATTATGATTAATAAATTTTTTAAGGTCTTTCTTAATTTTCTTTGGCATTAAATTTATTAAGGTGAATTATGGTTACTTTTTAACTCTAGTTAAAAAAACTTTATGTAAACAATTTGTTAGATGTTATCTCTGCTTTTCTTCATTTACATATAAATACTTAGTCTTTTTTTGTCCTTTATATAAAATTCATCTTGATTAATGTTCACAATCAGTTTTTATTAGATAATTAATACTGGCTTTATTTATAAGTCTTTATTCAAGTGTTTTATTAAAAATTCTCAGGAGTCAAAAATGTACAGCCTTCCCCTGTGAATTCCACAACAAAAAACTTTTACCAATGGCAAGTACATAATTACAAGATTTAGACATACACTGTTATATAAATAGTAAATATCACTAATTATTCATTACAGTAGACTCCCGTAAGTTCGGCCACCTCGAGACTGGACCCTAGGCCGAACTTAAAAGTGGCTGAACTAACTGATGCCTATCTAAAAAATGCCCGTTTATTGTTTGTAAGGATCGTGTTGTGAATCGATGCGTATAGGAAAAGTTAGCAAACACAAAACACTTGTACATTCTGTAGAATACAACACAGAGGGACACTCTGACATATATTTAACACACATGAAAATACAGAAGGTTACAAAAACCTACAAAATAATATTTACAGAACTGTAGGCCTAATAACATTTAAAAATATTACTGTACATTGGTGGTTTGGCTTCTTAACCCTTCAACGCGGTAAGCCGTTCCGAGTGCTAGACCCTCTGGTGCGGTAGTGAAAATCGTCGACTAACATTTCCTTCTCTTGTGGATTGTCTGGCGGGACATTAAACGTATTTACATTTACTGTAACTTCCTCATTATCTAAGATTATTGCGGTATCATTAGCCACATTGCATATATTTACAACTTCATCACCACTATCATGATTACCTTCAATATTTGGATCACAATGGAACTCCATTTGAGCGTAATCCAAAAAAACTCGCAAATATTATCACTTTGCGGTTACCACATTATCACTAAAACACAATATACACTAGAACTAATCACACGATCTACTGTCAAACAGTTAAAAATATTACACTTATAAATAAATGAGGTTATAATAACCTATAACACACGAGAGCCCTCCACGAACCCGCTACAGCTGTTTGTATATAGCCACGTGTTGTTTCCTTTTCTGAAGGTCACGGTGGTCTAGAAATAAAAATCAATAACTCAACAGATGGCATTTCTCTTGGCAATGTTCTGGGTATACGCTCAGTTCATAAAAGTTCTTTATTTAGACGCTAGAATCCAGCACGTACCGCAACGACATTTAGCGTCTTTAGACGGGCGACCGCGCCAGAAGGTGAAAGTTTGGCCGCGTCTATAGACGGTTCACCGTGTTGAAGGGTTAAACACATTAAAAAAAATCTGTTATTTTTTTCTGAACTTTCTTTTCTAATGATTTTTTATGTGCAAAGTCACGCCACTTTTTAATAAACATTACATCGATGGCAGTTGCTTCTTTTTGCTGTTCGATGTAGGTAGCTGCCAGTTGCAAAGCTGCTTTGCCTTCAGCATGGCTCATTTTATTTTCTTTATCTTCCTCTTCAATATCAGCAGCATCTGCATCGTTATTATCCTTCTCATTTTCCTGGCGAATGACACTCGGCGATTTCGTCGTCGTTCAAAAACTCGTCTAGCTCCTTTTCAAAGTTGATCCACTCCAAAACATCTTCTTCAACAATGGGACCACAGTTCGGTAGTTGCTGAAGGTCGTGCAATAGACCTGCATTGTCATCAGGTTCGTTAACAAGAATGTTGTTTGGCTCATCTGCTGTTGTGTTTTCTTGGTCAATCTTATCTTCTATATTTGGCCAAAGTTTTTTCCAAGACTTTACAAATGTCGACGGTGGTATTTCTTCGTATGCCTTGGCCAACATGTACACAACATGCTTCATATTAACTGACTTCAGCACTTTTAAGAGGTCTAAGCTGTCATCAGCCTCCAGTTTGGAAAGAACTTCAGAAAGTAGTTTACGGCGATACTTCCTCTAGAAGCACTCAATGACCCCCTTGGTCCATCGGCTGTTGAAGACTGGTTATATTGGGTGGCAGGAACAGCAGTTTAATTTCTTTTTCACCGTCACACTGAAAATCATCCTGGTGAGTCAAGAAGTAGAAGTGCTTTGATGGGCAGTTTTGATTTTGTCAAATATTTTTTCACTTTGGGAACAAATTTGCAGACAAACCATTCCCTGAACATATATGTGTCCATCGACGCTGATTTCTGTGACCGATAATACACTGGGAGAGTTTCCATGTTTATGTTCTTAAACGCTCTCGGTTTTGCTGCTTTGCCAATGACAAATAGGGGTATCTTGTGAGTCCCCGAAGCATTTGAACACAAGGCGACCTTTATCCTCTCTTTGCTGAATTTAAATCCTGGAGCAGATGTTTCTTGCGGGGGGTGGCAAAGGGTTTTCTGGGCAGAAGTTAAAAATTTAAACAGTTTAATACACACAAAAACAATGAAAAACAAGAGTACATACACAACAGACGTACAGTAACAGTAAAACAAGTATATACACAACAGTAAAAAACGCAAATGAAACAAAAATCACTGACTGTAGGCCTACTGTAAGCATGAGCGCCACACGACTGCACAGTATGAATACACGACGTGAACTGATGAACTAAACAAAGAATACAATAAACAAGTTGAGACTTGCTGCCGGCGAGCGCCAAGTGCGTAACTCATGCACAGAGAGCCGGCCGGACTAAGCGGAGACCGAACTAACCGAGGCCGAACTTACGGGAGTCTACTGTATATATAATCACATATTTATTTTTATTTGGTTTACATTGCTTATTATTTCTATTTTGATTTAAGTTAAAATGTTTTGATAAATAGGGAGTTTAAAGCATATAGCCTATTAGTTTAGATTTTCTATGGATAGGAGACACAGGCTTATCTTGGAAAGTGATCCTTAGTAAAGAGACTGTCTTCTTTTTATATTCTCTACTGATTGAGAAAGTGAACAATGTTTACGAAAAAATACACAACTTTTGTATTTTATTGTGTGTTTTCCTATTTGTGTACTACTAGGTAATACCAAGGACCACTTTCCAAGGTAAGCCTGTGTCTCCTATTCATACATGTTCATATTGTATAATTTTGCCTCCATCAATTATGGTTCTGTACCCATAATTACATGTGATATCTACGTCTTGAGAAATCAACATGACCACTCTAGCTGACATGCTGAAAAGGTCATTATTCCTATATTTTCACAATTCCAATGTAAAGGAATTTGTTTAATTTACTTTCTAACCCAGTTTCTTTTTCAACCACCTTCTGTTCCTAAATTTCAATCTTTTCCCTATGTATCCCTTTATCTCATCTAATTTTTAAAACCATGAAATTCCTTAATTTATTGAAATTTGATTTAATCTCCTTCAAAGTACTGTCTTTGGCTAGAAATGCGCTTATTCCAATATTTAATCCATGGCTAGAAGCATTTCTGGAAGGCTTCTTTTGGAAGGGCGTTCAGATGCTCTGTTGTAGCCCTCTCAATGTCAAGAATGGTATCTAAATGTTTTCCTTTAAACACGGTTTTAATTTTTGGGAAGAGCCAGAAGTCGCATGGTGCTAAATCTGGTGATTAAGACGGATGTGGACAGACGGAAAAAATTTTTTCCTACCAAAAACTCTTGAATCAAAAGCGAGGTGTGGTACGGTTCGTTGTCGTGAGATGAAGAAGGAAGCCATTGCCCATTTTTCAGGTCTCTTTCTTCCTACATTATTTCGCAAACGTTGCAGTACGCCCTTGTAAAATTCGGCATTGTTTGTTATTATTTATTAGCCCTTATTTCTTTTGTTTTAAATAGGTTCATTTTCTTTTTGCATATTTGTTGATATTTAAGTCACACTTAATTATAAGGTGGCTCGGGTATTTCATATTTTCATAGTGTGCTTACATACAACACTTTTGAAATTCATAAAAATCTAATTCAAAGTGTCAAAATTGCGGCCATTTAAACTGTTTTTGTTCATATTTTATATGTTATTTACCTTAAACACACTAAAATTAGATAAAATTTTGTAGATTTCTATTCTGTATGTAATGGTACCAACCCGACCTGCCAAGAAAATATGATATTCATTTACAGTAGAACCCCTCTAATCCGTCACCTTCGAGACTGGGGGCATGGTCAGAACGCAAAAAAGGTCGGATTATCCGAAAAAAGCCAATATTTATTACATATTACAGTAAAAGACTTTTTTACAGTGAAATAAGTGATATATAAATTTTTAAAAGTCATAAGTCAAAGTTTACAGTAAACAAATTACTTAGAAAAAGTCAGTTATAGATTTTTGGTTAGCAGATGAAATTCTAGACTTAGCTGCAATGACCCTCCATTTCTTGATCCATAAAATGTCCATTGAAGTTGAGGTTGGGTTCTGCTTGATGTACTGAAGGTTGATGTCGAAAGCGTTCTTGGCATCGGTGTGTGATATCCGGGTAGCGGGTTCGTCTTCTTCACCGTCCGAGTCCTCGTTCACAGTTTCCTCACCATTTTTTTCCATAACAGCGGCAACAATCTGGTCGTCATTGAGCTCTTCGTAGGTTTTAAAGTCATTGTCACATTCGGTAATTCAATTTTAAACTACATTGGCAGGAATGTTCGGCTCTAGAGTTTGTAGATTTTTAACGATTTGCTGTGTGGCGTTGTTTTGCTTGTCTTCGGTCTGGTCATTTTCAGGCATAACTTCTGGCCAAAGCTTACACCATAATTTCCGCAGGGTGTCAGGTTTCAGTTCATTCCATAACGCAGCGATTGTGTATATATCATCTTTAATATTCAAGGATTTCATAGCCTCAAATATGTTACTACATGTATCTTCCTCAGATTTTTCTAAAATTGTCCTGATGTACTTTCTGCGATATCGCCTTTTTAACCATTCGATCACTCCCTGATCCATTGGTTGGATGAGTGAAGTTACATTTGAAGGCAGAAAGAGAGCTTTTATGTCTGCTTTCACTAAATCTTCCTCAGATGCATGTGACGGTGCGTTATCCAACAGAAGTAGAGCACGAACAGGCAGCTTTTTTTGTTTCAAGTCTTTTTCGGCCGATGGGACAAACTCATCGAAAAACCAAAATTTGAAAAGGTTGCAATCCATCCAAGCAGATTTTTGATTGCGGTAATAAACCGGCAAGGAAGATAGGTTTATGTTTTTTAATGTCCTAGGCTTCTTGGATTTGTCAATAACGAACAGGGGAAGCTTGTGCATACCATTTGCGTTGCTACAAGGAGTGACTGTTATCCTATCTTTAATAAGTTTTGTTCCTGCCACGGATTCATTTGAAGCTGCAAGCGTTTTGGTCGGCAAATTTTGAAGTTTACCCCTGTTTCGTTGATTTTATAAACTTGACAAGGTGGCAGTTCATTTTCTTTGACAATTTCTTCGAACTTCACAGAAAACTCCTTAGCAGCCTTGGCATCAGCATATATTTTTTACCAGAAATTGAAACAAACCGGACGGCATGCCAGGTTTTCCAGCGATCAATCCAGCCCTCACTAGCTGCTAACTCACTTCCGGCTTCCAGTTTTTGGTGCAAAACTATTGCCTTTTCTTTTAAAATTGGCCTAGATATCGGGGTTCCTTTCCTTCCTTCTTGACAGAACCACATCCACAATGCGTTATCAAGCAGTTCAAGTTTAGGCTTTTATAGTGTTTTGTTTTTCTTAAGAGCGTTTTTACCATCAACCGTAATTGTATATGATTCAATGTCTTTCTGATTTTTTCTTCAATCCTTAATAATTGTCGTAACGCCTACATTGAGTTCCTTTGTAATTTTTTGGAGCGATTCTCCTTTGTCCAGCCTTTATAGCACTGCTAATTTTTCATTTAGTGAAATAGTTATGTGTTTTTCTCCTGACATGTTGAAAAACAAACAACTGTACATACAATGAGTCTAGCAAGTATTTTTGCAAATAAATAGAATCAACACGAGAAATGACACAGCACTGAAGTGGGCAAGCGATAACAAACCGTAAACAGTGGCACGTGGCAGGCCGTGAGTTATCGACAAGTCGGCACAAGCTCGGACGAGCTCGAGCACGGTCGGATTAACCGGAGCGCCTGATCAGCCGAGGAGTGGATTAGAGGGATTATACTTTAGTTGAGATCCTGCATGGCCGTGTCACCTTCACTAGATTACCGAATGAAGGCTCCTTCACATATGTTCAGTTTTGACACCCACCAGGAGCGAGACACTGACATAAGCAAAATAAGAGGAATCTTTTTAATACATACACATCTGCGAGGCCTGACATCAAGAAAGTACTGATATTAAGAGGTTATATTAATTAAGAGGTTCACAAAACCTATGTAGCAACAACTGTTTCAAACAAACTTGCACTACTGGATAAGACCTTTTGATCTACTAATACATTTTAACATTTTTTGCAAGGCCTCCAACTTTTTGGGTAATAGTTTTAGGATCCACTTGAGTTTTAAAAATAATAATAATATTTTTATTATTTTCATTGTGTTACATTATTACATACAATATAAAAATATCCATACACAAAATGAATTGCTATAATAAATCTATATAAAATAACAAATTTAGTTGAGTAACAGAAAGGAAATTGGGTATCGGATCGGAAAATATCCTGCTGTGGGATTACCTTCATTTAATTATAAGGGAGGGGGGGAGAGAGAGAAACCTTACTGTGACATCTAACTGTTTACAATTCTGCATTTTTATCTGAAGTCGATACACGTACATACTTACAGCCACACACTCAGTACAAAGCCACACACTCAGTACAAATATATTCTAATTAGACAATACGCCGTTTCATATTAAGCTATAATTTTAAGAATCCCTTCAATATTATCCTGGGATCAGGCCCAACTTATAAATGGGCAGACTGGGCATTTACCTAGTTCGGGGATTTCAGAAAGGGTAGAAATTTTTTAATAATATTTAATGTATGTGTTTATTTTTTAAATTCTTTATCTCGAAAATTTTCCAGAGCCCCATGCAAACAGACATAACTTGCAGTTTGCGTGACTTCAATAACTGTTGCACAATAATTTTAGAAGGCCACCTTAATTTTCTGAGGAATCTTCATTTTCTTTTTAGTTGTCTTTTATGTAATCTTTAAGACCAGTTTATGACTTCATGAAAAAATTTAAGTTTAAAACTTAACCAGAGCTACAAAGTACTGTGAAGTGTGAATTTATTTTCCTAAAGTTAAGGCTAAAATAATCAAAATATTATAATTGATTTAAAAAAAATAAAACCTGAAACAATGAAAAATTGTTAGATTGAGTTTCAGCTAACATTGTAAAATAAGAATAAGGAATTAAAATTATTATTTTATTCTAAAACTATTGTTTTTAATATACCTGTAACACTTTTTTGTTTGTTTATGAACAAAATTAAAAATATAGTTTGAGCTTTATTTTCAAAACTCCAAATAAAAATACATTAAATATATCTGTAAAATTTCAAAGGTTGACTATCTACTACATAAATGTTTCGAATTTTTAGAACAAATATTTCCAATAAAATTGTAATAGCATCTTGATATTTTTGCCAAAACACTTGGCAAAAAAATAATTACTTTTATTTTCTTAATTTTTGTTGTCTGTAGCCTACGTAGTGATTAGATCACTTGGAATACTGAAATGCTATCAGTACTAATAGTTTATATTTATACTTGTGGAAAAAACCAAAATTTACACATTCAACAATAATGTGATGTGGCTGGGGTGGAGGGTGGAGAAAAGTATAAAAAAATGAAAGGGGAGGGCTGTAAGAATGCTTTGCCCTGGGTGTAAGGTACTTGAAATCAGGGCCTGCCTGGGATAGTAACATTCCTTCAAATTCTTAAGCATACTCTTTTTTTTTCTAATAAAGTCTAGGACCTGTGTATAGTAAATATTTTTCAAAAAGAGTTTTAGAGGATTACATTGTATATATGGGGCTGGGTAAGTACCATGATAGCGGCCATCAACTTGTATAATTATGTATATAGAGAAAGTATAATGATAAATATTTGGTACAAATAAGCGAACCCACTTGCGAGGCTGTCGGTGCCAAATCATTAATACAAGTGATAAAGGTATAAAACATGTTTACAAATAAAATTTGTTGGTGACTGTAAAACACAGTCGTTGACGTAAGCTTAGTAGCTACTTGCACACTAAAATTAATTGATTTATATACAAATAATAAAATAGGTAATTATATAGCAGAGCTGCCTCGCTTCAAAATCAATTTTTAAAGGTTTTATTCGTCAAATAAATGTTGGAAAAATATTTTATTATCGAAAAAAAGTGTCGGAAAGATGATTACATAATATAATTACACAAGAAAATCTTAATCAGAGTCAAATTCTGCTTCAAATTCAGTAGAAGAGGAATTTATTGAATTTAAATGTATTTCACTCGTAATTCGCCATAAATGATGAAAACGAGTATTATACTCATTGTACTTTCTCTTAAACATAAATTCGGCTATATGGCCATGGAAATGTTGTTTTGAATTTCCATATCGCGGCACATTTCCTCGCACCTCCCTCCATTGACGTTCAATTGTCTGCGTGGCTGCGTATGTGCTTCAGTGTACGCATATGTAGGGCTGTATTATTATATGTCACGAAAGGTTTGGCCAGGTTGCTATATATATATATATATATATATATATATATATATATAACCACCTGGCCAAACCTTCCGTACGTTTATTGAAGTGAATGTCATGAGTATGAAAGATAACACAGAGTTAATTTTTTCACGAAAAAACTACTTGTGTAATTGTATTATTGTATTATGTAATCATCTTTCCGACACTTTTTTTCGATAGTAAAATATTTTTCCAACATTTATTTGACGAATAAAATCCATAAAAATTGATTTTGAAGTGAGGCAGTGAGGCAGCTCTGCTAAATAATTACCATAAAATAAAATAATCTGCTGCTAAATGACCTGTTGTTGTTTTATCATATTTAAATGTTTTTATCATTTATTGGTGTCTAGATAAAGGTGAATGCATTGATCAAGAGAGCTTCTCTGTATATACAAATGGAAGAACCAGAGAAATGTTTTGAAGACTTTGCTTTAGCAGAAAAAGTTGACCCTGAAAACTCTGATATCTATCACCATAGAGGACAGGTATTTTCACACTATGAAGAATATATTATTATGTAGTATATAGAGTGTGTGTTTGTGTATTGTAAAGTCATATTATATCTATATGAAGATTTTTTTGTACAGAAATATCTTTCTTGAAGGGTCACTTACAACCCTCTAACCGGCTACTAACCGGCTACTACATATAGTCAGGCAAAATGGCTCCTTGTTCAATTTTTTTTTTTTTTTTAATTCATAAAAAATAGTAATATTATGCAAAACAGAATTTGAATTTCGTTTTTCTCAGAAAGATGCATAGAAATAATCTGTGTAATGAGAAAAATGTTAGATGTAAAGGTTTTGGAATATATATGTTAGGAATCAAAAAAGAGCAAAAAATGAAGTGAAAATCCCACAAAAAAGGCTATACATGCTATACAACAATTTTTTTTTCAATATATACAAGAGTTTTATAATATAGTTGTGAATAAATGTGGGTAAAAACAAAAATCAATTTATAAAATTTTCTTAAAAAAAAAAAAAATTGTAGAAAGTAGAAAATTGCTAAAAAGTTAGACCTATTTGGAAAAATTCACCAAAAATATTAATATTATGGAAAACACAACTTGTTATATATCATTTTTCTCAAAGAGGCGCATAGAATTTATGTGTATAATGACAAAAATTTTAGATATAAAAATCAAAACATCATCAGGAATCAAAACATCGTGCAATAACCAAAACAAAAATGTCATAAAAGAGCCTATATGTACCACACAACAATTTGTTTCCAAGATATACAAAAGTTTTGTAAAGTACTGTAGATGTGAATAAATATTGATAAAAAAATCAATCAATTTATAGAATTATCATTAGAAAAAAATAATGTGTATGTAAAAAGTGGAAATGGGTTGAAAAGTTAGGATAGACCTGTAACAATAACACTGAAAATATTAAAATTCACTCACACTAACACACATAATATAACTTGTATTAACAAATTATAATTAATAAATCGAGCCATGCACGCGAGACTTGCGTATTATGGACAGCGAGATGCAAAACATGCACAGAAACAGAATTTCAATTTCAGAAGCTTATCTAAAATTAGGCGTATGATGTATTGGGTTCTATCAACTGAAAGATCTAAATTTCATATTTCCAATGGTGCGTAGAACGGTTACAAAATATCAATATAAGTCATTTATATTTCACATTTCGTAACCGCACCGAAAAGAATATAAGACTGGTTACTACTTCGTGAATATACTGAGTGGGGGTCCGGTGTTCCTCAGGGCAGTAATTTAGGACCTTTATTGTTTAATATATTCATTAATGATATAACTTTGTGTTTCGATAATTGTGAATATTTAATGTACACCGACGATTTGTATTTTTTTAAAAATATTAAAACTCGTTATGATTGTGAAATATTGCAGGACAATTTAGATAGATTATTTGTTTGGTGCGAAAATAATAAACTTCAACTGAATATTAAAAAATGTTGCGTCATGTCATATTATAGAGTATTACAGCCTTTAATTCATAATTATAACATTGATTTGCAGTCGTTAAATAGGGTTGATAAGTTCAAGGATTTGGGGGTTCTTATGTCACAAGATTTATCTTTTAGTTCTCATATTGTTAATATAGTAAAGAGAGCTTACTCCACCTTAGGTTTTATTTGACGGTTGGGAAGAGATTTTAAGGATATTTTCGTACTTAAAGTTTTATTTAATAGTCTAGTTAGATCAGGGTTGGAATTTGCTAGTATTGTTTGGTCCCCATCAGCAAAATATTATATTAATATGATAGAGAAGGTTCAGAAAAGATTTTTGCGTGTGTTGTTCTATAAAAAATTTGGATTTAATAACCCACAAATTTGTGTGATAAGGTATAGGGAATTTTTGAGGGTATTTGAAGTCAATTCTTTGACAGTTATGAGAAATCTGTTGAAGTTGTGTTTCTTGAGAGGAGTTATGTGTGGCGTGATTGAGGATCCTGAGACAAGTATGCTGGTATGTTCCACCTTGTGGGATAATAATCAGACGACCACTCTACGAAGAGCGCGTTAGAACCAATGCTCATGCGTCGTCGCCGCTGAACTCGACGATTGCTCTATATAATGTAGTCGCTCATAGGATGGATGTTTCCTGGGGTTTATCGAGGTTTCGTAGGGAAACTTTGGCTGTATTAAACCAACTTTGGTTTTAAATTTGCAAGTTTTGGTGGAAATCAACAATTGTAAAATGTTAGTTTTTATTTTTTACTTATTTTTTTAGTATATATGGTTTTAAATGAGTATATTTGTAATTGTGTATTTGGTTGTTGTACTTTTACTTTTACTTTTACTATAGTTTAGGCAGACTTAGGTATTTTGTTATATGTGGCACCCCAGTAATTGGGTTTTAACCTGTTGGGGCTGCTTTTGCATCATAATTAATTTTGTATTTTATTTGTTGTAAAAATTGTGGTTGTTGCAATAAATTTATTCTATTCTATTCTATATAATATATCTACATTAATAAGATAGCAACAATAATTTAGAATACGTAGTTCGAAATAAAAATAAAATAAAATGTTATTAGCTTGTGGTATTTGGAAAAGTATTACCATTTACAAAAATTATATCAATGATTTGTTATATTGTGACGAACCGTAAAGTGCTCCTCCCTAGCGGCAAAACTTTTGGAAGGTTGAAACTTGTGCTTTACAATGATATATAAATTATTCCAATACAATCTTTTTTACTAGGCTGTAAGTTGAATTGAAGAAAATGTGATTTTTAGAGTATAAGAGTTGTTATAGTTAGAATGATTTAAAAAGCATAGATCAAAAGATAAAGAAATCTTCTTTAAAATACTGCTACTGTAAATTAGTTGAACAGAAATATGGACTTCTTTAAATTAGACAAAGAATGATATGTTTTATGTTTACTACTAGAAATGTTACTGCGTTACGAAATATACAAACTTTACCAATTAATTAAATATTACTTATAATGTTTCATGGACTCTTGGTTATATAAATATGCATGTTTGGATCATTACCTTTACAGCAGTATATAAATTATCGTGGTAGGATAATTTTTAGTAGGCGAAATTTTGAATTGAAAAAAGTGATTAACGCTGCTTGGGATGGGATCCATCTTACCACTCTGCGATATGATAATCAGTTGGGAAGTTAATAAAAAAAGGTTTTTGCAATGATGTCTGTCGTATATCGGTATACTAAGCTGTTGCCTAAATTCTTAATTCAATTACAATCTGTTCTGGTAGATGGGCATAATTTGTTTGTATTTCTAATGTTTTATTTCTTTTTTTTTGAACAACTGAAAATTTGGGGGTGAATACTATAAAATCAAACTTCAAAACCACATTTTGTTCCAAAATGAAGGATACATTTTTAAGTGAATGCTTATTTTTCCCCATCCACAGAGAACTTCATTTGCTGGAAGTTGCCTATGAGTGAGATCATACCTGTTGGATTTTCATTTTCTACAAAATCAGATCTCTTTCAATAAGATTTTCAGTTTCGAGAACAGCTAAAAATCACAATAACTCATGTCAGAAGAGAAAACTCTGAAGTTCCATAGGGGTTCTGGATTTGACCAAGAAACTATGAATCAGATTTTGGTCTCCTTGTTGTTTAAAGATGGAAAAACCTCTTTGTCATCATCACCTTACAAGAAAGGAAGAATAGAACATAACTATTTTATCTCTAGCCATCAAATAGTCTAATATTATCAGGGTTGGAAGAAAACAAGAGTTGGGCAAGAGAGACCTAATAGGCAAGATGAAGATAATAAATCCAGCTAGGATATGTCAGGATTACCACACTTGTACACACTTGATTCTGCTTCTACGCTCCTGCTAGTTGCTCTGAGTCGAGGAGGAGATGACGCCATTTATATATCTTTGTTTGTTAAGTTGATTGTAAATCCCGTCGCTTGTATGATTAGATCTGTAATTTGTTTTGTGAATACGAAGAACACTAAACCAATCGACATTCATCGACAGATCTGCCAGGTTTATGGAAAAAATGTGATGAGTGATTCAATGGTAAGGAGATGGGTTCGACACTCCAATGTCGGACATGACCAAGTTCAAATAGGCGTCCATCTTTGGTTAGTGATAAATTGATTCGTGCAGTACATATGATTAATCTAGTAGATCTAATCATATGTTTGTTTTGTTTTACTAATTCTTGAAATGTCTTTTTGGGCTGCCACTGTACTCTCGTCACAATCACATTTAATACTGTAAATACAGTTTTTATTTTTAGGTTTGCTTTGATGAGATATCCTAATAATATTTTGACTATTAAATACTATACATATTTTTATATCCTATCCTAACCTAACATTTTCCTATAATCCCAAAACCTAAAGAATTATCATCTACAATGAAGGTTTATTATTTCGTTTATTTATTTATTTTTAGATTAGAAATTAAGACTTCCTCTTTTTAGATATGAATTGAGGATATTCATTGATAACTAAGTTTTTTCTTTGTTTTAAGGCGAAAGACGATCATCATCATTATCGCTTTAAGAACAGTTATATTTGTGTTTATATTTAATTAACCTAGGAAATCATTGTCTACTAAGAATCAGAAGAAATAGGAAAGTGTTCTCTCCATATCGTGTGTAATCAGGAATTTTCTTGATTTTGCGAGAATCAGGGAATTCACTAGACTATTTTGACACCAAGCAAGCACTTAATATAATATAATATGGGATGGTCATTTTATCTTGGGCACTATTGGTATCTCGTACAAAAACTAGATTATTGTTACAAAAGAAGAAAAGAGATAATACCTGTAAGTCTGATAGCCATAAACTTGATGTTAACTTTATTTCCTTTGTGTGTAAAATTAAATAACACTTATGATTAATAACATATATATTGTAATATTTGAACTTTTGTATTAATTGCAGGTAAATTTGCTGTTAGATAAAGTACCTGAATCCTTGGCAGACTTTACAGCAGCTGTACAACGTAGTCCTGATTTCCCCATCGCCGTAGTCCAACGTCAGTATGTAGAGTATAGAAGTGCAATAGGTAAAGGTGATTTGGAAGCAGCATCACAATTATTAGAGGGTTTCAAGGCTACTACACAGAAGTTCCCACAATGTGTTGAAGTATTCACACTATATGCACAGGTTTGTAGTATTTGTAAAGATTGGTATAAGTTTAAACATCACAGCAATAGGAGGTAAACTACAGATCCAGTAAAAAAACTTATAATAATATCTTCTAAAAATAAAAACTAATTTTACTAGTACATAAATGTTTTAGCCATAAATGTTTTACTTTTGAATGTTCTAAGCCAGGTATTTGTTGAACCGTTAAAGAGTGGAAAAGTAAAGGGCCAACATATGGTATACAGATGGCTTCAAAATAATAACGGAGTAGAGGCTATAATGTAAGGACCCAAGATATATATAATGCTCATTTTTTATATAAATAGATGTTTTAAGAGCATTCTTACCTCTCTCAACCCATACATCCAAAAGTAGAAATTTTCTAGTCTTGGTTTGTTTACATCTCAGGCCTAACATTAATCCTGTGTTCTTTTCGTTTTTGTTTCCAAAATGGCTCTAGCCTGTGTTAGTTCTTTTCACATGTCTCATGTTCTAGGTTTATCATTTGATGACAGTTGATTCATACTTCATAAATGTGTTTGTATACAAACATGATAACAAATATCCAAATAAACTTTATGAATAATCTATCATCAAAAAATAATGTGTAAGTGTTGTTTTGACTTTTGAAATTGTTACTAACTTGTTTATTTAATATTGTTCCATGTCATAATATATGATTATTAACAACTACCTGGCATATTATTGTGAACATATTTTTGTAAAATAATTTAAAATGAAAGAAAAACCTTTAACATTATAGTATTTATACAGTTTTAATGTGGTGAATGATCTTATGAGAAACAATAACGTGAAACAATCCTGATATATTTAAAGTTTTTGATAGTGATAGATTTGTTCATATCATTAATATGTATTAATCGGACATTTTCCATCATTTGTTGTCTATAAAGTTAATACACAAACGGCATGTAACGAGTATAAATCAACTCTGTGACCGTTTCCACTTCTTTTGACCAGCTGGAAGCTCCGGCTGGCTGGAGACCGCGTACATTTTAGCCGAATCTTGTCAGGATGGGCCAAGGAGTCGGGTTAGGACGCTAATGAACGCACGCAACGCAATTTAAATTAAATGTTCTCTTTTATTTTAGCGCCGAATTAGAAGATTACAGAAATAATTATAATTTATAAAAAAGACATAACGGCTAGATAAAGCCTTAATAGTGGCCAAAAAGCATACCGTTTAATTTAGCTAGCACGTGGCCGAAAATAGACTGACCTCGTCCCGTAGCGGTCTGCCGTTCAACTTCCTTCTCGTGGCTCTCGGAACAGACTCTCGCTCTGCTCGCTGGTTCAAGCCCTCCACTCCTCATCTCTCCCCCCTCTTCTACGTGATTTTGCACTGCTCAACAAAATCGCAAGTGCCAATTCATATTTTATTATTTAGAATCCCTTCCCATTACATCCAAATTTATACTTATTATGGTTTTTATTTTGTGGGCTCCTTGGCTATGCCACAACTCCAATTATCAAGTAATAAACCTAGAACATAAAAGTGAGAAACACCAACGTAGCTTAGGACTGTATTGGAGATTAAAACAAAATCTATAACCTAAGAGAGGAAACACAGGCATAAAGCTAGACTTTGAGCAGTCAAAATTATGACTAAAAAAGAACACACGATTAACCCTCCAAGTGGTACGGCGACCTACAGTAGGTCGCCAACGTGCTCCGAAGTGATTTCACTAACTTTTAATCACGTATTTTGCCATTCAACGTTACGATCGCCACTTAAAATTATCCGATCGCAATAAATAAAATACCATTGGAAAGCTAATGTTCCGTAGATGCATAATCATGCAAAAAAAATACCACAAAACGTTATAAATAATATTCCAAAAATTGGTGAAGTTCGCATATTTTTGATGCGTAAAATCGTAGATTTGAACTCTGCGCCTTTTCGTTAGCGCGACGCCATTTTTCCCTATATAATTCCAACTCTATTTATCTGTCATTGAAGTCAACTAAAACACTGTTCTATAGATCACATGTTTCTCTTTCCAACCATAGATTACAAATTTTTCTGCGTCTCATAGATCCAGAGATATTCCTACTTGAACGTAGAACAAACTTGACGAGACGAAATTTGGTTGGCATTAGGTTTGCATTTCTCTTTGGTTTCTAATATTATATTTCTTATATTTCTTTACACTAAGTTGTAGGGGAAATTCCATTCTATAAGTTGGTACCACTTGATATATTCTTAGAAGTCATACAGGTCTTTGTTTTCATCTCGGAACATAGGCAAATGTGCAACGTAAAAAACTGTAGCAAATGAAGTAGCGCAAATTGTTTTGGGGTTATATATTTGTTATTTTGAAGGTTTGTGTATACAAATTGTATATAAATTGTGTATAAAAGTTACAATATATGTGTTTTTATATCTAAAGCTTATGTTTTTCAATGATAGTTTAGTTTTTGAACGTTCTTATTTGCGATAACCTAGGCCGAAAAGGTAAGTTTAGGCTATATGCAAATTGTCTTATATATAGTGTTTTATATGATTATAAAAGTGAATATGTGTGTTATTCTTTGTAAAGTATATATTTTCTTAGTTAAATCTATAAGTTTTGTCTTTGATCTATCTTCAAATTGGTACTAGTGAGTCTAAATTGTGGAGGTTACAAACCTGACCTCACTTGTAAAAGTTACCTTTTTAGGGAAAATCGGTATTTTTATTTAGAAAATGTAGCATATTATTATTTTTTCCCCCTAAATATATTCACAAATATATGACAAATCTCAAGAAATGGTTGAAAAAATCCTAAAAATCTATTAGTATGTTATTCATTACCATTTTTGTGAAATTTCTGCTTCGTTACTCTTCGATTTTTTGATATTTGACTAAAAAACTCCAAATGTGATACATGTAACATTTTTTTGCACTACACACCTACATTCTATGCACCTTTCTGAACATAATGAGATATAGAACTTTTGTATAAGATAAATAATACTATTTTTAGTGATTTTTTGAAAAGAAAATGATCATTTTACATTTTTTCGTAAACTATTTTTTTGTTTTTTTGATAATATAACAAATTTTTTTTTTTCCCCCCTAAATATATTCAAAAATATTACACAAAACTTTTGTATATCTTAGAAACAGGTAGTAAGCTATTGATTTTGGAATATACAGGTTTTTCCTGAAAATTGGTAACTTCGTTTTTGACATGTAACATACTTACTCCAAAACCGTTTAAATTTTTTTTTTTTTATTGCATAGATGGATTCTATGCATCTTTCTGAGAAAAATGATATCTTATAAGTTAGGTTTTGTATAGAAATAATATATTTAATTAATTTTTTAACAAACGAAGAATTTTCAAGACAATTAACATTGCCAGTTGGAGGGTTAAGCCTAACATAAATCTAAAATAGCCAAACCTATTTGTTCTGAAAATCGTAAATTTATTTAGGAAGTGGCAGTAATAATATACTAGGAAAAAACTTCTTTAACACGTTAGCTGCCACCGGCCTATTTTCGAATGTTCGGCGTAATGCCAACTTTTACTGTTAATTATTTTTTGATATTTTTACTTTAATTGTGTTTAAAATACACTAATACAACAAGATATACTTTAAACTGTTAAAATAAATTGTTTAAAAATTGTTACCTATCGGGTCGGCCGCGATTTTTTTCACCGAATATTGATTGACAAAAAAACTTGCCGACCCGATTGGTCGCACGTTCATACTGGCGTATATTTCGTTTTAGAGGTTGGGGTCAACTCTCAAAGTAAGAATAAGCATCTCTACTCCATTACGACCTTCAGGGAAAAGATTGTGTATGCACTACTAAGGTTGCAAAACGGACAAATCGAGCCAGTACAACATGTTGGACATCACCACTTGTCTGAAACGGCGGTATTTTTAGCAGTGGCGGCGATAGCGGGCCCCAAGGGCCCGCGAGCCTTGACCGGGATTTTTCGGGAAATTGTAGCGGGACTCGGACTCGGACCCGGACCCGCGACGGTCATTGCCACACGCCCCCTATCATAACAATATTTTTATGAGTATTGTCAAGAAATTACTAAAATAAGGTAAAATGTCTTTAGACAAGATCGTGCATCCAAAACGGCAATAACCATTAAATTTTAGAGAGCAGTATTTATTATTTAATGTCATGATACGAAGTATGTGTATTGTTTACCGTTGGCTGATAACAAATGCAGTTATCGCTATGTCGCGCATCGCGGTGACTCACCGACGCCTGCCAGCGAAAAGATAAACTCCGGTCCGGAAGGGGAAGATTAAAATTTTAAAATAGCATCAGGTATCAGGTCAACAAATAAACTTTCATATTGGTGACACCTTAGTTGTAGTCTAATTTCGGAACGGTACAGTCGGTTAATTGCGTGCGTTCTAAGGGAGAGGGGGGGCGATGAACAAACTTGCGGGGGGGCCCGCCGGTTCTTATCGCCGCCACTGATTTTTAGGCGAGGGTAAAAAACAAAAGGAGAGCCCGGAAGAACTGTAAAGTGTGCTATGCAAGAGCTTCACGAACTGGAGACCGAAAAACAACTAAGAAGCTCAAAAAGATCACTACATTTTGTGAAACGTGTCCTGGAAAACCATTTCTTTGCAAAGATTGTTTTAAGAACTTACATAAATAGGCAAGATCCTTGTGAACTCTGGTAGTTTTTCTGTAAGGTTGTATTTTTTCACATTTTGTGCTTTATTTTCTCCGATGTGACTTGAAATTTTCTTTTACATTTAAGATGTGTAGTACTCATGTTTGTATACGCGCATTTTAATGACAAAACACCTGTTAATGCTTTTGTAGCAAATAATGTAATGTTAACTGTCCATAAATAACTTCATTTCATTTGAAAGTATAATTTAGCATAGCCATATAACGTGTGGCCAAATTAAAAAAATATTCTGACAAATACGGTTTTATATTTATTACATTCCTAACAAAAACATTACAAATAGATTCAAGTTTTATTCATATTTCAGCACTAAAAATAATGTAAAACTTTAAAATAAAATGTGCCGACCCGATCAGTCGGCAAAATATCGTCTATTAGCAGACGATATATAACTGAAATTTAAAAAATGTGTTGATGAAATTAACATTCAATAACGTTTTTGGTATTGTGTTCTCATATTATAACTCTTTAAAAAGTTACCAAAGACCACTGATAAACGTCACCATTCGATTTACTTAAGCCCTATAAAATCCCACAGCCGACCCGATTGGGTCAGCCGATGTTTCTAACAAGACGAGCTGTGCCGACCCGATCGGGTCGGCGTGGCAACTAACGTGTTAAATGAAAACTCATTGAACAGAAACCAGTATAGAAATTAGGCTGTTATGGCTTCCATAAGAATTAAAATAAATTCGACATGGGAATAATGATTCTATCTCAGATTAAACTTTTAAAAGAGGTGGCAAAATTGTTCACTTCAATAAACAGTTTTTTCCATCTTTTGTCCTGTCTTGATGTTTTTTCTGAACACGTTTGACACAACAGCCTTAGTTTTGACTGCTCAGGCCATCTTTAGTTTTGTAGTTGCTGAGGACTTGTTTTAAACCACTAACAATGAAATATATATTTTTGGTTGTATCTCATTGGGGAGTATCCAGTTAGCAGACCTATTGCCGGCTATAAATCCTGCCTGGTCAGTAGGAGATACTTTATTACTTTTTATTTTGCTTTAGACATAGAGAATACAATTAACCTCTTCACCTGTCTAAGACTCCCAGTGGAAGAACCTACATTTATCTGTTTCCTATATTTATACTGGTAACTAAATTTATAAACTAAGAAAGGAACCTATTGAAGATTCATATCTAAAGGTATCGGAACATTCCTATCAGAATTACACTTTACAATCAAAGTTTATTTATACTATCGAAACATCATCTATCAGTTTTTATATACACAAATAATTTCAAACGTCCGATTAACAATATGACTGATTATGTTTTTGCTCATTATTTATAACTTGTCCTTTGAATTTTATTTAAAAATTTTCCATTATGTTTAATAACCCTCTAATCTTACTTCAGTAATATTATAATTACATCATACAATCTTTCATTGCATCTGGGATGTGCTCTTCTTTTAACAGATTGATGCAAAATTTGAATCCTTTCTTTCATATTTATAAAAGCTAGTGTGTTCATTGCAGATATGAATTGCATACAGTTTATACTACAATTACATATATTATACTCTAACCCTTTTATTTCATATTTTCGTAATTCATCAAATACCGATTTTTTACTTTAAAATAACTAACTTAGGAATCCACTTTTTAAACACGTTTTTGAAACGTGACGTCAGAAATTGAGTCATAGTTCATCTGACCAACTCGTTAAGAACAGAAAAGTTTGCTTCAACATTATTAAATTCTTGCATGTCAACTGTATTTTAATTTTTTCATACTTTTAACCAAAAGACAACTTTCATACAACGATTTTACCGTTCACTAGGTGAACAAAAATCAAGTTTCCTTAAACACACTTAGACAATGATCACATTTATAAGTCAATTGATTGCAATATAGATGTAATATGTAACTGCAAAAAGGGTCACCTCTTTAACACTTTGGAAGAATACCATATATGTATAGAAGCATGAAATTGTACTCAGACTGTATCATTAATGACAAATTGAATTATTCTTCCAATGAAATATTTAATACTATAATTCCCCTCCAACAACAGTTCTAAATAAACAGACATCCACTTTGACCAACCTCATTTAGTTGCAACTTTATCTGCTTGGAAGAGAGTACCGAATTCAACCAGGCTGTTCAGTTCTAAGTGTGTTTGTGTGATGTTGCGTATATGTTTCTGTTTTTGTATGTAGTTTATTCATCATGACAAGTAAAAACAATTTACGTTTCTTACCATTCCATTATAATTTGTAATTCTTTACCATTATAATTTGTAAATCAAAAGCCATGACTTTTGATTGTGTTTGAGACTTAATTTTGATCTGAAGATGGTGGCCTAGACCATCGAAACTAGTAATCTGGGATTACTTCAGAGGATTGTTGGACAGACACAATATAATTTCTTATAATTACATTATTGTATAATGAAATTTTATAAAACAAAAGCATTACGTAAACACTTTTTGAAAATGGATTGTATCCGAAATGTAGCTAAAGTTAACACGTTAGCTGCCGAGGCCTAATACGATACTCTTGCCTGCAGTGCCACGATTACCAAATTATTTTTCCATTATTATTTTTGCATCTACCTATTTTAAATAATATAAGGAAATAGTATTTACTAATTTTATTTACATTTATGCATATATAGTTTCGAGACTGATCGGACCGAAATGCAATTTTTCGACTTTAATTTTAATCGTAGTATAATGTTTAGGTCTGATCGGACCGATATGGCAGCTAACGTGTTAAGACAATGCTAAAAAATGGCAGAAGAATGTACTCAATTACAAAATATCTGCCTTAAATAAACAATAAAATTTCTTGTTAGATTATATAAGAAAAGAAATAGACAATTTACTGTATAAAAAGAGTGATAACTAATAGATTTAATTTTCAGGTGTTAATGGACAAACAAGACTTTGAAGAAGCAGATAAACAGTTCCAGAATGCAATTCTTGTTGACCCACAGAATGCACAGATTAGAGTACACAGAGGTTGGTAACTATTGTTATTTCATATTTATAACTTTTTATCAAAAAATAAAGAGAATTAGTGGTATAAATAAATATATTATTTAACTCTTTAAATGTAATCTACGGAATATTCTGATGGCATATATTTAAAAACATAGCAATAAATATATTTTGTAAATTGGTCAGTAGGGGTAGCACTATACAGAAATGGTACATAGGCAGAATCTAGGAACCATTGTGAATCGAGTTGTAACATGATTGGTCAGAATTGTGTTTCCTTTGTAGTCCGCTGTCTTTGGAATATCCCTTAAATGTGCTAAGCAGAATAGGCCTACACACACTAGTTCTCGTAAGTAACACAAGGGAAATTAAGTACCATTTGTAATTAATTTCAAAAACTGGTGCGAGTTTAAAATTAATATAATAATATCCAATTTTATTTGTTATTTTTTCATTTCATATGTTTTTTTTTATTCATTTGTAATTATAACATTTATGCAGTATAGTTAAAAAAAAATTATATCTGAAAAAGATTAATTATTTTCATAAATATAAACATTTAAAAAGTGTGTTTACTCTTTCCTAGCATAAAATAGAGACAAGTAATCTAAAAAAAAAAACTTTTAACTGTGATGATAAGTTATAAATAAAAGGATTAAACCTCACCTCACATAGATAAAATACTAAATAGTAAATAATCATATTTCATATGATATAATTCATTAATAAAAAAATCATTGATGTCATGCATTATAATAAGTTCCATTTGTAAATATATAGTGTGACATGTAATAAAAGTGACAAACTGTAATGTAATATATATATATGGCGAACATCTCGGCTACCGACTGAGGCGAACGTCAACCCTCGTTATTCGATATGACCAGACATTCGAACCAAGGTTCCGGAAGGAGTGTTTGGAAAAACGTGTTAGGACTTACCCAGTAAATATATTGAATCGTTAATTAACCCTTAGTCTCAAACCCAACTAATCACTATGTTCACAGCCAGCTTATGATGAGGTATAATGTACCAATTAAACTAACAAATTAAATATTATAATTACTTAACTTATCAATTAGAACTTACGGTTAGGGACAGGTGTGATGGGCGAATTACGTTAACCCTTTAGGTCATATAATTCCTTCTCAATTTTAGTCGGATGACCTACTAATGACTACGTAACATCCAGGAGTCGATCAGACCCCGCAATTAGCGGTTTAGGTAGCCATTTAGGTTTAATACCAAAAGGTTAAATTGTAACAACGCGCAACTTACGTCCGCTGACTTCGGCGCACTGTGAACGACTCTGTGTGTCTTGACTGGGGTTGCGCGCGCATCGCATATCTATGCCATGATCTAGATACGATGATCCCCGAATACCCGTGGAATTACCACATATAATATAACAACAAAAAGTTTTTTTTTAAATGTAAATTGAAGAAGGAAAAGTAGAAGGCTGGTACACAACAAGGTTTGTAAGTGAACAATAATAGAAAAAAATAGGATTGGATGGAGGACTACTTTTGTTAAAAATTTGGATCCAATGATCAATCAATAATGAAGTATAATAGTAATTAAATAAAAAGGATTAGAATTTGTATTCTTAAGTGTTGATGAGGGTGCTAAGTCTACAAATGGAATATATGTTTCATTTGGTGAGGTGAAATGACCCTTCAATTGATTATTTAAAATTTCAAAAAGACATCCATATTGATTGTATTCATATCATAATTACCACATTTTACAAATTAATCATTAATTTAGTTTAAGTGTGTTAATTATAATAATTGTAAGATTCTTTCAATTTATTTGTAATGAGGAGAATTGAATTGGACTAATGAAATCAAAGAAATATTTATATTTTAATACATGAATATTCGTTTAAGATTTCCAAAAGAAAAAGAAAGTGCTACCCAAATAGAATTGCTAATAAGTGTAATTCATAATAATATTAAAACATATTTCCTTGTTGCAACATTATTAATTATCCATTTATATTATATAACAAATTAATATTTTTCCCTAAGTTGTAACAGCGACAGGACGCTAAGGGTTAGCTGTTTCTTGTAAAATACCTAATTGTTAATACTTAATGTAATTTTTTCTGAATATGGTAAATATTTTTTCAAAACAACTATCACATTTTTAATGGCTTTAAAATCTATTGCTTTAAGTATAAGTCAACACTTAGGGGCTCATTTATAGTGAATACAGGCTTGGGAATCCCGAGGTACTCGGCGGGATCTGAACTTTTTTCATGTAGTCTTGGGTTAAATCTCTCTCTTTCATCTTTCCTATCAGGTCTCACATGACCAACTCACGTTATTTTCCAACCCTGACGCTAATAGAGTATGTGAAGACATTATTTTATATTCTTTTCTTTCTTCTTTTAAAAGGTGATGATAAACAAGATGTATTTCACCTTCAATCAAGAAGAAAAAATTTAAGTTACAATTAAAAATTACAAATTTTTTTTCTCCTTATATACAAAAGTGTTTCCATAACATTTTTTAAACATAGTCCCTTTTATATAATGACTAAAAATGATTTACTTATTTCAAAAGAACTGTGAACAGCATTTATTTTATATTAACATAGAATTATTACAAGATATGTCCAGAAAGTAAGTTCTGTTTGTATTTATTGCCATGGCAATGCTACGATCACAGTTTGGCGCATGCACAGTAGTTGCTCTGAGTCGAAGAGGAGATGACGCCATTTATATATCTTTGTTTGTTAAGTTGATTGAAAAACCCGTCGCTTGTGAGATTAGACCTGTAATTTGTTTTGTGAATACGAAGAACACTAAACCAATCGACATTCATCGACAGATCTGCCAGGTTTATGGAAAAAATGTGACGAGTGATTCAATGGTAAGGAGAAAGGTTCGACACTCCAATGTCAGACATGACCAAGTTCATATGACTAACGAAATAGGCGTCCATCTTTGGTTAGTGATGAATTGATTCGTGCAGTACAAGAAAAGATTTAAAAAACCGTAAGTTAAAAAATTTCCTGTCTTTCTATGGAATTTCTGAAAATTCCTCTTCATGAAATTGTTTCTGTAAAACTGCTTTTTCGAAAACTTTGTGCTCGTTGGGTGCCAAGGAGCAACACAAAAACCAATGTCAAGGCATTGCACTTGACTTTTTGACAACAAAAACTGTGATAGGTTTCGAGCCAGATAGTATGACTTGTTGCTTATGAAACCCCTCAATCAAAACGACAATCGTTGCAATGGAGGGATACTTCGTCACTAGCAAAGACTAAAACCAAACAAATCTTGGTAACTCAAATATCATGTATACAGTGTTTTGGGACAGACACAGCATTCTACTGTTGGATTTTTACCGTGAGGTAAAACAATAATTGCAGATATTTACTACAAGTTGCTTAGGAAACTGTATTGCACAATACAGAATAAGTGCTGAGGAATGCTCACAAATAGTATTGTTTTGATCCATGACAATGCCTGACCTCATACTGTGACCATGACACGACAACTCTTAAAGGACTTTGGCTGGTACCTGAAAAAATTATTCCCCTGGTGTTAAAATTGTGTACTTCCTTGTTATAAACTTGTTTAAATTTGATTCGATTAAATATAATTATGTCTTCCTGTAGGATTCCATTCCTTTTAGTCCAACTATAACACTAATTGTTTTTTTCTACAAGCGTAACACATTTTGTAACACTGACCTTATATAATCACCCTACATAATCACTTCATATTTCAGATGCAGATAGATAAGACTTAAAAAAGACATGCCTATATTTTCACATCTTTTAGTACTTTCCCTTAACTTTTTTCACTGCCACAATGGGTGAATATATTGCTATTACTCAAAAGTTGAATAATAGTTCTTTTGGAGAAAATGTTTGAGCTTAAACTTAAATAGGCCACTTTACGTTTTGATGACTTGTGGTAATTTCAACCCCAGTAGTTAAGCCGTTTTTGTTTTTTAAGTCGATTGTGAATAACAGTTATGGATATCTTAACTTTAATAATAAAATGATATCTTTCTTTAGTACTCTTCATGACCATTTGAATATTCTGAAAATGAACTTGTTAAATAACCAAATCGCTGTACAATGAACACTAAAGTATAATTAAACAATGAAAATTAAAGTATCATTTGTTGAATGACAAAAAAGGTTTGAAGCAACCCCCACCTTCGAGCTGATAAACAGATTAACTACCTTACACACATGACCAATGCATAGTATACTATGTAGTGCCGGCACGGTGACATTAAAATATTGTGTTTCTCGTGCGTGAATGTTATGTGTACTTGTATTTTTTGTGTTGAATATTTTAACTAAGTGTTATCACCCGACGATGGACGATAATGTCCGAAACACGTGTAGTGATTAAATATATGACAATATAAACCAAATAGAATTATCCAAGGATTGCTGGCGGTAAGTCAAAAATAACTACAGTTATTCAAGCATATCCGGTTACTCTAGAATATCATATGATATAATTAAACATTTAATTAAAGATTTTAACTTTTAAAATGGTATAATTTCAGGACTGCTACATTTACAGTGGAAAGGAGATTTAAATACCACTGTAACTATGATCAATGAGGCAATAGCACTGGACGAACGCTGTGAATTTTGCTACGAAACACTTGGCACGATTGAAGTTCAAAGGTTAGCTCAAAATTTAATTTATCATGTTAACTTAGAAATTATACATTTACTCGTAGCCGAGGTGCTGTTCATAACGCTAATAGGTGTGATCTTTTTGTAATCTAAACAAAGTTATAATGCTGTATTCCGATGTGTTGGATTAGTTATACATAACATATTCTAGAGAGATTTCTGTACATTTTATTTTAATATACAGGTTGAGTCATTAGGAATGTACTATATTTGAACAATGGGTTCAGAAGGCTAAAATAAAAATAAAAGTTCCTATAAACATATGTCCTAAACGCTTTATTTTATATCTGTCATTCTGTTTATGTTCCTTTTAAACTATTAAAAAAAAAATTTAATGAATAAGATATGGATTCCAGATTTTGTATATACATTTTTATACAGGGTGGTCTGGACCTAGTGTTAACAATTCTTTTGGGTGATAGAACAAGAAAATGTAACTCAAATACACAATTAAAAAAATTCTATTTAAACACCCGCTTAAAGAGAAATTTTGGGATATTTTGATACATTACTCGAACTTTAACATTACCATCGTATTCTACATTAAATTCCAAGTAAGGTTATATAGCTTTTGATGACCCTGAATCTACAGAATCACTATTTAAATTGATTGGAACTGTGAATTTATCATTTTAAAGAAAAGAAAAACCTTACACACACAATTCTTTAAAAAAATTGCTAGAGAGTGAACAAATGCTATAAAAAGTGCTTCAAAATCTAATTGCATAATATCATAAATTTAATAAATTGTTTTTCTATTTCAGGGGAAATTTAATCCGAGCAATAGAATTATTCGAAAAGGCAATTCCTCTAGCTAAGAGTGAACTAGAAATGAATCATCTATTTTCTTTAAAAGATGCAGCAGTTGCACAGAAAACAGTCGCAGAGCGGTTTGGTTTAAGTGTTACAGCTCCTCTAACCTTAGTTTAAGATATAATACATCAATATCCATTACCATATGTACCAACACTTTAGAAGTAATGTATTATAGTTATGGACATTGAAAATTCAAAACTAAATTGTTAAAAACAAAGTATAATATATAAACGTATATTTATATTAGTGTATACACCCCATTTATAAATAAAATTGTTTCGTTATGATATGTTTTGCAGCTTGGTACATTTTTATGTTAAGCATCTATTATTGTTAATAACGAGTGAAGTTATTGATATTTTGGTTTTATTGTACCTTACCAAAACTTTTTATAAAATTCTATATCAAAGACTCCTCTAGTATTTATAGATCACAAGTAAAATAATCATATATTATGTAGGCATTTTAATTAAATAAATATTTATTTTTAAATTTATCGAATTTATATCAACCTTTCCCATGTTATTTATATTTCTTGATTTTGTAATAATGTAAAAATTTAGTAGAGAAAAAATATGTTATTTATTTTACATTTTTATTTTTACATTTATGTTTTAAAAATCTAATATTTTACTTGGGATGAATTTACTGTTAGTTGTTGATCGCAATTTTGTGATAAAAGCACAAACACTTATTAAATTTACCCTTTTTTTACCTTGGGTCGTGAATTACTGGAAAATATACTTTTGAAATAAAACATACATTTATTAACAAGTTGTAATTATATTATAAACATACAAAATCTAGTCAAGCCATTTTGCTTAACCTTCTTTGAAATACGTACAGTGAATAATGTGACTAATTATTAGACATTAGTTTCATAAATATTAGTTCTTGTTACAAGTATTCACTACAACGAAAAAATTCAAGTTCTTTTCTTTGAGTCAGACTGTACGTTTCCCCTAGTTTCTTTAATAAACGCACAAGTCTCAAACCCTGGAATTTTTTATCCAGGATTCGTTCCCGAGAGATAGAGAACGAATTAATCAACCCACTGGAAGTTTTGGCTTCTTTTTTTTTATCTGGCCTGGATTGATTAACCCCTTCAACAGTTTAAGTTTCCCTAAACCATTGATACCCTCCTATTTATTCAATTACTTCCAGTACTAAATTTACTTGACTATTCTCAGGGAAAGCACAACTTTAATTTTACTTTACTAACCCCCAAGGAGTGTGTTCTGAAGAATACCTCTGTCACACAATATATTTTATCTCGATTCCCTTTAATTTCTAATCTAATACAAGTGGTGTGGATTATCTAAATTAAACGACACATAATTGTTAATATTAACAAGAATGAAATAATTTATTCAATCTGCTTTTAATTAAATCAAAATTAAACTTCTCAAATATTTGAAACAATTAGATTATTAATCAAACAAACTTTATAACTCTTTATCAAATAATATTACATTAAAAAAGAAAACATTTTACATTACACTTTATTTTTTTATAAATTACTTTAACTAGGTTGCAGATTGGCAGATTTCTCTTGAGGAAAGTTATATTTCAAGAATTTATTTTTAACACTTCCTCTATTTAATTCCTGAACACTAATTACCCAGTTTGATAATTTAATTAGTCGTTCAGGTCTAATTTTATTTAGTTTACTATTATTTTAAAAGAAAAATATCCACAATTAAATTTATCAAATTACAAAGTTTTATTAAACATCTTAAATCTATATCCCAGGAAAATCAGTTGAATTTACTTTAATTTTCGGCCAATTTTGCCTTGCAAATAAAAGGGATACCATGACTGATGATTGGATGATCCTGGTTCCTGGATAAGGGAAGATGTTGTTGTCCTGGTGACCGCTGGTTGTAGAAAATGATTTACAGATCCATGGAGTTAATGCGAAGTTCTGGCAACGTGTTGATCTGGCTAACACTGGATGTAACTTTTTACCACTTTTTTGGAACTCGCAGTAAACTACTTAACTTGCCATTTCACTTATCACTTCCTATCATATGATTTTATTTTATTGATATTAATTTTGACTCATTTTAGACTTTTTGTAAAATTTGTGCACCATAACTTTGGGCATAGTAACACTTTATACTGTTTAATTAATTTTGAAGAATAGAGCGCACTCAGGCATAGCCACCCCGTAGTGCTTAAAACTTGATTTTTTAGGAGAGAGCAACTGAGTTGCCGACAGCTATATTTATAGCCAAAAAATACGATATTCTCGTACCAATTTATTTCCCTCACAGGGATAATGTGATATTTCCTTTTTTTACCTTTTCAATGAAGTTTTTTGGTAAATTTCATCTTCTATTATTATATTTGTTTATTTGTGGTTGGTTTACTATGGTCCGAGTCTTTAAATTCCTTTATTTTAATTAATTTCTATTAATTATTCTTTTCTATTTAGTCGCAGACTAGTTGGCAAACACTAACTCCGCCCCTTCCGACGTCACGAAGTCATGACGTTTCAGCTTCTACATCTTCCAACTTGTAACTAGACATTTGGCTATTGTTTTTCTTATTTTTTAATTTATTGGGTTAACTTATGACTTTTTCGTGTTTTAAACACCAGCATCTTGTAGGTCTTGATCTGAGCGTTCGCGTGGTGATTATCGGTCCGCCCGTTCACCTGCAATTCGTTACGTAATGTTTTGTGAGATTTACGATTTTGAATTCTCACACCTTTCACTTCACAGTTCTGAAACTTCACTATATTGTTCTTCTTGTGTAACAACTTTAACAGCCGCTGCGCCGATCTTCTGCTCCTCCTAGATCATGAGTTTTTGACACCTGTATTCACACCTCTTCATTGGGGGGGGGGGGGTTAATATATACTGATTACCCTGAGATTCACATATTTTGTTAAATACTCAAATCTAACCAGGTTTACCAAATCTTAACTTATTTACTCTATCCCTGTCCCCAAAAAAGTGTGAAAACTATAACCTTTTATTTTTAATTAATTTTTAAATTTTTTCTTTATTTATTTGTAAACATTTGTCTTATAAAATGCTTCTTTACAACCCTTTATTAAAATTTAATTTTCTTTCTGTTTTATGCAATTTATTCTTTTTACCATTTCACCCAACTTTTTATGTATCACTTTTTTCAAAATTTTACCAAGAATATTTTATTCTTAGAATTTGTTTTTATTCTGAAAAATATTAAGATTTTTTATTTTTGACTAATTTTGAAAATTTTCCGATTCTTCATTCAAATTTATTGCAGCGTGTGCTAATTATTATGAAACAACCGTAACTGATCTGTATTGCGTACAACTTGAACTACAATTACACATCCTTTAACAGTATTATTTCATATTTTCAAAATTCATCAAATACAGATATTTTATTCAAAATCTACCGACATACGATTTTACTGTCATAACGGGTAGGCGAAAGTTGACTTTAGACCTGGTCATATGTCAGTTTTACCGACTCGCGGTGAACAGCAAAGTCGCTTACAAATTAGCCAAACCTTGTATTAGGATTAGATTTGGATTTTTTATTTTTTTTGACCAAAATATAATCCCATACAACGAATTTCCGTTGTATCACAATGATTAAATTCAAATTTAAATGTTCAAATAGTTCATGTTACAAGTAGTCTTTACGATCAAGTTCAAATTAAAAAGTTCAAAGAATTAAGTTAGCTATTATTAACCAATGTCTTTCATTACATTACAACGCCATAGTTTAAACTGATTGTCTCTACTTTTTAAAGACATTAATTACCAATTATGTTCTATTTACGCTATACCAAGGCGTAACTTTGCACTGAATTTAGTTTTAGATCCAAAGTTAAATAAAAGTAACAAAACTTGGAATATTCACTGAGCGTGGCACTAGATGTTCAGGCATCAGGCAACAGCCTTACTGTTGGTCTAACCTTCTACATAACACTCTGTTCAATAATGTAATCATGGCGAGAGACTCCTTGTTCTTGCTAAGCCGCTTGTGTATTCCCCCACTACTTCTATCTATCTTTTGATTGGTCTATAGTGCACAGTCCATTTATGACAACTTCATTCAAAATCACTTCACAAAATAACCGTTTCTTAATTCCATACCAATTTAGTTAATTTTGTTATATTGTTATAATTATTTTAATTATGAAATTCTAAACTAATAATCTCTTATAAATTTTCCAAATAACACACATAGTTAGTTCTATAAGTTTAACCATTCTGAAATCCTGTCTGTCTGTCTACATTCAACTTTTTATTATCCTTCTTTGAACGCAAATAATCCATCCAATAAAACCTTTTATAATTTTATTACATTGATGGATTACTCACGTTACCTGTAATTAATTTCATTTCTCTCAGTCAAATGTATCTTAACATAAAGATATCAAAATTGTGAACATTACAATTTTCATCTGGTACTAATATTATATACGAGTTATGTCTAATAAATAAAGAGACTTTTATTCTACCTCTTTAAAGAAATAAGACCTTCGACGTATCTGAACCTGCATGGCAAGCATCAACATTCTTGGCTGTTTAGTTGATAGTGAATCATAGTTTAGTCTTAAGTCCAGTTGTGTTTTCGATTGTGTGCCGGAATAATGCCAAGTTTGGCAATGTTTCTGAGACAAGGAAGACTGCATATCTGCTTGTGTAAGTGTGTTTGAGTGGTACAAAAGATTCAGTGAAGAACATTACAATGTACAACCTAGAGAATCTTCCATTAGAAGGAACGAAGAAGGCAAGTCTAAATTCAAAGCCATGATCATTATGATTTTTTATGTAAAGGGTATAATTTTAGAAGAATGGGTTACAGAAGGCACAACATTAAATCGTGATTATTATAAGTATGTTTCGACAAAGCTGAGAGAAAGCAAAATAACAACAGAATTGTGGAAAAATAATTTCAATTTTCATCGGAACAATGCGCGCCTGTTCACACTGAAATTTTTAAATGACAAACACATTCTTCTCTGGAACATGCTCCAGATTTGGTACATGTGACATTTTTCTTTTCCTGATCTGGCCTTCGCCTTTGACCATGGGAAACAAGACTATCAATGTGTAAGTGTGAATGGGGATTATATTAAAAAGGGGTGGAGGGTGAACAAGCAAAAATTGTGATACGTATATTACAAAAAACTTGTTATTTTATCAGTTTTGTTATTTAATAGACACACTTTGTATTATTTTGCTAAGGGATTTTTGTCAAATAAGACATTCATTATTTTTAATATGGATGAAATGAAGCTTTACTGGTTACAATTTATATTAATTACTGCACATTCTATAATTCACTGATATCTTACTTTTTCACCATGTGTCTGGCAAGTAATGTCAAACAGCACAATGTTACGAGATGTATTTATGGTAGACGAATTTTGTAACTAGCATTTCAGTGGTGTTAGGGACATTGGTTCTTGTAGCAAAAAAGTTAATTAATATTTGGAGGTAGGTTGAAAAGTGAAATTTAACCAGTTATTAAATTGATGAGAAGCCTAATATTTGCTTATGAGATTACCCTCAAGTTGCACTTTGGAGATGTGCAGATTTGTGAGAGATAAATAATGAGTGTGGTCTTTTTTTGACTTTTTTGAAAATTTTGTTGTTTAATTTGACAGATTTTAAAGTGTCACTAAATGAACACATACATCTGATAACTGATGATTTTCCCATTAGTTTGTCTATTGTGTGACCGTCTCCACTTCTTTTGACCAGCTGGAAGCTCCGGCTGGCTGGAGACCGCGTACACTTTAGCCGAATCTTGTCAGGATGGGCCAAGGAGTCGGGTTAGGACGCTAATGAACGCACGCAACACAAGTGAAATTTAATGTTATATTTTATTTTAGTGCCGAATTAAAAGATTACAAAAATGATTATGATTTATTGAAAAGACATAACGGCAAGATAAAGCCTTAATAGTGGCCGAAAAGCATACCGTTTAAATTAACTAGCATGTGGCCGAAAATGGACTGACCTCGTCCCGTAGCGGTCTTTCTTCTAGCGGCTCTCGGAAAAGACTCTCGGAACAGACTCGCTAGCTCAAGCCTTCCACTCCTCGTCTCTCCCCCCTTCTTCTACGTCATATTGCACTGCTCATCAAAATCGCAAGTGCCAATTCATATTTTATTATTTAAAAATCCCTTTTCATTCTAATTTATAATTATTATGATTTTGGTTTGGTGGGCTCCTTGGCTGGGCCACAATTGTTTATAATGAAATGGGTGTTTTTTTTATGATACTGATTTTTTTGAGCTGCTGTCTGAGCTCACTACCAGGATATTGCAAACATTAGAGGATACAATGTTGGAGAATGATTCATTGAAGAAGAAAACAATGTTTTTGGAGTATGATTTAAAATAGTGTAAAAATTGTCTTCATTATCACATAGAAGTGTTCAAATTACCAAGAAGTAATTCTTAATTTGGAGGATGAATTGATATGTGTTTAAATGTCAATAAATTCCCGTTAACGAATGAGGAAAAAAGTTGTGTTACTATAGCTTAAATCATATAATGGTACAAATTAATAGAAGCAAGTCTGATAAACAAGTAGGGAATACATATAACCTCTCCCAAATTAAAAATTGGGTTGTAAAAATGTAAGAAACCATACAAATACTGGTAGGTTGTAAAATATTAGAATTTGTAAAATTAGGCCATTATCAAATAATTTATAATCAGAAAGTTAGACATTTTGAATTCTAATTGTAGCCAAGCCAGAGTGTAGATTATGTGGTTAAAATTTTGACCTATATTAAAAAAGATTATGTATAGTAATAATTCAATATAAAGTGTTTATTTGAATAATTAAAATTGTTACAAATCATTTTTGGAATTAAAATATAGCTAAAAAGTTAAAACGCTCAAAATAATTTCACGACATAATGAACTCGTTGCCTTGACAACGGATTCACCGGCCAATAAGAATGGACGACTCATATCAGTGCAGTTGTAGCCGGCAAGCTTGAAAATACCGTAGCGTCCTTTTTGAGACTGTTGAGAAAAACGCTGAAGGAGCAAGATGTTTTTTTGTGTGTGCGAGGAAAAGTGAATTTCGCGGTCATATCGACCGAAGTTGAACCTAGAAATACTGGTAACGAAACAACATAGTGAACAATTTCAACTAAATTCTTTTCATAATATATCAAATTTTAAATAACTTTTCTTTTGTATATAATTTTGCGTATAAGACAGGATTTCTTGGCCAGCACGAGCTCCCCTTCCCCGAGATATTGTATTTTAAAAATAAAGAAAACATTTTGACGTATTCAACTCTAGTATCATTAATCAACCAAAAGACAATCTAAATTGATATCGTTAAACTAATCCAAAGACTACTTATCTAGCATAGAATTTGTTATAATCACAGAAATAGTAGGTAATTGATGTATAAAGCACTATCAAGCTCTACAATGTATTGTGTCAGTCACAACTGTTTATTACATGCATCCTAATCTAGTAAATAATCATAAATTCAAACAAAACAATGTCTGTGTTAATGTCTATTCAATTTTATATCCTGACACTGAAACTGATTGGTCCTTTAACTGATTTTCAAACTTAGATGTAAATATTGCTCATTTTGTAGATAAATTTTTATTATGTGAATCCAGCAATTAGCCTTTACATTTGATGCCACAATGCATGTTTTATATTCTCTCACCAATGAAAGAAGCAGAGTTGTCTGTGATCTATCACTTCTCTTCCAATGAGAGATAATGTCAAAGCTTACATTTTTAAACAGCTCCAACCACAATATGGGGATTTCACCATATTATAAAACTAATAATGGTATTTATTTTGTTACCAAATTTCTCAACATAGCTAAATGTCTTAAATACAAAGGTCACTTGATACTTTCTGTACCTCTTACAGTGCCTTACTCGCAACACCAACCCATTCTTGTCTGTGTTCTCTGGAAGCAAATAAATTTCCAGGTCATAGTGGCGTAATGGGAAACAAGATGCCTGATAGGATAGCAAAACTGGCAATGTAGATGCACCCAAACCCTGAGTGCTTAACACATATAATGTAGTCATACAAAAAATAAAAGAATTTATGGTTTTGAAAAGTAATTTAACTTACGACAGCAGTCAATTTGACTGTTTTCAGTGGTTTAACAAAAATAATTTGTTAAAAATTGCTATAGTGTAAGGCAACCAAAAACTATTTTAACGTGGGAAGTGGATTTTTGATTAAAAACCTTTTCTTTTTTTTAAATGGACACCAATTTTGAGTGTGACAATTTTTATTTTTTAACTTATCACATCTACAAAAATAAAACTTGAAATATTTTTGTTTTCCGAGCAATTGTTTTCAAACCAACCCCCATTTATAAAGCGACCCATACCATAGAATAAAGTGAACCAAACTGTACAGAAAAAAAAAATCTTGTCTTAGGAGGGATTTGAACCCACTACATTCGGCACCAATCCTTGATCAAGGAATTCCTGCTCTATGAAGCTTTTCCACCACTTAGATACATAGGTATAGTCAGTCATTTAACATGACTTGAATGATGTTGTCAGATTGCCTATTCTACCCCATAGTTTCAATAATATCTCTTAATGTTCGTTAGTTCTCTGCTAGGTACTGCTAACTTTTAGTGTTAATAAAAACAAACTTCTATGCACTTAAAATGAAAATAACAACTTTATCATATCTTTCAAATTTCTTTATCATGTGTTTAAAATTTTGTTTTATTTTTAGAGCAATGGTTTCTAATGGGTTAATTAAAAACCTAAATAAATAAACTGCACAAAATTTCTCACACATTTTACTTCAGAGATATTTAAATTCAATTATGCCAACTCTTTCGGCAATTAACATTAACCTGTTGATGAGTGCGGCCGTTCCTGAACGTCCCAAATAGCCACCAGCTGGTTAGTAAGTATTTACAAGAAAATTGTTGTCAAGGAGTAAGAAAAAAAAATTTGAAAATAGTTGTTTTATTGGTTACAAATGTATAATAATAATATCATATTGAGTTAAAAACTTGTAAGAATAAAAATTTACACTGATAGCGGTATCCCATTGTCGGCGGCATAAAAACACCGTGGCATTGTCACCTGTCGGTATAGCAGACATACACAGACAAAAACGTTTGATGGGGCGCTTTTTTTCCACGAATCAATTTAGTATAGCCTACATTATGGAAAATATAACATTTCTTTTCAGTTTTCTTGGAAGCGTGTGTTGGTGTTGGTTTCGTTTGCTGATAGCGGTATCCCATTGTCGGCGGCATAAAAACACCGTGGCATTGTCACCCGTCGGTATAGCAGACATACACAGACAAAAACGTTTGATGGGCCGCTTTTTTTCCACGAATCAATTTAGTATAGCCTACATTATGGAAAATATAACATTTCTTTTCAGTTTTCTTGGAAGCGTGTGTTGGTGTTGGTTTCGTTTGCTGATAGCGGTATCCCATTGTCGGCGGCATAAAAACACCGTGGCATTGTCACCCGTCGGTATAGCAGACATACACAGACAAAAACGTTTGATGGGCCGCTTTTTTTCCACGAATCAATTTAGTATAGCCTACATTATGGAAAATATAATATTTCTTTTCAGTTTTCTTGGAAGCGTGTGTTGGTTTCGTTTGAGACTCGGTTAAATGTGTCAAAAGACTAGACAGAGGGGAATCTGTAAAAAAGTCTTGTAGTGTTTAATTTTTCATGTTTGATGTATAATATACGTAACATAATATAATGATACAAATCACTTATACTAGACAAGGAACATAGGCACAGGTGTGTGTAGGGGGGAAACAACCGCGGAGAAGACGATGCCACCGCCTACATTTACGCGCATGGTGAATTCTCCTGAAACCACGCCCCCTGGAGTTGTCCTGCCTTACAATTGTGAAAACCCCGATTTCATGTGTTCTTAATACTATTTCTTGTTGAATTGTGACAACACAATAAGCCATGACTAATTTGTTTTATGATAAATACTTTTATTGCTCAGACGTAACCTAAAATGTTCCGGAACGTCCATACTCATTTACGCAAACAGCACAGAGGACGTTCAAGAACGGCCGTACTCGTTAATCGGTATTTCCCTGTACTCTTCAACAGGTTAAATAACTGATTAATTGTAATTGTACTATTTGGATACTAAATAATAATAAATATAAAGTTTAAAAAAAAATTTAAATAAATTATTTCAATACATAGTAAACATCAAGGAGATAGAGAATATAATAGATCAACTTACATCAATGCTGAGAATGTGGCAACACTGTTGCAATGTGGGATAGGGAGATGAAACCAGCTGGTTTTCACAAAAACATTTTTGATTACTACTAATTAACCTCTAAACTAGGGTTTTAAAATGATTTATTTAATCAAAATTTTATACATATATAATTTAATAATTTCTAGAATGCTACAATTGTTACAATTTAAACTTGAATGTCATATCCAACCAAATTACGCTTTCCAATACATTCACCAACGTAAAACCAGCACAAGACTTCTGTTGTAACTAATGTGTTAAGGAAAGCTTCCTGAAACAGGATACAGTTATAAATTAAAATATAGTACATTACAAGGTGTCAAAAAATGTATTTAGGTGCACAGAAAATTAGCCAAAAAATTTCATGTTTTATGGTTAAATATGTTTCAGTGAATTCCGTGTTTAAATATTATACAATTTCAAAATAAAGTATGTAGTTAAAGAATTAGACAGATTTTATAAAATAACCTTTAAATCGACTTATCAAATAATTACCAAATTATTTTATATATAATTTATAACATTCCTATTTGGTAGCGTGGTAATGTAAAATTATTGTCAAAAGTTATTATGCATGAACAATTAGTCGGATCGATAATCAATGGTCATTTAATTGTGTAATATCTAGAAACTATTATCTATAATTACTTCAATAACAGATATTCGATAGACTTTACATTAACCTATTTTTATGCAAATTTTTAAAACTGATTGCAATGTATTCCATGCAAAAAATACTATTTTTGTTTTTGAAAGTAAGGTTTGTAGGGGAAGTCTTTGTACCTTGGGCCACCATAGGTAAAATATTTACTCCAGGCCCTTCAAGTTTGTTGGTTTCCATTCCTGGTTCTTCAAATTCAACGGTTCATGCTGAAGTTCCGTCTAGGTCAGTGGACTCAACACCCAAGAGCAGAATCGTTACAGTTCCATTGCCAAGATCTATAGAAGAAATTAGACCATTCCCGAAAGTAGAACGCAAAAAACTTATAAACAAGGGCAGAAAACCTGGTAGGTGTAGAGTCCTCACTGACACCCCTGAAAAAAATGAAGTTGCTGCTGATGCTGAAAAACGTAAAAAGAAACTTCAATTGAAGATGAAATTTAAAGAAAATAAACTAAGGACTCCCCTCTTTGCTGATGACAAGAAAAAAATAAAGAAAAAGAAGACAGAAGAATCAACATCCGACGAATCGCTTGCCTCATTTTTATCTGATGAGAGTGAAATCTGAATTCAAGAATTGATTGAAAGACACGAAGTTGAGAAAAAAGAAGAGGCAAAGGACGAACACATTTTCTCTGAGATACCGATTCAAAATCAGGTGAACAAATGGGTACTTGTTTCATTTAAAACAAAAGCGACAATTAAACACTATGTGGGTCTTATAAAAGAAGTGATTGAAGATTGTCCAGTCGTAAAGTTTGCCAGGCGCATTAAGAAGACATCGGTTTTTGTTTGGCCTCTAGAAAATGATGAAGGAGAAGACATCGTTGTTTTTCTTCCTTCACCAGTTGTCGGCAGGAGGGGACAGTATTCATTCCCGGTGTCCTTCTCTGGATACAATGTTTGTTAACCAATGTAACTAAACAGTTGTTTTTATACTCATAATATTAAATAAACATGTTTTTTTTCTATTCAGTGATTATTTTTTTGATATTCCTGACAATTTAATATGTTTTTGCTCAAGGTACAGGAGGTGGCCCAAGGTACAATATTGGGTGGTCCAAGGTACAATTAATATCATTGTACCTTGGGTCAATCATTTTTTTTTTTTTTAAATTAGTAAAAAAATAGTAAACTAAAAATCTTAAATTAATACCATAAGTTAAAATTGATATGTTTAACCCATTACAAGTGAAAAAAGGTTTGAGTTTTGATTAATTTAAAAATATTAACTAAAAGAAAAAACTGACCCAAGGTACAAGGATCTCCCCTACTAAATGAATTTATATGTATATCTAACTACGTTTAGAACTTAAATTAATTAATTTGAACAACTTAAAATATATTTTTTATATAATACAGACTTCTTGAAAAAAATAAACTTTTTAAACTAAGGGAGGCTCGAAATGAATGTATCCACTCAAAAATCGGAAATTTGTTATTTCCTAGTACAACACTCTATATAAAGTAGAAATTATGAATAACAGACCACAAATACTGGTTGAAATATTACCTTAACAGTAACATTCTTATATGCTCCAGTTCTTGCACCATTCAATATAGCTTTTATTCCTCTGACAATTTCACCAATATCACCAGGTTTAGGAGGTGTAAGTTCAACCTTTGCATACTTTAAAAAAGTAGCCAAATTTGGTTTTGCGGTTGCAACTAAACCTACAAATTGTATACAAATAGTTAGGTTTGTTTCATTGCTTAAACCAACAATAATCATCATGTGTAACAACTCCAACTCACTCTGAGATCTAATATCATTATAATCTAAATCACTAGCAGGCAAGGATCATAAACGGAATGAAATTTTAACATTTATTCACAGAACATTTTTAATTTTAAAATTGCAAAATCATTTCTAGTTTCTAACACATACACTTTGTAGTTTTAAAATAAAAATTTAAAAAAATCACAATTTTTTAAAATATAACATTGAAATTATAAAAGTAAATAATAGCACCCAACATAACTTGTCGTAGATGACAAAATTTTGTTGTGTAGATTGTAAATGTCGTGATATTCCACAGTTTTGATAATACTTTTTTTTTTAATATTAAAAATAGTTTTGCTTTAATTTTTACTTTCATATTTATTCATTTATAACATTTTAATACAATTTGGGAAGAAATTTCTAAAAAAATATAGGTGTGAAGGAACTGCTACCCCAATTACTCCATTATAATAATATTTCATAACTTAACCTAACACAGTGTAACAACATTGATGCAAGTAACATTTACAACTATTTTGTCATATTTGGGCTGGTGAAAAATTTTAACATATAAGGGAAAGTCAAATAGTAAAGGGAAATTTAGATTTCTCTCCGAATCACATGTATGGCAGCACTGATTGTTTTGCTATAACTCATAATGTCCATCAGCTGTTCATTGAAAGTATCGTTTCATTATTAGCTATTTGATTTGTGATTGTGTTTAAAAGGTTGTGTGAAATGAGTTCTCCTATGTCTGATTGCACCAAGGAAGAAATGTGAGCAGTGATAAGTTTCCTCAATTCAGAAAGTGTGAAACCAGCAGAGATTATTCGTCGAATGCAGCAGCAATATGGAGAGAGTTGTTTAAGTGGAAGCAAGATCTATGAATGCATTGATAGCTTTAAAAGTGGGAGGATTTCTCTTGTGATGAATAACGGCCTGGTTGACCTTCCACTTCAAAGACTAATGACAATATTGAAGTGATTAAACAAATGATTCTCGATAATCGACGAATTATGGAATTGCAAGTGAGATAAATATATCATGGCTCAGACTATTCAATCATCCACGATTCATTAAATTTTTGAAAAATCTGTGTTCGCTAGGTTCCACATCAATTGACCAGCACCCACAAAGACAATCATTTGAAAATTTCCCAGAAGAATTTGGAACCTTATGAAGAAGAAGGAGGCTCATTTCTTAAGCGAATAATAACCGTTGATGAAACATGGGTCCATTTTATTTTGAACCAGCGAGTAAGCAACAATGTTTGGTGTAGAAATATTCTTCATCTACCACACTAAAAAAGTGCAAAACTCAGATGTCTTAAGGAAAGGTTATGATCTCGATATTCTGGGATATGGAAGGTTTAATTTTGGTTAACTTCAAATCTAAAGGTCAAACAATAAATAGTGACAGCTACTGTGTATATTGAAGCCAAAAATCAAATCCAAGAGGTGGTAAACTTTCAAAAGGCGTGATAATTTTGCTTCAGGATATTGGTCGACCCCATACGGCCAAAAAACAGTCCTTTGCCTTCAAAATCTTGGTTTTCAGCTGATGGTCCACCCTCCATATAGTCCGGACCTGGCTCCAAACGATTTTCATCTTTTTGGCCCATTAAAAAGTTGTGAGGAAATATTATCGATCAGATGAAGAGGTCATTAATGTGGTGGAAAATATTCTGAATACGAGACTAAAAACCTTCTTCCAGGAAGGAATTAAAATGGTCGTTAAAATATGGACTAAGTGCATAGAAGTAGGAGAAGATTATGTTGAAAAATAGTGCCACTATTATTTATGCAAGTACAATAAATATATAGATTTTTTCCAATTTAACTTTACTTATTGACCTACCCTGATATTTAAGATGTGCATAGCATACTCATTTGCCACAACAAATACACTATCTCAGTAGATGTTTCTAATACCATACACTCTGCAATGTCGTAAAAAACATACTTTTATGAGTCAGTTCTCCAAACTGATCATTTATCAACTGTAGAGCTGTCTAGATCACAATATTTTTTTAAAAATACTAGCCTACCATGATCCTACATTAACCTTTCTACAGAATGTGATAACATTTCCTATCCAAAAACATCATTAATCCTACATATCTTTCTCTTATAGTGATACTGTAAAACATGTCAAAATAATATTTTTAGTTCTCTCCAACCCAAAACACCCAAGTGTTCCCTAAATTGTAAAATGTTACTGTATTTAAATTATGACATTCTAGCCTAGAGTTTTTTTCAGGGAATTCTACTTTAGCTGAATTTTATGCTCTGATAGTTCTACTGTAGAAATGTATCTTCTTTTTACCAGACTGTTTCTTAAGTGGTTTACATTTGATAATGGTATACCTTGACATTTTGTCAAGTTATGCAAGATATCATTCGGAAATAATTTGTATTCCACAGATAAAAAAATGCTTAACAAAAATATTCCTTTTGGGCATTAATTAAAACTAAAATGTATCTACTCTTAATACTGCTTAATATAGATGTGAAAAACAACAATAACTGACTAAGTGAATATATATAATTATATCACCTGGCCAGACCTAATAAAACAAATATTTTATAACATGACAAATAGTATTAATAATAAATATTACGAAAGATTACACATCCAAACTAACTTGACTTAGTCCTAAATATTAACATAGGCTTTCAGAGCTGGATTAACTTAACAATGGCTGAATTCCCTAGTTTTCTATTTATTTTACAGTTATGAAATACATTTTGAAACTTAAAATGTGTCTTCCGACAAATAATATGATCTGATTGTTTGAATATAAGGTAATTAGTTAATGATTTTATAATTTTTAATAATACAATCGGATAATAATTTACAATGAATATTTACCGAAATTATTGTTGAAGGTATGGTTGCACTACATCCTATGATTTTTCTATTACAAAAAATAAGAAAAAAAGTATTTACTTTGTAATCAAAGGATCAGATCATACTATGTGTCACAATAAACATTTCCCAAAATGCATTAGTTTAATAGAAAATGAGATTTATAAAAGTACGAAATCCAGCTACGTAAGTTAGGAATGCCAAACATTTATCAAGTCACTGCATCTACAATCGCTTGTTCTCAAGTTAGGTAGCTATATATATACCTAACCTACGTAGCTGGATTTCGTACTTTTATAAATCTTATTTTCTATTAAACTAATGCATTTTGGGACTTTAAAATGTTTTATATTTATAGGTACCTGACTTGGGAACAAGCAATCATAGATGCAGTGATTTTACCTTGCCTATGTAATTTATGCAACTTAGATGCTACTAATTGTGAAGTTGATTTTAATACTTTAATATTCCTATTTTCTAATAAACTTTAACCTAATAGCTGTGTTCCTTTGTTTTCTATGTGTTATTTAACAGTGAAGAAATTAATTTTGGGACTTGAATTATTTATTGCGACACATAATATGATCTGATCCTTTGAATACAAAAACTTTTACATAATTTTTTATAGACAAATCATAGGACGAAGTACAACCGATATTTATCGAAGGTATTTCTCGAAGCAATATCACTTTACTTCTTTTTCGAGTAGGCTAATTAGAACCTAAGGCAAATTAAGATGAAGTAGGCCTAGATTAATAAAACTCACTTTTGGGGTATCAATCAGGAAGTGACCCCTTTACTCTGTTGTAAATAAAATAAATATATGAAAAAAATGTACTTTGTTTAAATATAATTTACTAATACTGTACAATAAATTGTAGCTTATACAATTCCTTTTAATAAAAATGTCACTTATTAATGCAAGGTCATAGGTTAGAAAAGTAGAAGCTAACAAATTGAAATTAATATAAAATCAATATGGTATTACAGAATATTTGAGACATTCTGAAGAATCTTATTGTCTTTACACAAACGTTTTGGAATTAAATTTAAATATACTTACGATTAACTAAATTTGCCATTTTTTGGTGAGGGGATATCTGAGTTAGACTATAGCTAGAACAGACTACAAAAAGAAAAGTCACCGCCTTTATTATTAAGCTACTTGCCAATTGCAATATTTAACACAAATAGTGGTTTTTGAAAATTATTGATAAGTAGTATGAAACTATGATGGCTATGAGGAATTACTATTATCTATGATATGAAGGTTTTATTATATAATACGGGTTTAATATAATAATACGGTTTTTATACGTTAATTTTGGTAGTTGACCTTCACATTACATTAAAATTTAATTTAAGAAATTCGGCCAATTTGGAGACTTTCAAAATTCCCAATGACAGCATGAGTTTGGAAGATATATTTATGTATATATATGGCATACACTTTGGTTTATATACCATTTATTTATTTTAATAAAAATGTTTATTAAGTTACAAAAATTTGCCAAATGAAAAGTTAATTTATTTATCCAACTATCTAAGGTACAGTAAAATAAACTATCAAGATATTTTAAACAGCTGGTGGTAACATTGCAAACGAATAGATTTGGTTACCCGTTACGACATTCAAAATTCAAACAAATAGTACAATATTGAGTGTGACTACAGTCGGTACTCGGTGAAATTCCATAATAAGGCAAAACAAAAATGATAAAGCACTTATAATTTCACAAACAACAATTTATTGCTACAGTACAGCTGTTTCGTCAGTTGTCTGACGATGCCTAACGGCGAAACAGCTGTAGCAATAAATTGTTGTTTGTGAAATTATAAGTGCTTTATCATTTTTGTTTTGCCAAATATAGTACAATGTGGGAAACAATAGTACTTTGCTTGCCTGTGAAAGGTACAAGAGGGTACCATCGATATGTTCCTGTGAGTGATAATGAAATCAGATGTTTCATCACATCAACAAGTACAGAATTTGATGAGCATAAAACTTCAATTGTTTTCACAAATACGGTTTCATTTACAAGCAATGACTTTGTTGCATGCATTTATGAAGATCAGTGGTGGTTAGGCATCGTCAAAGACAAGAGCGATCAAGACAATGATCTGCTAGTGCAATTTTTCCATCCAGCTTACCCAAAAACTGCCTTCCAGTTATCTAAAAAGGACATGGTATGGGTTCCAGTGAGTAAAGTTGTGAGGAAGATTACTCCTACAGAACTAACAACAGTTTCAGGGAGAACACATAATATTACTGAAAAACTTTGCAATGAAATTTCTACACTTTTTAATACTTTAAGCAAATTATAAACTTTCATGCTATAGCCTAACTGGTTTAATGAGCTGCAAAACTTTTTTTATATTGGCAAACTTGAAATTTATTAAATTTTTGCATTATTTAGTATGGGAAGAGCAATGTATGTGTTTTATTTTTATCCAAATACAACTAATTATGTATGGCTACAAAATTAATGCTTAGTTAAAAAGGCTACAAAGATAATAATAATGTGTATATCTTACCATGAAATTATAACCCTTTAAGATCTAAAAATATGTTTCTCAGTAAATAGGTCAATTTTTAACCTTTGTTACCATATAACGCACTGCGAGAACGACACCATTTTTAGGTAACTTTGATATTCCATAACTTTAAAACCAGTTGAGTCTCAGTCATCAAATTTTTGCCACATGTTTATATCATGAAGATGTGCTAATTTAAATAATTTCATAATTTTTGACTCAGTCCCTTTTGAGATACTCTTTTTCAAATATGAGTGAAATTTGCGGTTTTGCAAACTTTGGAAAATTATATAAAAAAAAGGATGAAGTTCTCAAACTTGATATTTTTACAGCAAGTCAACCTATTATAAATCTACACAAGGAAAAAAAATTGAAGGTGAGTCTTTCTTCCTTTTAGTGATTTTGCAGTACTAAAGTTCTTGATTTCCGTTAATTTAAACTTTGTAGTTACATATTTTTTTCTTCACTTTCCTTACTGTTTATAGAAAATATGTACTAACAAAATATTTAGAACATTTTATTCTGAAAAATTTGGTTTTGGTTTCGTTTTAATATCTTTAAAATTAACAGAGTTACAGGAATTTACGCAAAACTCGTTTTCAACTAAAAATGGGTTCGGAAGCTAACTTAAAATGGCCGCCAAAAAAAAGTATAAGCCAAAAAAATTTTTAAACAGTTTTGAGTTCACCTAATATTGGCAAGTAACTGGTAAAAAAATGAAGAAAAATAAAAATATCAAGCAACAATTTTTTTGTTTTCTGGGTGATTTTTAATGGATTGACCCTAAGTTAAAAGTTAAACTTCTGCATATGGAACAGAAAAGTAGGAAACTCAATAACCTGGAATGTTTAAAAATCAATAGATCAATTTTTGAAAAACCATACTTCCAACTTAAATAAAAAATATATCTTAACTCATCACCATTGAGACCTATTGTGTAACCTTTGTTTTCTAAAACACCCCTACTTCCATCTCGCAGGTTAGATCATTGACCTTTCTTTTGTCATTTCTCAACCCCTTTACTCTAACCTTTCCTTTTGTCTCACATTTTGAAGTGAATACTTCTTTACGCCCGGTAGACAGTTTTTGGGTGCTGTTAAATCGATGTGGTGAAAGGAAAAATCATCACGAAAATGACGTCATGAGTGAAAGGAAAAATCGTCACGATATCTAGCAGCTGAGGCTTAAATAAAGTAAACATCAGAGATATCCAATTAAAACAGCTGATTATTTTTCTATGTAAAATTTAATTCAGCTGGACTTATGTAGATGACATAATATTGGTTTGCTGTTATGCATTAAATTAAATTTTTTTTAAATCTTGGTAATTTACTAGAATACAGAAGAGCTTTTCTTTATCATATTATATTTATTATCCGTTGAAGGATATTTTACGAGACATCGGTAAAAAAAAAAATTAAACGGATCTTGTTTAAAGAGGGTTTTTTAAATCATATTTTAGGCCTATACGTTAAAGGATATTTTACGAGATTTCTGTAAAAAATTTTTGAACAAATATTGGTAATTTACTAGAACACACGACCCACGAGAGCTTTTCTTTATCATCTCACTCGGTTAGTGAACTTAATAACTAGTTTAAAAGTTGACTGCTAAAGTGTTTCAAGACAAATAAAACTAAAAAAATTTTATTAAATCAGCTGATTATTTTTTCTATGTAAAATTTAATTCAACTGGAACTTGTGTAGAGGACATATTGGTTTGCTGTTATGCATTTAGTGAGTTAGTTTATTTGGTAAATTAGTTCATAATAAAGTTTAAATATGAATTTCATTTGATGTTTGAACAAATACACATTGCAGAGTTAATAACTATTATTTGTTATATTTATAAATACCATTCGTCTTGACAACAAAGATTATTAATTGTTTTTATAATTTTTTTAATGAATTATAATTTGCTATTTTGAAAAGTGCATTGTTAAAATTTTAAGAACTAAAAATCAATTATTTAACAAATAAAATTTTTCAGTGAACGTGTATTTGTAATGTTCAATCACAATTGACATGGTGTATTACGCATATACCGCATTCCCCTATTGAAACACATTTTTTATATTTTACTGTATAATTTTAAAAAATATAGGTTCACACAAAATTATTAAAAAAACATTTTAAAAAAATGGACAAAAAGAAAAAAAATGATATTTTAAGTGATGAAGATACAGATTTACAATGTATTAGAAAAATACCAAAAACTGATAAACAACGATCACAAGAATACAGAGATTGGAAAAAGCAAAATTCTACAAGTAAAAAAATAATTCCTAAAACAAATGTCCAATTGAACAAAGAGTTTAGAGAAAAGAAAAAAGCTTTGAATGTTTGTTTATTGGAACATAATTCGCAAGATCATGCAAACGTTTACCGACAAGAAATTTGTAGAAACGTTAATTACATGAAAAAATGACAATTAAACAAATAATAATAATAAATAAATAAATCATTATTTTATGTACTGTATATGTTTTTTAAATTTGAGTTTTCCCTATTTAAATATTATTACTGTTTACAAATAAAAATTAAACTACAAAATTACGAATATAATTATGATATTAAATTTTTAAAATAATAAATAATTAAATTTACATTTCAAAATATATATTACTTAACCTCGAGATAATCAATAAGCTAATATGGTAAAAACAGGGTTTAAATAAGTATTCACTTCTAACGCGCGTAGTCTCTACGCACCCAATTTTTTAAGTTTAGACTTGTTTGTTTTCAATTTAGTTGCTTGAAAATGCCTAACGGCGAAACATATGTCGCAATTAAAGCTGTTTTGTGGAATTGAATATTCGTCTCATTATTTCCATTATCATGGAATTCCATCATGTACCGACTGTTGTAACATTAAATTATATATATATATATATATAGTTACCTAACCAGACCTAGTAAAGGAATTACAGGTCTGGAAAAATCACTACATAGTTCCTTACCAGACCTTCAGTTCATGTAGGTACTAGGTCTGGTTAGGTCAATATATGTATACCTAGTGACCTATCGAGACCTATTTCACATCATTATGAACTCATACAACGTAATGATATTAACCAGTGCAACGACACATTATTACCTAACACAGGCGGGAATTTGCACTTTTTAACAGCTTATTTTAGACAGAAATAATGGATTTTGGTAATTCAAACCGGTTTATAGATTGTAAGGATGATCTAATGTTCACAATAGGGAGGTATGTAGGGTACAACACCATTAGCTTAATTTTCAATACTAAATCCCAACAACAGGTATACTGCATATTTACTGAACATATATATTTCTATAAAAGCCCTTAAATGTTGTGTCATGAAGACAATGTTATTTTTAGTTGCCAAACGTTTTTATGTCTGTTGTGTTAATGAAGATGATGATGTACCATAATATACAGAAAACCCCTACAACAGTAATAAGATCCGAATCTGGACACAATAGTACTAAGTCTAAGCTGCAGTGAGCTAGATGTTCCTCTGTCAATTAATTGTCCCATATAGCTCCTCTACTTGCATATCCTCACATTGATTCAAAATCCTAATTTTTACACAAAAGTTCATTTTCGTTTTTTTGCTACCAGTGTAGCACAGTTGTGGTTTGGTTGGTGTAGGTCGTGTATCACTGAAGAGGATGACCTTGTCGTTGAAACGCGTCTGATACTTAGGCGTATTTTTTATGAGAATTGTGTTCTGTGTGTTTGTTATACTGTACCTGTTTATTTATTTATGTAAGGATTTGTAAATTAAAATCTTTAAGATATTGTTTGTATAAGTGTCAAAACAAATTTTACATGGAGGTTATTTTGATACTCAGTACGGTAGTGCGTGTTATTTTCATGTTATTCATCGATTTTATGAAGTTCATCGATTTATGTTTCGTTGATTGGTTTCTTTTGTGTGTGTTTACTCAGTTCAAGACTCATGCCGCCTAGAAGATGCAGATGAAGCAATTTGGGTCGAATAACTCGAAATGCTAGAAACCAATTTGGGGAAAATTGTACTTATCAATATCAAGACAGCTATTACAAATATTAATTGAATGATTTGATAATTTTCACCTATGTTAATTACAAAGTTGTTACAACTGATTTGTATTAATATTATTAATATTAATAATTAAACAAAATAGTTGATGTGTCCATAGTTACATAATTGTTATTTATCTTTACAATTACACCACCAGACAGAGCCACAGCAACACGTGACCGGGTACAGATAGTACGGGTAGTATAAATGAGTAATTAATTACCTTATTTCCCACCATCAAGCACTCTAAATATATCCTGTCGGATTACCAGTTTCGGTGGTTCATGCCACCATCATCAGATCAACCTCAAAAGATGTATTTCATTCCACTGTTGAGGAACACGTGGTTAAAACTACACAAAACTAACACATAAAACACTAAACATACACAATCACTCGAAAACATGTACACTGTATGACAATAATAAAAACATAGTTTTGTGTAGTTTTACCGACATGTTCCTCAACAGTGGAATGAAATACATCTTTTGACGTTGATATGATGATGGTACAATGAACCACCGAAACCGGTATTCCGACAGGATATATCTAGAATGCTTGATGGTGAGAAATAAGGTAATTAGTTATCTATTTATTAACTGTAATTTGTCTACAACAGATAAAAAATTATTGATTAGGATCTTAGTTTTAGTTGTAGGGCTGAAAACTATAATTTTAGAACTTTTGAAAGCTACTATCTTCTAAATTGTCGCATATTTTAAAACTTCCATGAATAAAATCATCTTAAAATGTAATTTTATTTGAAATCTTGTAATCAAAATATACGTTTACATTTGAAAATGTGGAGTTTCACAATTGAATTTATATCAAAGAACTCCTATAGCATACAAGGGTTTGAATTGTTGTAGTTTTGTGATTTGAAGTTTAGTGTGGTAGTCAGAGCATGCAATATGGCATGCTATGCGCTGTGCTTGAAGTTACCAGAAACAAACCATTAGATGACAGCACTAGAACTTCTAATTTCTGAGCTTCAAACCATAACATGGAGATGTTTTATCTAATTAGTATGTAAATAATGAGGCGATTATTCAATTCCACAAAACAGCTTTAATTGCGACATGTTTCGCCGTTAGGCATTTTAGTTGCTTGAAAATGCCTAACAGCGAAACATATGTCGCAATTAAAGCTGTTTTGTGGAATTGAATAATCGTCTCATTATTTCCATTATTATGGAATTCCATCATGTACCGACTGTTGTAACATTAAATTATAATTATTATGTAATATCAACACCACCTCTGAATGGCCCATTTTGGGTTTGGGTTGTATAAAAAGAGTATTTAAATTTGACTGATAGGTTGTAGATCAATTCTTATTGTATCGCTATTTGATCAAAATTATTTAACCATTCCAGGAATATTTGGATACCCAGTATATCATGTTGACTTATACAATTTTCTAAACATAGATATTTTTAAGAATTTGCCATCTCTACTTGGTAAATGACAACAATAGAACTTAAATCAGAACAATTTTATTTATTTTGTTGTATCTCAATATTTCTACAATAAATCACAACAAAACCATCACAGTCCAATAATCACAGTGATCATATTATATTAGAGCAGTGTTTGAAAAAGAATGACTAACCTAAAAGTTTAAAATAGTTTAAATATACTATTTACAAAATACTGATTATATTAAATCCTACAGGAGTTATAACAATTATAAATTTGATTATATTATTTAATCTGTTTGTTCTAAGTTATTAGTTAATAGTAAAATAAAATTGAATTCTAATGTGCAGAATAATGTTACAAGATTTTCTTAAATTAGAATATTTATTAGTATGTCATGAAAATAGTCCCATGAAGACTACCCCCAACCCTTTCTGTCCTGCAATGTTGCCACATTTTCACCATCGATGTAAGATAATCCATTACATCTTCTATCTCGTTGATATAGTATTTACTATTTTTGAAAACATCTCACATATAAAACATATAAGAATGTCTGTGGTACATCTTTAGTCATTTATTTATTCATTGAAACAATTCGAAATGTTTCTTATTTAAAACAATTCGGAACGTATTCAGGAAAAATATATGAAGAACTGATATTTAAGGAATGCCATTCAAATGAGGAGCGACTTACACGATATCTAGATTCAATTTTGTCATTTGAATTTTGAGATATATATATATATATATATATATATATATATATATATATATTTACAATAATAATTGTTAATATTGATAATAAATCTAAAGTTATTTAAAAAAAAAAATTCATTAATTAAAGTTAAATCATTGTACAGTAAGTAACATGTTTTAATTTAAGTTGCACTGTGGAATTATACATTATATTTTTTGGTATGACAAATCCAACCTAATTTATCAATAGAATGAGAAATTCATATCATATAAGTTTTAAAGCAATTTTTCTGAGATTTAAATCAACAATTGAAACAATAGTCTACATTAAAGTGATGCTTTTTTGATTTCCTTTTATACGCGATGTAATGTCAGATATTAAAATTAGAAAGTCAACAATATAGTCTATATTTTGTTTTCAATTCATAATTACAAAGAGAAAAACTATTTAAATTTTGTAATTATGGTAACAAATTACTTAGGATGTAGTTAAGAAACAGTTACAATTGAAGCGTAGCAAACTATTGTAAACTTTCCAACATTTTAATGAATAAATATGAGAACATTTGTGTGACTTAAGTTTTACCTAAAAATCTATAGAAATCAAACAAATTGTGTATAAATATTTACTGTTAATATACTACATGTTCTCCCAAACAATATCAAAACCCACAACAAACAAACACTGTGAATGATAAACTCGACCCAATAAGTGATGTAGGTATGATTTTACCTTTCTGGTCATCTAAATCGTTACTAGTCTACTGTAAAACCTTCACAGTGTGTATTATGTTACATCACGCATTTCTGCTAGTTAAATTAGTGTTTCATTATTCATTAAAATGTGAAATTTTATGTTCAATTTTTTGAAAACTTATACTCTTGACTAAAAATGGGTGATAGTTTTATTTTTTCCAACAGGGAGGTGCTATGACACACTTGTAATCTCTTGTTGGCCTGTGTTCATCCAGCATTCATAAAGGAAAGCACAGTTAGGAAAGCTTTGTGACCGTCTTTTTCATCGAATTTATTTTCTTGTGACTCTCATTTGGGGATAATTTAGAAGGAATACAAGAATAACCCAAAAACGATAGATGAATAGAAGGGAAATATATGTGGAAAATTGAACCTTATTGACATTAATATTTTGGATAAAGTAAGTTTGATTGTGAGTACTCAACCAAAAAAATAAAATAAAAGGCTCTAGGATACATTTTGTAACATCTCTTGTAATTTGTTTAATGATGAACAAATAAAGTTAACCAAGTTTCATGTGTTAAGTTTTATTTTGAACCACATTGTTTTGTAGATTTGTTCTTAAACAGTAAGTGGGGCCAATTTTATGCAGGACACACTGTATAATGCCATACATTGTAAAGAATCCTAAAAGAATTTAGGGATGACAAAAAATCCTAAATCAAATAACATTACAGTCATTTGAGTTCTTAAGATTTGTATATACAGTAGGGCCCCGATTATCCGAGCTAATGTGGACCAGAGGACACTCGGATAACCAGAAACTCAGATAACACTGGCAGACAGACCGGCGAACGAGAGCGTCCCCCGCCCCCATTGAAATCAATGGTAGCGTTGCGTTTTCGGCCGCCAGCCTGTGTTATTGGCGTTACAAAGACGTTTTGGGGTTGATACAGTAATAAATAAAGACGTAAAATTGAATTAAAATATTGAGTTCACTTTATTACGAAACCTAATACAGTATGTAATAATAGAACGAAAACTAAGCCTACTTCTTGAAAAAGTTCATAAGAGTTTTCTGGTTTATTTACCTGGCCCACTTCTTTGCAGCTGTTTCTCGAAGTTGACGAAGCAGCAGTAGATCCGTCGAAGTTGTTTCTGCCTGTTGCTCCAAATAGTCAATAGCATTTTGTATGGCTTTGAAGCCCTCGGTGTGACTTATTTAATTTCCAGCCTGTTCATCGGCTCATCTTCATCACTCACCTCTTCGGTGTTTTGTGCCTCATCGTTGACTGTCTCAACAATCATATCATCTGTGACTTCATGTTGTTCGTCTGCATTAATCCACTATTCCACATCGTCTGTAGTGATAGCCTCATCAGCAGGGATTCTTTGCACCAGGCTTACAATAGAGTCATCAGCATTTTCATTTCCCAAGGTTGCGGCTTCTTGAACATCAACACTATACAGCTTCCTCCAGGATCTTTCAAGGGTAGAGCTTTTAACTTCCTTCCAGGACTCGGCAGACATGTAGACAACATCTTTCATTGTGATGGTTTTTAGAGTCTGCAAAACTTCGTTTCTTTCATCAATTTCCCTTATGAGCAATTTTAAAAGTTTTCTTTTAATTTCTCTTAAGGTTTTCCAACATCCCTTGGTCCATGGGTTGGAGAAGTGGGGTTACGTTTGGGGGCAACAAAAACATTGTCTTGATTTCACCAGAAATCATTTCTTCCATGTCGGGATGAGTAGGGCAGTTGTCCATAAGCATAAGAGCTTTGCGAGGGAAATTGTTTTCTTCCAAATATTTTTTGACTTGAGGCACAGAGTTGTCATAAAACCACTCTGAAAATTTTGGAATCCATCTAAGCACTTTTTTGGTTTTTGTACAAAATGGGCAGGCTAGAAATGGAATTTTTTTAAATGCTCTAGGCTTAGCAAATTTCCCTATGATCAATAACTTTAGTTTGCAGTCTCTAGTAGTATTTGAACAAGCCAAAAGTGTAACTCTGATTTCTTAAACCCCGAAGCAGAAGCTTCTTGTTTGGAGGCAAGTGTTTTTGTTGGGAGCATACGGTAATTTAATCCCGTTTCATCACAATTAAAAATCTGCTGAAGCGACACATTTTCCTTGTCAATCAAAGCTTTAAACTGGTCCTTGAACGATACAACAATTTCATGATTGGATGATAGTTTTTCACCTGAAATATTTAGTTCTCTAATTCCATACCTGGTTTTCCAGCGATGCAGCCTTCCTCTGCTTGCTGTAAACTCCTCTTCCCCATCTTTAAACTTGTTGTGGAATTCAAAGGCTTTTTCTTGTAACAAAGGCCCATTGACGGGACTTCCTTTGCTCCGTAATTGGGTAAACCACATAAAAAGGGCACTTGATGTTTTTTCAAACTCACTAGTTTTCATTGTTTTTCGTTTGCTGTCATTTTCGTTGTCCTTTTGCGAACACCACTTTTCAATATCAGCCCGTTCTCTTCTCCAATCACCAACCGTTACCTCACCAACACGTAAATCTGCAGCCACTCTTTTAATCGATTCCCCTTTGTCTAGTCTTTTAATAGCCTTTAGTTCAGTCTCTAAACTCACAACAGGTTTTTTATGTGAAGAGCTCATAATGAAAACACTAAAGTAAAACACCACAAAATGTCCAAATACTGTCCGAGTAACAGCGTGACTAACCAACCAAGACTGTGACAAGATACTGACAGAGCCAAAAATAGACAGATAGTGGCGCGCTTTGGACCACTTACAGTGTGGTGAGCGAGCGAATGAATAATCACGAGGGCTGTGTCAATGACCTTGGCACAGTAGCAGCGCTCGCTCGCTACGGTACTGTACAGTGTACAAACACTCGGTTAACCAGAACTCGGTTAGTCGGGGCGACTATAAAATCAAACTGGTCAGGCCATTCATAGAATAAAAAGTGTGGGTATATTTAAATTAAAATTTTGGTTTAAGTTACACAAACTATTGACAGTTCATGTATAGCTCCACCAAAGTAAGGAATAGTAGATAAAGAAAAAACTGAAATTATGTTATGACCATTTTGAAACTTTAAATTTAGCTTATGTTACATCAAAACTAATAAAATTGTGTCCATCATCCCCAAAAATATGGGAAATGGAAATTGAAAACCTGGATTTGTTTTATTGCTACTGTACTTATATTGCAAAGTTGAAATTCCTATTGAAAACAGTGTTAGTTTATACAAACCTGTATAAACAAAAAGTTAATTTTAAACACCAAAATTTAACTTTTTGGGACAAATTAGATAATGCCAACTACATTAAAGGAAAAGAATATTGATAAAATCTCTGTTAGACACTGGACTGGTGAGACAGCCATGTATTATAACCCAAAACCAAACTTTTTTCTAACCTTCTTGAAGACTAAATTTTTAAAATCAGGCTTTATAAATGCGCAATTATAGCACTGAAGATAGCGAGACATTTTGAAAATTTATTATAATTAGCATTGTAAATTCTCACTGATGAAAGCAATAATTAATAAAACAACTTTTGTTAAGAGTAAAGGTCTTATTTTTATACTGTATTTATTTTTAGGTATAAAATTATGTATTGCAACAAGTTACACAATATGTTAATTTCGATTTAAATCAAATGGCGGTAATAGTTGTTTTTACACATGACGGCCTGTTGCTCCGTAACGGCTGCGTTTAGAGAAAAATACTAAGGAAGAAAAGTGCCATAGAATAAATATGTTCTACCAAAAAAAGGCAACAAAAATACAGTGTTTGTATTTAAAAAATTTAAGATGGCTGCCAAATTGGAAAAATAAAAATAGGGTAACACTGTAATTTTAATGTGCGTATAAATCCAGGAAAGGTTCCCAATTTACAGTTTTTCGAGAAACTAATATTTTCCGAGATCCCAATGGTGGCCATTTTGAGTTGATCACCCTGTATACAATTTAATGAAAATCAGTTCAGAAATACTTAGCTACAAAGTTGGACAGATGTGCTCTATACATATTCCTCATGCACATATACAAATTTCTGTCAACAAAATGATATATGATTTTCTCTAGAAAAATTGAATTAAAACTTCCATTCCATTCTTCTTGATTTTTTTTTCCCCAAGTGTCTTCAAAATCAATAAAAAAATAGTTTCAATATGTTTTCCAGTTGGAACGAAGAAATTATTAAATAAGTAAAATAATGTGATAAAATAAGTTTAATCTTTTAGGCCATAAATATGACCACAGATTTTTATGTCCACATTTTATACTAATGTCCAAACTCACAAATTTTTAAAGATTTGTTTTTAGCAACGTCTGAAAATTTAAAAAGATACCAAGTACCTTGTACACTCCTCTCTCCCAAAGAAACACAAAGTGCTCTTGTGCAAGCATTATAAGCTATTATGCACCAAAAATGTACCCACATATACAGCTTTCCATAACATATTAATATTATTTAAAAGTACAATGTTTTTTAATTTAATGAATTTAATAGGAATATAACCTTCAAGAACAATTAAAAAATAAACCCAATCTAGTATAAACTTGTACAATATTATTGTATTAGTTATTTAAATATTAAATACAGTTCATACAGTATAGCTCAATATACAGAATACAGTGCGGTCGTGTTAATCCGAATCTATGTAGTCTGAATGGCCTACATGATGTTATGAAGATTTTTACATGTTTTTTTACACAATTCGATAAATTTGATTTTTGTCTTTTTTTAAATCAGTAGCTAATAGTATTTACATAAATCAGTGTACTACAGACTAATTTAAATTGTGATACAGTATCTTTTTTTTTTATTTTGTATAATCTTTTTATTGTTTTTACATCTAAGGTATAACATTCTGTTGTAAACATTCTTAGTAACTTCTTGTAAATTCTTGATGTAAAAATTTGCATTTTTGTACAGTATTATTGTTTATTTATTAATGTTCTTTTAATAATCTGAGCAATTTGGTAATCCGAACAGCTTGAGTAAATAAATATTCAGATTAACACGACCACTCTAATAAAAATATTTGGCAACATTAGAAAATACAATAAGTATGCATTAGGCCAAAATAAATAATTTAACATAGATTATAAATAACTTCGAAATGGTAACATGAATAGTTCTTTTCAAGGTGTTATCAAATACATTCATTAATACTAAATATAACATATGTAAATAGTTGATTTGGCCGGCACATGATTTTCCAATTATCTCCACTTGATCCCTATTATTGAATACAATTTTGAATATAGACAACAATTTAATATTCTTAGGGATCGGTTTTATAAATGTAGAATTTGATGTGACATTTTTTAAAGTGGTAGATTGGTTCTTTGATTATCAACAGATTCCATGTACAAGATTTAATCTAAATCAGAGAGATTAAGTTTAGAATTATTAACAAACAGACTGCCAATCACATTACCTAATTGCCTAATTTTTATTAACCTACCTCTTTTGGTTTTACTTTAACGTTTTAGCTTTTTACTAATAAATGTAGCCTACTTATAAAAGAGACTAAAGGAAGCCTATAAATGTTAACAGAAACGCTAATGAAGGAATCGCAAAAGTTCAAACTAAAATTAAATGTTGATTTATTGATTTTAACGCTGATACTTTTTTTTTACCAAACTAGTATTGTTAATTAAATAATTATCTCAAGTAAAACATATACGAACTAGACTGGATTTTGAACCTATGACCGACCTTTGGGTTTAATATAGAAAAACCAAAGGTCCTGGGTTCAATTCTCAACCTAGGTATGTATATTTTTCACTTGAAATAAGTATTTAATTAAAATTAAATAGCAATAAATCTAAGTACTTGGTGCAAGTACAAGGTTGCTCTCAGTACAAAGACAGGTGGTACTTAGAATCACTGCAGGATACAACACAGTCTCACAAGCTGCGATATTGGTGGTGGCCGGAATACCCCCTATCGACTTGCTGGCGGAGGAAAGGAGAGAAACGTATGATGAGGAAGGAAATGGAAAAAGAACAGGGTCTCAAATAAAAAGAGGTGCAAGAGACAGATTGCTTAGGAGGTGGCAGGAAAGATGGGACAAGGAGGATTCTGGTCGCTGGACCTACAGGCCCTAATATAAAAAAATGGATGAACAGAGGACATGGCGAAACGAGCTTTTTCTTAACTCAAGCATTAACAGGGCATGGAAGCTTCCGGGCATACCTACATAGATTTAGAAGATCAGAAGATCCCAGCTGTCTTGATTGCGGAGCGGAAGAAGACACGGCAGAGCATGCGATCTTTTACTGCAGCGGGGGGAGTCAGGAGAGGGAAGAGCTTTCAACACAGCTTTGTTCACCTATTTCCCCGAATAACATGACAGAAATTATGATAGAGGATGAGGAAAAATGGAAGGCAGTAGAGAGGTTCATTCTTAGAATTATGGGCAAACGAGGATATAAGCTAAGGTGAGCTGAGATAGAGCTCCAGTTTCGGTGTTCGACCAACCGGTCGATGGGATGGTGGATGACCCTGTGTGGTATTTAATTCTTCTCTGCGAAGTAATGTCGCAAGATGATCCCGCAGAGATGGAAGAAGAGGATGGAAGGTTTGGTTTTACCGGGGTAGGGAGGCCGCCCACCACCTTCAGTCCCCGGACAAAGTCATAAAGATTTTTCCATTTTTCCTTCCAAAAAAAAAGAAAAAAAGTACTTGGTGCTAAAAAGGGGAAGAAGATTCTTAGAAAGATTATTGAGAGTAAATTTGAAGAGACCTAAGAGTTCGAGTTGTTTAGAGAAAAATGATCTAAAATAACAAGGATAAAAAAGAAATGCAGAGTAAATTATTAGTTCTTATAAAAAGATATTGGGTAATAACAGAAAAAAAGAGAGGGTACCCATTTTGTGTGTCAATTAAAGATGATAAACCATTTTGGTCAACATTGTTATAACAAAAATAGAGTCTTAGTTCTAAAATATTCTTATAGCTTCAGCATCAGAAGAGAACAAGAGTTGGACAAAACAGACCTGATATGATAGAGAAGGCTCTAATCCAAGACTAAATGAAGAAAAGTATAGATACAGCTAGAGTACCACAGAATGGCTACACCCGTGTAACTCACTATATATATATATATATATATATATATATATATATATATATATTTCTTGTATAACAGCAAAAAACCCTTTGGGTCGTCATCACCTTAAAAAAGAAGAAGAAAAGAGCATAAAAAAGAGACTCCAAGTCCTTGAATACTCAATAACAACAGGGTCGGTAAAAAACCACACTTGGTCAAGAAAGACTTGTTAGGAAAGATGAAAGAGAAGGATCTAACCCTAGACTACTCAAAGAAAAGTATAGTCGAGCTAGGGTATCTTGGGATTGTCATAACCGTATTCACTATAAGTGAGGCCTTGAGGAGAGTTCTGTTCCTATGAAGAAGAGAAACACCTTTTATGCAAAAGAGTGTGATGTGTTTGCTCGACAAGGAGTAATACTTGTAGGAGTCTAAAATTTTTAGGAGTACAGATTTCCAGGTCCTCGTGTGTTTCATTAAGATCTTAGTATGAATCTATAAGGAATTATAGTAAGTTTATATGTAAACATGTGTTTGACAATAGATCAATTTTGGGTGGTAGTGAAAATAGACTGAGCACTGTTAGGATTTAGGATAAGAAAATATTTATTATAAGTTTATAAAATATTAATAGTCAAATGTTAGTACCAGTTAAATCTTCAATATCAGACGTGTGATATCAGATTGGGAAATAATTGAAAAAAGTGCCGCAACTGCTTAGCTTGCAGGTCATTAGCATGACATAGATAGTGAAGCTCTATATAAACTGCTAGTGACGTAGAAAGAGGATCAGTGGCATCCGAGACGTCAGCAAGGACTGGGAGATGCTGCTGGTCAGCAGAGAGACCAGCCCAGAAGGGGAATGGCATCCAAGATGTCGGCAGGGACGGGGAGACGCTGCTGGTCACAAGAGAGATGTGGCCCAGGAATGTACTTACAAAAGGAGCTCACTGGCAGTTTACAGAGATTCACGGCCTATGCTGAAAAGGTGAGCAGATTCATGTGTTTAGAAAACAAGAGTTGTTAAATTCAATAATTTGCCATTGCTCTGGATTGAAGGTTTAAAGGTCTGATTAGGACATATTATGTTTTAAATTATATTTTATAGGATTAAATATCAGATAGGAATAAGAATATTCCTGATAAATTGCAAAAACTATAAGGGAACAAGGAATAAATTAATATTAACAATCTGAGCCACCAAATATGTTATTTTATTTGAACCCGTAGAATATGAATATAGGGAAAAACCTAGTATTCATAACAGCACTCAGTCAATCTAGTGGCTAGTACTCTTGCTTGGCGTATGAGAAGTTCTGAGATCAAGCTCAAGTTATGGTGTTGACCCAGTATTGTGATATAAAGTGAGTAGCACTAATTAATAGTGAATTCAGGCTGTGAAGAATTATGGTAACAAGAACTCTATGTCTTCACACAATACCCGACTGAAAAAAGCTGCCTGGGTTCTTCATTAGCTGATGCGCTTTGAATAAGCTAAGCGTATCTTTCTAGGATAGAAAAAGATAATTGTGGTCTTGTGACTTGCAAAATTTTGTTTGCTTAATTTCTGTACCTTACGTTTGTTAGACTACTGAATAAATTCGCACCATTCAAAAATATCACAAATTTATTTTGTGAATGCACAAAACATTTAGAAACATAAAAATTACGAAACTTAAATTTTCACATTATGAAATCCTTGTAGAAATAATTGGAAAGTAATACAAGTATATCTTAAAACCATAATTTTCTAAATTTATAAACTTATATAATTGACACAAATCATTAAAATTTTAATTTAATAAAAATATCACAATAGTTTTCCTGAGAAAATGTTGCTAAGTAAACTTATCGCTTAAAACTAGCAAATATTAGATTTGAAAATAATGAAGTAAACTTAAAAAGAAATGCTAATAGTTGTAAACGTACAAAGATTTAATTTAACATTTTTACATCCGTATTTTATATTGAGACAAGTTATTAATAAATTCATCACAGGGTTGTAGCTTATTTATAAAGAAATTTTATATACAATGTGCCCCATGTATATATTCCAATGTTTGACTTCTCTTGGAACAGTTTTTTTGGACCGATTTGGTTAAAATTTGCATGAATGTTGTAGATACAGTATGTATAAAAGTATAATATAGACTGTTCAAGTATGTATCTTACACGCAAACAAAATGGCGACTGTATTTTTATTAACACCTGTTAATATATGGACTGGCCGCAAAGATCGCCAAATCTAATCGTTAGTATGATGCACTACTTAATAGAAAGAGTTTATTCTCACACCATTAATACAGATGACGAGCTAAAGACAATGGTTGAAAAAGAAATTGTCAACACTGCATAGTGGTAGATTGTTTTCAATTTGAAACAATCGTTGTTTTTGTGTTATTTTATTATTGATTATTGTTTCCTTTATTATTAACTTGAAAAGTGAATAAAGTAAATATTTATCTGATAGCCATTTTGTTTGCATCCAAGATATTTACTACAATATTCTGTGGTATATTTTTATACATATCTACAACAATCATGGGTCTAAAAATAACTGTTCCACTACAAGTCAAACCTTTATGGGACACTGTATACAACGATTACTAACTGTACATAATTTGATTATATAACGTAATAGTAAATCAATACACATAAATTGGCAATTTTCTTGATACTGTGATTGCAAAACAATTATTTAAGCTTAAAAAATACACGTGAAATAAATTGTATTTCCCGATTTTTTAATAATATTAATACAATGTTTTTTCCAATTAAAATTAATACAATATTTTTTTATTAAAACATAATAGGCTAATAAACTTGACCAAGCAATTAAAAGCTATATTTGGTGAAAATCAAACATAACTAGTAACAATAATATTTCAAGTGAAAAATATACGACCTAAACTGGGAATCGAACCCAGGACCTTTGGCTTTACGCGCCAATGCTCTACCAACTGAGCTATCCTAGTCGCTTCCCAGTACAGGGCGCAGACTTCTCACTTGACTTTATGTTTTTGCTGCAATTTTGAGTTTCCAAATTAATTACCTCGCATATGCGTCATTGAAATTAATTTTTACTCATTTTTCAGCCCTTACGCATGTATTTATTGATTTTTTAATTATTTGATTTTTCCGCTTATACGTTTTTACTAGCAATTATTGAATTTACAATAATATTACTGGGAAGCGACTAGGATAGCTCAGTTGGTAGAGCATTTGCGCGTAAAGCCAAAGGTCCTGGGTTCGATTCCCAGTCTAGGTCGTATATTTTTCACTTGAAATATTATTGTAAATTCAATACTTGCTAGTAAAAACGTATAAGCGGAAAAATTAAAAAATCAATAACTAGTAACTTTTAAAGAGGACACACAAACTAATTTGATCAACCCACCAAAATATGTTTTAGAAACATGAGCTGTAGGTTGGTTTAAGGTCAAATTCTTAGCGTGACAATCGGCTGAAATTGTGATATTAAAATAAGGATGTTAGCTTAAAATGCATACAATACCAGTACTATATCTTTTAACACATTAGATTTTAATTTTAACAATATTACTGTGACATTATATTTATGTACATTATAATAATATATCATTGTCAATGGTCATTAACATAAATAGGATAACATAACTAGTGATTATAACAAGACACAACAGATATCAAAATAATTAATAAAAATTACATCAGTGACTAATATCTAATAACACAATGAATTACCGACAAATCTTAAATTAACAATTGCAGCTTGATTGGTTTAGGAGGGGGGGGGATCTTTAGGAGAGTTTAAGTTCGGGAAAGAAATTTGGATATGGGGGGAGGAGGGGAATTAACCTGACACGTACCCTCGACTACTTAAATACTACAGCTCAGTCAGCCAGCCCCATGAGCGATTAAAACTATGTTATTGAATATAATACATAATAAACTAAATTAACTATGAATAATATTAAGGGAATGACCCTATTTAAAACTAGTGGTCTAGGAAACAGTATTAGGCCGAAATGGCCGTTAACTACTTATCACATATTAAATTTTATATACAGAATTTGGAAACACACCATCGAAAACCCTAGGGCGTCTGATCCATCCCAAAAGGGGTTAATTATTTGATGGGTGAACAATTTGGGGGTACCTGAAATATCGGTTATCCTGTAGACTAGAAGACATACACTTCCTTGAACACATCCGGCAAAAAAAAACAGAAAGACCAAACAGCCTCACAATTAAACCATAATAAATAACTCCATAAATAAGTTTACCAGAAATTGGAGCCTTCAATATTAAATGAAAAATTACATAGTTTTACCTTAAACCCTCCCCCCCCCCCTTCAATTGTATATTGACCTAATTCATTTATCAATGTTTTAAGAAGACAATTGTCGATAATAATAAAGCAATTAAGGTTGATTCTGTATTATTTTTAAAATATATACCTTTCAAAAGAAATTGTAAAAATATCTGTGCTATCCATTAATCTCTCCAAAAATGGTGTCGCTTTTTACATAAAAAACATATATCTGGGTTATTATTTTGTTTTATATCCCGAAAAGAAAATGTTCACAAATTTTTGGAATGATCAGTTGTAGATCACACAAGGCCAGTTCAAAAGCTCACTAAATATTGATTTTAAAATATTCACAAGTTATATTAAATGTTTACCATTATATATTATAACAATATAAGTTACTGCGGATATTAAAATACTTTCACATTTGCAAATTAATTGCAGTTGCATATATGAGCCGAATGAGCGATGTAGAAGAAGATTGAGTTAGATCATTATCACTTCTTGCACATGTGGTAGGATTAATGAGATGTTTAGTACTAGGAATCAAATGAAGTTGCTTTGGTGTAGAAATAATGCAATGAAGAGATCGTTGCTGTCAAGGACTTTTTGGAGATTAATTTACTGCTCCGTATCCTTAGTCAGCTGGTGCAATAGTAGAAACAGATAACTACTATTGCACCAGCTGACCAAGGATATGGAACAGGAGCCAAGAATTCCCAGGATGTATCTTCTTCTTCTTTAGAAATAATGTCTTGGATATGTAAATTTTTACTTTGCCCAATATGAGAGCTTATATACTCAGTTCAGGGTCTGGTAAATTCGTAAAAGTAGAGTAAAATGTACATTTTTCTAATGTTTTCAATACAAGAAGTTGTCTATATTCATGAACTGTTTTAAAGATTTCCTTATAAGAAGAGAAATACTACAAATTCAGTCAAAAATTTATAATAATTTTTATTTTCACCTAAAATGTTTATTTGTTACGATTTTTTAAAACACACAATGAATAAAATATCAGAGTGGATATTAATAGACATTGGAATTTGTGCAAATATATTAAGATTGTAAGTTTCCGCTTCTAGGGACTCTATTAAATTAACCAACTGATAAAGTTAGTTAGTTAGTTTCGGAATGGCGAAAACAAATATGTATAAAGTTAGTCGTTCTATACATTAATATGTAGGTTTATTTTCCTCCCGATCTACCAATAAGATAAGTTTCAAAGTTCCACGCTGATTCATATGCATTAAGCGTAGATCCAGCAAACCACTTTTTTATTCTGCGATGGAATGCCGCTGACCAACCATAGCATTTCTAAATTCAGCGCTGAAACCAACACACTTTCAGACTTCAAGTAACTATTTGAAGTTTCCAACTTTTTCCAGACTTTTTTTAGTTTTCTATTAAAAGGAGGGAATCTAGGTTTACTGTCTGCTTTCAAATGTAACCAAGATTTCCCATAATTTAGCATGGTTTAAAAATAATAGGTAAATGTTGTCATTAAGATGTGTTTAGAAGATGTATGTTTTAGCGTTTGTTATTTTAATAAATCCAAACAAATTTTTGAATGATCATATTGTATTGTTTTTAAAGTAAAGTATTTCACACACTTTTTTATAGGCCTCAATTTTTAAATAATGTAAAACAATGGAGGATCAAGTGACCTAACAGTAATTACGAGAGGGTTTAAAATTAAACCATCAAAAACATTCCGCTTTCATTTCTACTTCTACGACTTTACCCAGCCTAAACAGAGCACAACACCCATTAAAGACTCTTGTTATAGGGCGAAGTAAAAGTTTACACATCCAAGATTTTACTTCCAAAGAAGGAGAATATACATCCTGACAATTCTTGGATCCTATCCTTTATTCAGCTGGTGCAATAATAATAGTTATTTATACTACTGCACTGGCTGACTACCTTAGTAAATCATTTCAAAAAGTCTTCAACTCCTCATCCTAAGCATTTCATGACTGACTCCATATGTGCAAGAAATGATAGTGATGTTCAATCTTCTTCTATAGCATTACATCGTAATATTATATTTCACTATTCTCATAGCAGAATGTGGTTCAAGCATACAACAGAGTCTTCATCATCTTCTTTATGTTTTAATCCACATCACTGTCGAGCTATGGTGTTCAAATAAGGATTGAACTCCTTCACATAAAGTATGTGAAAGAATCCACCATTCCAAAAAATTATAAGTTTTATTCCAATAGTTTGTAAAACCATCTACAAGTATGAAATACTAAACAAATGTTTAATTCCTTGCAAACTAAGTCATGAGACTCTTAAATGAATGAAAGAAAGTGAATTGGCCATAAAGTAGAAGATCCCTTTTGGATGGCAATCTATCATTCCTTTTTCTAATCTTAAATATTGACATAAATAATATCAATAAAACTATTTATGATATATTATAATTTGTTCGTTTGTTGGAAAACCATCGCCTTAACAAACACAAAGCGTAAAATGCTCCTTGACATAAAACCAACCAAATAATAATTGTAACTTCACCGATGTGTACGTGTGTTCCAACCTTGTGGAATGTGGTTAAATTAACTTCCTATCACTATTCCTTCATTATACATTGAGAAAATGGGTTTTAAAAAAGAGACTCTTGTCTTCTTCTCTAATATCACTAGTGTTTATGTAAGCATAACAAGCAGGATATTTCTTATCTTAAACCAAACTCTACAGTTCAATGCATAAAGGTCAACATCTAGCTTGGATTGAATAAGGCCTAATCCAAGTACTTTGTTTGTTTAACAAGACAAACAGATAAATCCGGTAGTTTTGTTGGCTTCCAAGTGGTTGTATGGACTGGTCAGATGAATTTTGTTTTTTCTATTAAAAGGACATTCATTGTGATAATAATTGTGCGCGTTCTAACTAAATTTCATAAATATATATTGCACATTATTAAGCAAGTGTAATGTTTTTTATATTATAACTCAAGTTATTAACTGTCGTCAGTATCAGTTAAACCTACTATTTTCTAATAAGTGTAAATAGTGTACTCCTGCTGTTCACACATAACGGCATCATAACAAAAGGTCAGACTGTATTTTCTTATGTTTGAGGCTCATCCCCGGGGAACATTGGTATTTTCCTTTAAAACATTATATCATAAACAGTACTAAATTATTTATGTTATCTCTGTTAAATTGTAAAAGTTTTGTTTTGTTTGACTTCTTATAACATTGTGAATTCACTTTATTTCTGTTTAAATTAGAGGAAAGTAAAGTTCAGTTGAATCATTTATGTAAAGGAGCTCCTATTAATTTCATATTTTGTTTTATTTTATTTTCAATAAGGTTGTATCTTTTATAACCAAATATCTATGAATTATACATTTGGTAATACATTGCTGAATCAAAGTTAATTAATTCCTTCCATTATTCCTAGTGACGTGGTTAGGGTGCTAAGTTCACTAGTTAAAAAAAAAAAAAAAAAAATCTATTGCTTCCACTGCTTAGCTTTAGCATCCTATTTTGTGTTAATTTTTGCCACGCCTAAACAACTAGGGTTGGAAAAAACAATAGTTGGTCAAGAGAGACCTTGATAGGAAAGATAAAAAAGAGGAATTCTGTTTAATTAAAACTTAAGTTTATTATAAGTAATGTTTAATACTATTATATTTACGTTAAAGATTGTTATATTTATTTTATTTTATTATATATTAGACTATTAATTGATGTTTGTAAGAACTGACATACGAACTACAGACAGGCCCATTAGGCTTTTGTAGTTAAATTCACGAGTATTCATTTAGTAAATATTGGGTTGATAAATTTTTTTAAATAAATAAACAAACAACACAATGGGCAAGTTTATAAATTCAGCAATTGTAAGACCATTGGATCCAGTAGTTTTCAACATGACTGGTCAATTAGCGATGGAACTGTTGAATTAAGAAATGCCCAGCTGAACCAGTGACAACAAAAAAAAAAAGTTAGGTAACCAATGCTTACATAAATTTTGTAGATAAAATATCTGAAGTAATAGTTACACTTCTTGTACTTATACATAGTTATCTATAAATTGTCGTATCTTTACTATTAAATTACCCATTTATCTTAAAAGTCTGCCAGACTAATACTACATTATAATTCTTCGACATATATTTTTGTATTTATTAAAACTAACTCCTCTTTAGCACATGTTAATGAAAACTTATTTTTAAATAGTGCTAAATTATGGGACCAAATAACCTCTTTCGGTTACATTCAAAAGTAGACGAAAACCCCTGATTTTCATCCGCTTTCTGAGATACCTGCCTTTCAACGGCAAACTTAAAAAGTTAATCGTATTCAATGCTGGATTTAGAAATCTACCGCTTATTCGCCAGTAGTCTATTGCTAAATAATGAAACGGTTTGACAGATCACCTCTTAATCCGCACAAGATCCAGTTTTAATTTTTAAACGTCCTAACCTAACCTATCTATTCATCAAACTACAGAAGCTGTGTAGATGGTGAGAAAAATAAAGGTATACATTAACATACAGAATAACTAATTTCATCCAATTGTCGATGTAATAAAGTCTCTATAACCTGAAATTTACAAATCTTAAAATATTTGCCCAAATTTCAATACCTATAATATCCCCTCTAAGATGTTGTTATTTTATAAATTATATTGTTTAAAAAACCCTAATAAATAAATATGTTAGTTGAAAATGGTAGGGTGTGGAAACAAAAAAAAATGATTTGATTACGGGCTTATTCTGCAATCTCCTGATAAATACCTGATACTACCATCTTCCCAATAAGTGTAGGAAAGTTTTCTATAATTCTTCTGATATATCATGTTAGGAGGTTAAACTTTCCTATACTCCAGATAAAGTAAATTGGTATTTTTTGTTAAGTTTTATTAGTAACTAATATGCTTATTTATAGTGATTTCTTTTAATATCTTTAATAGTGGTAAATAAATAGTACAATTATTTTGTTTGTTGCTAAACCTTATTTTTAGTGTTAAGTATTTTAAAGGTTAGAAACTGTTAAGTTTGGACCAATACTCTGGCTATTGAATTGTCGGGTCATTTCTACTTGACATCATTTTCTTTCACATCATCGCAATGGTTCTTTTATGTTCTATCATTTCCTTTATTTCTCGCACAAATGATACCCAATACAAACTCAATAACCAAAAATGTAAAGTACCTACTGAACACCACCTTCAACTAACATAACCATAAAAATTAATATTTTATATTTCCCAATATAGTTAATTTGTCAGCCACCATCAGCGTTCCTGGCAAGTAGTATCAACCTACATATTAAACTGTCATGTAAGTTGCTGTTAGTTACCGGCAGGATTAATAATAATTGTATAATGAAATATTGTTGTCGACTGGGTTTGTTGGTAGATTAAAATTATCCTCTGAATTTGTCAATATTACCTCTCTTAAAAAGAAATCTTTTAAAACAGTTCACCAAACTAAATAACATACCATATTGAAAACAATGGTATTTATTCAACAATACATATTTTAAAAATGGTCTAAACATTTTGCACTTAGTTCTCTATCTATTTTAAGTAATGTTATCATATTAATTGTTTTAATTGAAAGAGAATAACTTTTTTCACTTATGTATTACCCTATATATATTAACAATATTTATTACATATATAACTATATAACAATTTTAAAAACAAAAAATGTAAATAGCAATATAATATACTAAAAATAAAAAACAACTGTTAGTAAAATTTTCTCTATTTTATATTAGAAGACAGAATAAAAACCTTGATTGCCAAATGTCCATATACAAACCGACATTCGTTGCAATTACTTTGATTTTGTTTTATCTTTCTTGTTTTTTTTCTTATTGTGAGGAACAGGAACTTCTAATTTCTTTGCATCTCCTGTTTTGTGCTTTCCTGTAGTTGGTTCAGTTGTGGGTGTCATACACTGTAAATAAATAAACAGTGTGAATATATTACAAAAAATTTCTCACACAACCGTTCACAATTGAAATACAATCAATCGTCGCTAAACAAGTCAGTTCGGTAGTTGTCAGTGAAAAATCAAACACAGATGATTAAATAAAGTCTAAACTTGTCTTATTTGTGTCATAAACTAGTCTAAAGAAAACATATTATAAAATGAAATTAAGTTTAAATGACGGCGGTCAATGTTGGTTTTTTTAAAACTAATTTTCTTCATTTACAATTTTATCCACTGGTTTGCGTCATTAATTTTCACATTTCATTAAAATTTGAATAAAATTTATAAAGCCGATTTTGATAAATTACATATTTTATGACAACCATATGGCTAATTATTTAGTTTTGACTAGTAACTCACGAACCAGCATTTTTGGAGAAATGGCAACCAACACTTTTATTTAGATTCTTATGTGGGTAAAGTAAAAAAACTAAAAATCAATTTTTATTTCTTTATTATTTTGGTTAATTATGAAGTATATGCATCATAACTACATATATCAAAAAAAAATTATACCTATATACCAAAATGGAAGTTATTTCAAGAATGGTACGTCCTGAAACACTCCGCAAGATACAAACGTACATTACAGTCAATGTCCTGTCATACATTCACTTTTCTAGTACATTTTGTTACAGATTTCTCTTCTCGTTCATGAAACACAATTTTTTGCCTATGATGAACACTTCAAAGCCTGGAATTTATTTTCTATCTGAAAGCCTATTTTGTTTACTTAAAGTGTAAAATTTTTTTTAAACCGCTAAATTCATCATAAATTTATTTCGCCATAAATAAGTTCATTTCTAAGATATCTTCTATCTATCATATTATTAAAATTACAGAATTTGTTATTCTTGTGAATAGCAAATTAAATGTGAGCTTTGAAAATTTAATCTATTTTACTTGAACGATGAACATAACTCCATCCCGTAATGATGCACTGCAAGTGACAAAATTTTAGTGAAATCAAGTCGTCACTTGACAAGCTACTAGTAGTGTTCATATAGTAAGTTACATAAAACTCTCATATACATAACATGTATAATCATGTATTTAATTCACCAAGGAATTTCTGCACCAATTCTATAAGGCCAATTTTAATGACTGAGGTTACCTGGGGGGGGGGGGGTTACTGTTTAATTAAACAGTGTTACCTGGGGAATTGCCGAAAACAATTATTAATTTTCCTGGAAAACACATATTTTGTAATATTTTTATCATTTACAATAACATTCCTGTTATGAATAAATAACATGTTTCGCAATAAAATAATTTGAAACAGTTGTTATAAATTATTTCTAGGTTAACTTATAAAATATAGTGATTACTTTATTTGTGCAGATTCATGTATTGTGATTGATTGCTTACATCTGGCAAAATTAAACAGTTTAAATTCTCAAATACGTTTTATTTTGTTCTTTTTTGAGAATTTATAACAGCTGTTTTAAATTATGTAGCCCAGCCAAGGAGCCCCAAACCAAAACTATAATAATTATAAATTAGGATGTAAAGGAATTCTAAATAATAAAATATGAATTGGCACTTGCGATTTTGTTGAGCAGTGCAAGATTACGTAGAAGGGGGAGAGACGAGGAGTGGAGGGCTTGAACCAGCGAGCCGAGCGAGAGTCTGTTCTGAGAGCCACGAGAAGGAACAGGTCAGTCCATTTTCGGCCACGTGCTAGCTAAATTAAACGGTATGTTTTTCGGCCACTATTAAGGCTTTATCTTGCCGTTATATCTTTTTAATAAATTATAAATATTTCTGTAATCTAATTCGGCGCTCAAATAAAATATAGCATTTAATTTCACTTGCGTTGCGTGCGTTCATTACCGTCCTAACCCGACTCCTTGGCCCATCCTGACAAGATTCGGCTAAAGTGTACGCGGTCTCCAGCCAGCCGGAGCTTCCAGCTGGTCAAAAGAAGTGGAGACGGTCACAATTATTTTCAGATTAACTTATATACTGCTTACTTTATTTGTGGGAATTCATATTGTGCTCTGATTGTTTCCTTACATTTCGCAAAACTAAACAGTTTATATGACTTATTGTTAATATGTGACAATCGGGTCTGAATTTTTATCTCACAAAAGTTAACAACATACCTTATATTGTACATATTGTAATAAAATTTTCCCAATACCTCTATATTATTATGTAAAATATTTATATATTTAGCTACCAACTCACACTGAGGTAGTTATCTTGCAAAACTATTTATGTAAATTACTTGCGGTAAATTCACTGACTTGCGTAGTTTGCTAATGTTTACATTTGAGTCTACGATGTCCGCCGCTTGGAGCATTAGGGTGCTTGTACTAACAAACGAATGGTTCAGATTTATTAATTTAAAAGACAATTGCGAAACTTTACAATATATATTATAACATAGTACATATTGTATAGCGCTTAATTTATTTGTGATCTATTGTTTATATCCAGTAAAAGCTAATATTTATATGGTTTATTGTTAATGTGTAACAATTACATGGGGCCTTAGATATTATATACGCTGGCTGCAGGAATTCTGTGTGGAAATGGTCGAAATTTCGGTACTTATTATTTGATTTATTGTAATTAATAAAATATGAACACATACGGTATTTGATGAAATTACACAAATATAGTTTATTTAAAACTGTTAATTTATAACTGGAAACGACTAATAATATTTAAGCATACAAAATAACATAATTAAATAATACAATTAAATAAATATACAAAATTGCAAAAATAACAAGAGAACAATATAAAATATTTGGAAACATCACAATTACAAAGAAATTATTTAAGCTAAATCAATTAAAGTTTATTCCATCCACAATTCACACTTCACATGCCCTTCATCAGTGATATATTAGGAATAATAAACACCTCTAATTAAAAATTGTTTAAGGCGGACATTGTTATGTAAATTGTTATGTAATTGTTATGTAAATGGACAATTACAGACAATTTTAGAGTAATTTTAAATGAAAATGTTATTCATAAGAGTGTTATGTATAATACAACATAAAAGACACTCTCTGTTTGAAGGCCACTCCCCTAATAGTTTGTCGCACCTTCTGGGTCACGTCACTTGTTGCAGTATCTTTGATACAACAACACGTATTTGATGTTAGTTGTGTGTTACCGTGATTGTGTTTTTTGACTTCACAGTTTTAGCTCTGAGATGCATACTTAGATATTAAGGTTGGTGGTATTCTTATTTAATTTTACTTCTTACATAGGCTTAGTTTCTAGTTTCTTTAGTTTTTAGTCACTTGATAACGGGAATTGATTCTTATTCCCGAAATGTCGTGTTTTGATTTTTAACACACAAATGATAGCAAATGTATAATAATATAATAAAGAGTACTGGGCATTGGCAGCTGCGGTTTACCACGGACACCGAGTCGTCGGCATTACCTGAAGCCGGAAGCTTGAAAGAAGAAGTAAGAAGTAATGTATAATAATAAAATAAAAGACATACAGTAAAACAATTATACATAATTAAGCAAGAAAATCGAATTGACATTTTATTATAGAAGCAGTATAATTACAATAATATTGTACTGATTACGATTTCTACAATAATGTATGGCTGGAACTATCATAGTATGATATCAGCACACAAAATGTTTCAATCCTATATATAAGGTGGCTGAAAATTAACTCTCACCCCTTATTCTCTTATATTTGAATTCTGTATGTGGCAATTTCTTTAGATGAAAGGGCAAAGATTTAGGTATTTTAATTGTGGGGAGTTCCTCAAAAATTTTAAATGCCACACATAGGCTTGTAATATCTCATTAAAACGTCTCCATGGGACAAGAAAAATGTCAAATATTGACGGTTGAAAGACTTATTTAATTTACGAAGCTAGGTTGGTACAGTACATTCCCTTGAATGACATTAATGTATTCTTACCTCATATTAAATGTCCAAATTGTTCTTCCTATACCTCCATGGAATAGTAGTCTTTGTTCATACATGTTTTCAAAAGTTTGGTTTGTTCATCTTCTGCATTCTGTTACTATCCGTTCTCTTAAATAGTGGTTTAAGAGATTGCCCACAAAACAAGGAGGTATTGTATTTGAAGCAGTGAACCAACATTTAGGTCAATTTTTTGCCTTCTGAGTCAATTGTTCTGTACCAAACTAGCTTCATAAACAAAATAACTCTTTTGGCCACCATTTTGTGTTGGGCCACCATTAATTTTCTTTATTTCATTTTCTTTTTTTGTCTCAGAGACATTTAAAAGGAGGTATTTCAAACCTAAACATGTCATTTGAAATTTTTGAGCAATCCCCCAGATTCAGAATTCAAAAACCGAAACCATTGCTTTTTAGATTGCTCCCTCCTCACCTATAGAGATTGCTGCAAACACATTTATCTCAAATATTTACAAAATAAGAGGGGGTGGTAGTTTCTTTTCAACCACCTTATATAAATCTTAACTGAAAATTTTGTTTTTAATATTTTGAAGTCTTTTCCTTGCCGTTTAAAGGCAAACAACCACTTGATCATCATCGCCCTATAAACATTTTTTTTAACATAAAATAAAGACGCCTAGCCATTGAATAAACTAATAGCGTCTGTGGTCGGAAAAGAACAAGAGTTGGTCAAGAGAGATCTGAAAGGAAAGATGAAAGATAAGGAAGGATGTAACCCAAGACTACATGAAAAAAAAAGTGTAGATCCATCTAAATCACTTGAGATTATCATGCCAGTACTCGTTATAATTGTAAATATTAAATAATCTTAGTGATAATATTATTAATTTGTAAACTTTAAAATTGACACTTTGTACCATTACAGACTTTATGAAAAAATTGCTCAGCTAAGGGCGCCAGGAAGCTTACCAATTTTGAAAAATAAAATTTATTTTTTAATTAAAATACTCTCAGGGTCGTGTTTCTTTTCTAAGTGTATTTGTCAGTGGTTTTCAGTAAATAAAAAATCCTTATTTGTTTTCCTGAAACTAAACATTCTTTATTAAACTTACTTTTAAACAAATACATAAATTTATTATCAATTTATTGTTTTAAACATCCTACCTTTATTTTTTTATATTTATAATTTACTTTTTTATTAATTTCAAAATCTTAAAACTTTAATTTAAATATTGAGTTGCAACTTCTGAAAAATTACTCATCAATATGAGTTATAGACTTATTTTCTTTTTAAATATGTTTTCACAGTTTCACAGGGGGTATTGTAGAAGTAATGCTAACAAAAATGATCAGTGTAAAATTACCTCTTGCATCGTGATTCTAGGCGAGAGGATTTGTTCGGGATAGTGCCAAGGCTTCCAATGAGGATTGTGGCTAGCTTTCCATTCACTGTAACCTAAAGTAGCTTTTTGTAGATTCTTTATCATCTGTTAACAATACATATGATGTACACATTGTATAATAAATGTACACACAATTTTTTAAACACTAAATATTAAATTAGGCATCTCATTCATCCAGATTTTGTGGGGACTGTCCTGGTTTGAAATTATACTGTACTTTGATGAATGCCGTTTGGGATGTTAAATATCACAAATATTTATCTGTAAGTACAAGAAATGCAAACGAGGTATGCATTATCAACAACTAAATTTGCATGGATATTCATAAATTGTCTTCAGTTACACCGGCAATGAATACAAAATTTGTATTTATTTATTGTGCTCCATATAGCTTAGAATCTATGTTTGATTTGAACTTTTGTATCTAAACTGATAATGTACAGGATGTTTTAGTGAATTAAATCTACTAACATTTAAACGAATTTCTATATAACATTTTTGGTTTTTTTACCCTATACAAATTACAGTAGATATAGCAGAGAAAATAAAATAAGAAGACATTTCTGCTGATGACGTTAATCACTTGAAGATTGCTGAACATGTCATAGCTAACAACCATGCTATTTGTTGGGACAAGGGGTCTATTTTGCTAAAAAGAATAATTGGTGAAAAAGGATATTTAAAGAGATAGCGATTACGTCTACTGTTTTTCTTAGCCTAGTTCAACCATTATTTATTCTTATTTCGAAATGAATTAAGTAGACTTTTTGACAGGCCTATTAAGGAAACTGATAACTTGAACATGGTGGGAGTTGTTCCTCGAAATGACCTTCAACCGCGTCTTCAGTTGACCAGTGTTAGGCACTCTGAGAGGATTAGATGTCTGTTACTATCTTAGGACTTAGTTTTTAAACCTGAAGAAGTGAGTTGTTAAATTTCCCAAACCGTCGTGTGTATTTTAAAAATATCATTTATAGTACTGCGTGTAGTGTTTGTGTATGTGTTGTGTGTGTTATTGTTTATGACGTGAAATACATAATTTCTAATTTTTTGGTTTTAATTTGACTATGGTATCTGGAGAACGTTTGTTTATTCAACAAGTTGGGTGAAATTCAATTAAGTTTTTTCAACATATTTGGTTAATAAAAACAATGCGTAATATTTATATTTGTAGAAATAGGATTTGCAGTGCTGGCCAGTAATAAATAATGAGGGGAAAAGAGCGAGACTGTGAATATTGAGGAAGATTCCCGCTAAAGAGAAAAAGCGGTAATAAAGTGTTACTAACAAAAATCTTACGTCACCATCCAGGTACGGGTTGGTTAGTGCCTTTTGAAGGTTTTCACCTCCTATAAAAAAAATTAAATATATTCCCCTCTTCATAAACCCGTCTCATCCAACTACCATATGTTCACTTTACAGAAAGCTCAACATTTATTTAATTTACTTTGGACTTCACATGAAAAAAAAGTTATGTCATAGATGCCTATCAAGAACAAGCTCGCTTAGTAGTATGGTTTTTATTCAAACAAATTAAATAATATACTTCACCTTAGGTCCAAATATTTGAGTAACCCTGTTGACAAGCCAAGGAGGTAATGTTCCATGAGGATCTGTCTGGGAGATATATCCCAACTCACACCCTGTAGTACCAGGGAGTGTACGTACAAGATATCCTGAATAAAATCATATTGAATTGAAACGTAGAGTTTAAATAGATGTAAAATCATGATACAGTTTTTACATAACACTTTTTAAACCAAAGAAATTAAATACATTCAACATTGAAGAACAACAATTTTTTTCCCTGTGGGTTTAGAGAAGTTCAATATGAGCTTTATAGTAGTTCATACATCTAATAAGTAATTAATTTTCTGCCAAATATGACAAAGAATGTTAGGAGTAACGGACTTTACTACTTCTCGTACTTTGAAAGGTTGAGTGGTACAAATTGTGTTCAGTATAGACGCCTTTTTAAAATTACGGCTTTTCGTACCTTCAGCTGTGCAATGCAAAATATTACAGTACCTGTTCATAACGGAAAAAGTAAGTTAATTATTTTTGGTGCGCCTCATACATCGTCCGATGTCCATGCCAGCTAGCTGATTGGTCGAGAGTTTGCCGCTAAAATGCTACACACGCTTTCCCGAAAAAAGGAAAGGTCAGTCATCATCGAGTAGTCATCTATCATCGATCACTGGCGGTTTCACGCGCCTCAAGTACGGAGTAAATTTTACTTTGTCTTCGCTATTACTGCAAGGCACGCTAACCATTTTTTTACTTTTGGGTTTATCCAACGCAGCATAATTCGAAATGCCGTTTTATTGCTAAACTACGCTATTAACGCTTTAAAATCAAAACACTAACGCTACCTATGAAATTTGACTTGTATATTTCTAATTTGCATTTAACGAAACTCTTGTACATATATGTTATGCTAAACATTTATTGTGAATTTGTGAATTGTGTGTGTCATGAATGAACAGAAAAGTTTTCGACTTGGAGAGAGCTCTCATCCATAGCGAACTGCCATCTTGATCAACGCACCGTTCTACACATGTGGGATAAAGGTACTGTAAAACTTATATTCAGTATATATTTGTTTGGTAGTATTAGTATATGTACGATCTTTCACAGTTCCTAAGCACTTAAGTTTAGGTGGTCCTCCGGTTTCATACAAAATTACTTTATTAAACATCTTGGTCATCACGAGACCGGGTATATTAATTTTACTACACAAATTGGTTTAGTGTATATCTTTTGTTTCATAAAATAAGTTATTTGTAAATTTTGAACATTGTTTATTCTTTTCTTCTGTAGCTTTTTGCTGTCTTCGAAACATATTTTTCTGTTTCTATTTTTATCTTAACCTTTTGATCGGCTGATATGGTAGCTACTCTTTGTTGAAATTATATAACTCAATTGTTTTTGGTGCAGTGGAAAAGTCTATCATGTAAGAAATCTAAGGTAAATGACAATATATGTGTTAGATTTTAAACTATATCTTGTACAGCATTACAAATTCCATGTGAATACAATTTAAATTTGATCTATGCGATCTCTGTTAGAAAAGAATTGTACTTATTTATTATACTGTATGTTTAGACAAATTTATAAATGAATTCTTCCCTAGTGTATATGAAATATATTTATAAAATAAGGTCGGCTTTTAGTTTAATATTAGCGTGTCTGAACAAACTTCACGGGTGACCAGCTAGTTACAAAGCCACTGCAGTTGTTTTTTATTTCAGTAGGCGTTTCCCTGTCGGTGAATGCAGATAGCATTGTCTACTACAATAGTTTCTCTTACCAGTTGTGAAGTGCATGTTGTGATTCAATTTTTGTGTGCAAAAGGATCTTCACCTGCTGAAATTCATTGGGAGTTGTGCCTTGTATATATGGGCCTACAGTAATGAGTGAAACAAAGGTTAGAAAGTGGTGTTGAGACTTTTTAAATGGCTGCAAAATGAAGAGCGTAGTGGCAGCCCCAGTATTCAGACCAATGAAACCATTGTAAAAGTGAACCAAAAACTGCGAAATAATCACGATTGACGATTAATGTTCTGGCTGATGAATTTCCGCAAGTTGCATGCTCTGTCTACATGATTGTTACAGAAAAGCTCAGTAATCACAAATTGTGTGCAAGGTATATACCGAAAATGCTCACTGACTAGTACAAAGAGCAAAGAATGTGCAGTGGACAAGGGGTTTTTGAATTTCTATCAACAAGAGGGAGATGATTTGATTACCCACATTGACACGGCCGACAAATTGTGGATATCCTACAACAACGCAGAATCGAAACAACAGTCAATACAGTGGCACCATTCAAGTTCACCAAACCTAAAAAAATTTAAGCAATCTCTATACTCGAGTTAAAAAATGATGGCTACCATTTTTTAAACGAAAAAGGCATCATTTTGGTTGATTTTATAAAACGTGGGTCAACAATTACAGGTAACGTATACTGCGAAATGCTCACCACACTGAGACATGTAATCCAAAATCAACGATGCGGGAAACTGTCATCCACCATAATCGTTGTTCATGACAACGTGTATCCTCACACTGCTGCCTTCACCAAGAAGAATATTTGAAATTTTTGTTGAGAACTTCTTGATCACCCTCCATATAGTCCCTATGTTCCACCTACTTCCTATTCTTGGATTTGAAACATTGGTTTGGTGGACAACGGTTTGAAATGATGAGTTAACACGTTAAGTGCCAAGCCAGTTGTGCCACTTTTATCATACAGTGCCAACTTTAAAAAACATTTTAATAACATAACCTGTTTATATGTGGTCTTATGGTTACATGGAGAACTTATTTTTTGAGAAATTGTTTTAAAAAACATTCAAAAAAATGATCGGCCGATCGGCCCGGCATGTTATTTTGAATACCATATTTTGTTTGGAATTTGACGTGTCGGCCAATTGGCCGACCACACTTTTGATCGATTTCCTAGGATAATTTAGGTCTGTGATGTTGGTAACACATGACTCAGTGGTGGGAAACGCGTTGAGTAACTGCACGTAAACATCAAGTTGACATGGTTCAAACTGGAAAGCGGGATCGAAGAGGAAATGTCATTTTCAAGCCTCTTGCAATAACAGAGTACAATGAGCAAAAACCCGGCTTCGATGTTGCTGATCAAATTAATGTCGTCGTACAACTCAGCAGTACGAAAAACACTAAGATGGTATCATAAAGTTGCAGTACATACATTTACTAATTGGCACCTACATTGTAAATGCTTGGCTTGCTTACAAAAGCAATGTAGGACCACGACCACAACACCAATACTTGTCAATAACAGATTTTAAATGCTTTCATTTTGCTTTCAAAATGCTTTCATCTTAAGGTTTAGACAGTAACAATATAAATAAATGATTTAAAAAAAGTTAATTGTAAATAAATAACATTGTTAAACAGTTTTAAAACTGCTTTCCAATTTTGTAATTGTTCAATGTTTAATACAAAAATATGCAAAATTTATTATTTTGCTTACCGTAATAGTTAACTTTTATACGTTTATTTTTAAAAAATATTACAACTGTAGACTATTCAAACTGTATATTACTTGTTTTAATGCATTAATTCATAATTTCAACTGAAAATTTCGCTGCCGTACCGATCGGTACGACGAAATTTAACATATTGTTGAGGTATTTTATTTGGTTGTTACGCAACACTATTTCAACATAATAAAATGATATATCTACGGCTATTAGCTACAATCTTCTAGATTTCACTTAGTGTATGTGTTTTCCGCTAGGTTGCAACACTTACAGATAAAAGACTCTAAAATAAAATCTTGAATTGACGGCAGTGTCGTACCGATCGGCCGACATGCCACTTTAACTATGAGCTTGCTGTCGTATCGATCGGCCCCCCATGGCATTTAACGTGTTAAACTCATGATTGTTGTTGTCATAGGCGGTGAACTTCTATACAGCATTATGAAAAGTGCTTAGAACTGAATCCCAATTATATTGAAAAGTGAAGTAGATATGTAGTAAACTAAAACTGTCAATAAAAACCTTTTCTCACAATTTTATTATTTTTTTAAATGACCAAACAGACCTTACTTTATGAATATACCTCGTATAAGAATAAATCTTAACTGTTTTTAATAAAAATTAACTGTCATAAAAAACAACAATACCTGTAAGATGAGAAGTTGCTCGTACAAAACCTTGCCGAGGTGGATGGTTACGATGGTGTACTGAATGATTCAAAATATACTTTTCTTTTCCCAAATCTAACCATGAACGTTGCAATACAAAATCTCTATTGGCTAATGGGGTTGGACATGACACTGAAACATAAATAAAAATTTGTCTGTATTTATCGCATCTTTCAAAGTACCGTCAACAAGAAATATTTTATATTTAATTAAAAAATTTGAAGATCACGGGACAGTATTAGACAGGCCACAAAAAGTGGACCCTCAAAAGTTGTAATGACAGAAGAAAATAAAATACTGCTAACAAATTCTATTAGTTTTACCAGGTTTAAAATTAACTATTTTTGTCTCGTAAACTCTAAAACTGATGTTTTTTTTGATAAATAAATTCTCGATACTCAAGAAATCTCTAAATATTTATTTCCAACATCATAAAATATGTTACAGATAAAAATTTATAATTTTTAGCATAGGCTAAGAATGTACAAAATAATTATGTAGGTTGCTAATTACAAAATATTGAGTTGACGCTCTAATAACTTTGAAAACAGCAAACAAAGCATTAATAATGTCATTTTATTTCTCCATCGATAACAAATAACTTTTATCTAACAAATTTTTCCTCATAGCATTTTTGAGATATTCACTTGACTCAGAATGACTCACCTGATATATAAATACAACATATACAAATTTATTTATAAATATATATAGTGGTGTTAATGATGACAAATTAGTCTAAAACCATTTTGTTCGTCTGACAGACTTAAAAGTTATTAAAAATTATATTAATCTTCATTTTATTACAAATTAATTATTTTTTTAAATACTACCAATAAAAATTGTGGGTGATAATTTTCAAGTATTCACCTTTCATGAAAAGTGGCTTAGTCAACAGCTACTTTCAACAGATTAGGCAATACACCTGTTATAAAAGAACAGTCAATTAAATATTATAATAGCAATGATACTATATTAATACAGCAATAAAATAGAGTTCCAAAAAAATCTTTACCTGTTTAATTTAACATTAAACATTTATTAAGCACACAAGTTATACAAAATTCATCAAATATATGGGAAATTCAAAACAGCTGGCAATAGATGCCAATGTTGCGGTTGCTATGGCGATATGTGTTTATAGTTCTTCACTTATCATTGTACTAATCATAAACCTTCACTATTTTTTATTGGATAGTAAAAATTTATTTAACACAGTAATTACATAAAACTTTATAAGTTTATTAATTTTATTAAATTCATTAATAAATTTATAAAGAGAAAATTTTGGGAAAAACTCATTTAAATGTTCGAAATGTCCTGTCGCTATCAATATTGTAGATTTCTTGAGTGATGTTGCTTCAAAAATGTTACATGCGCACAAACGCAGCTGGCCCGACCACCAGGTAGATGACTCGTACACTGGGGCGTCCAGCAAGCAACTGCAGATTTGATAAAACACAAATTAAAAAAAATTAAATGGCATATTTGACCTTAGCTAAATTTCAAAGAAGGTTTTAAATATGCCATTTAATTTTTATTAATTTGTGTTTTATCAAATCAGCAGTTGCTTGCTGGATGCCCCAGTGTACGAGTCATCTACCTGGTTGTTGGGCCAGCTGCTATTGTGCATGTGTGAGTGAGTAAGGTTTTCGTAATCACTCAGATACCACTGGTAAGTACCACTGGTAACTGGTAAGTACTATAAGACAATAGATAGACATCATTAAAAGAAACAGTTTTTGAGTTCAGAGATCAAAAACTTAACATAAATTTTTGGGCCTTTCGCATACTTTTCTCTATATTACATTCATGTCAGAAAGTAAAAAAAATAACGCTATATGATAAACCGGTTATGGTTAGTTCGTCAGTAAATGTTGGTAGAGATATTTTAGCAAACACAATCCAGTAGGCCCACTCACTTGAATAGTAACCTACATCATTATTAGGATTTAAACAGCCAATATCTTTAGCTTCAATCATGTGTTGATCCCAAATTTTTCTGTATTCTGGATCATGAAGTACATCGTATAATAACTCGGGCGTAATCTCAGGGAATGCTGCTTTTACCTAAAAACAAAGAAATAACTTATTATAACACTTGTTGCAAAATTTACAACAACTAATTTATAATAATCAGACATAGTACAGAGTGATCCAGGAAAAGCTTTATCATTAAACACTTATTAAGCACACAAATTGCAAAGAAACTAAGGAAATTAAACACTTGGTAATAGATGTCATTGTTGTGGTTGTATGGTGATCTATGTTATTAATTAATTTGTATACTTCCTTAGTAGTTGGTAAAACAAAGGAAATATGCAGTATATTCTTGAACAGCACATTTTGTTGTGAAAACTTACAGGATTGCAAACTCCTTGGTTGCTACAATGCCTTTCGGATTGAGTTTGATGTTCGGAATATTCTAAGAAAGCCAACAATTATATTGATCACACGGAAACAACGGGATCGCTTCTCAAAGTAGAAAAAAAATTTAATGACATTAAAGTACTCTACAAAAATTAAGTCAAGAGGCTGACGATTATAATGGGGCATAGTAAAGAGCTGCCAAGTGAATGAGATGTGGTTTCACTTGTCTGAATATATGAAATCACAAAACTCTAGGCTCTGGGTGACCAATGTGAAAACCCACATACAATCAATGAACATCCACTGCATTCTGACAAAATTTGGTGTTTAGTGCACGATATCTACCATGAGGATTGTTAGACCGATTTTATTTCTATGAAAATGTTAACTGAAGTTGATGGATGGATCTTCATGGCATTTGTCGAAAGACTTATAAATGAATCTGTAGCTACCCAGATGGCATGACTTTAGTTCTACTGATTTTTTTTAATGGATAAAGTTTATGCAGATTGTCCAAGAACAAATGGTCATCTTTAAGAAATCACTCGAGAAATTGATGTCAACATACTTCTCCCAAGTTCTGAAAATATAAAACGACAGGTGGAGTTACATTTCCAACATTTACATTGAGTTATTTTGATTACGATTATCTATAGATTTATATAAGTTTTATGTAATTTCGGAGCCAAATAAATCATTACTATCCAATAAAAATGGTAAAGTACAAGTACAAGGTAAGTAAACAAACAAATAAGATATATCACCGTAGCAACCGCAACAATGACACCTATTGAAAAAGATTTAAAAGATGACACCTATTGATCTCCCAGATTTAAAAAAAATTGATTTAGACACAGTTTTACGTATTTAGTATTTACCAAGTGTTTAATGTTACAACTGAAAACAAAATAAGTTAAAACAAAATTATGCTTATATCAACCAAAAGAACCAAGTTACTATCATTATCATAGATGACAATGAAATTATCAACAAATCCCCAAAATTGTATAGAGATTTCATGAAAAATCTATTTAGAATGAAATGTATAATAAATGAAGCTGTGTCACAGTTTTGTACTATTATGAAAGTACTAAATCCATTCAAATTGTCTTATACAGTACTTTTAAAATTTTGTTGAAAATATTTCTTTTCACGAATAAAATCTTTATTAAATATCCACATTTATGGTGGAGCTGTTTACTATTTGAGTGAAAAATTTCAAGTACTGGTTCTGTAATGGATGGTCATTGTTCTGTCTGTACAAAGGTGTGTTATGTGGCTGTCTGTCAGTTTTTCTTTCTCCATTGTAATATCTGTGCTCTTAATCGTTGTAAGATTTTGTCTAAATGGTAATTTATTTCTTTGCAATTGTACACATTCGTATCTATGTTCCCTATTCCTCTTGTCTTGTATTTTGGTGTTGTATAACTATGTCTGTTGTCTGTATTTGTGGGCATTTTAAGTTGTCTAACATTGTCATTACTTTATTGATATTTTGGTCCATTTCTATAACACGGCGGTCATCTATATTATTTGTTGAATGGCATCCTAAACGTTCTCACATTAAATAATTAGCCCTGTCATAAGCTTTAATATTTGCGTCTAATTTATTCAGTCATGTTGTCTAGCATTGCTAATGTTGTAACAGTGGTGAGTTTAACCCTTTTAAGATATAAGCACAAAGTTTTGGCTCCGACATGTTAGCGTGCATATAAAAGCTCAATGTCCGTCCAATATTGAATAAATGATTTGTTTGGTAATTGTACCCAGTTGTTTAGTTCATTAATTTAGCATTTATTTTTCCTGTGTAAGGACAAAAACTGTGGTAAATGTCTCTTTTATTTCGGCCCAAATAAAGTTTTTGTTTTTTCTTTGAAAGTGATAAATAAATATACAACCAGTATTCAATTAATAATCAATTAAAGTTTCTCTTACCTCTCGATATGGTAACGACATGCACAGATTGAAGGACAATGGCTAACTAAATTATTACATTTGTGGAGTCATTTTTCTGTTTTAAATTGTGCTATTCTAATATTTGATATGCTTGGCTCACTTAATGATTAAGATGTATCATAGTAGGGCTCAAACAGAAACCAAAATAATAGAAAAAGGAAATAATATAATTTAATAAATTACAACATTTGAATAAACTCCTAAAACACCTCACTTGTAGTTTTGAAGCGTGAATCACATGGTGGTCGGAAAGGAAGAGAGACGAGAGAGCAAGCTAAGGGTCAGTCCCTGATGCCAGTATGGGTTGGTCGTTCATGACAGCCATGATTTTCTTTTCTTTTTTTCAAAATTTATAATCATTAAATTCAAATGAAGGGTCGTACGTTTTTCTTCACTGAATATTTAAATAATTATAAAGATACAGTATGTAAAATTGCTTTTATAATTTTTCATTAACTAAAAAATATCACATTTTAATACCATTTGGCGAGGAGGATGATTAAGTAAAAATTATATACTAAACTTCATTAAATTATAGTTATTCATTTCATTTATGTAAACACTTCTCAAGCAAAGAATGAAATACAAGTGTTTAAACTATTTTTTAAAATAATGGTAATTCTGAGCAATTACTTGGTCAACCCCAAACTTTTTCATATTTTACTACGGTCATAAGGATGTTCTCAGAAAGCAAGAAACATATAATTCAAGGCCCGCAAGGCCATCGTAATCAGTTCTAATGGCGTCGTGTTCCGGTTTCAATCCGTTTACCAACGAAAGGTTTGGCCAGGTGGTTATACATATATATATATATATAGCTACCTGGCCAAACCTGTCATGCCTATATAATTATCTCGCAAAGTAAGCATGGTAATTCCGAGCATAAAAAAGGATTATCGGAGGAACCACTAGCCATAACGGTACTGTCACAACTGGCCTTCCGCGCGTCTCCCGCAAGCCACTGTTATCGCGTGGACTTTGAACCTTCTTATCGCTCGGCAACCTGTACGATGGCCTTGCGGGCCTTGAATTATATGTTTCTTGCTTTCTGAGAACATCCTTATGACCGTAGTAAAATATGAAAAAGTTTGGGGTTGACCAAGTAATTGCTCAGAATTACCAAAATAATTATCAAAGGTACAAGAAATATGTATATTAGGCCTAGTCATAAGGTAATTCAAGAGAGGAAGTTCTGATTAGTATATATAGGCCTATGAAGTTCTGAAACAGAGGTGTGGGTACATCTTGGGGGAGGCCTATGCAGAATGAAACTTAAAGGTATGCAGTTAGTTTTTAAGACAGGTTATTAACTCAAAATTATTGATGAACTAAGCAAAAGTAAAGAAACTTATTTATCTGACACCACCATTTATTTAATTTAATTGGACTAAATCTACTTTTTTTTTTTTATAATGCTCTATGTATTTTTATCTAAATTTATTAATATTATTTTTTTATCGAACTATTGTGTCTGAAAACAAATACAATATAAGAAGAAGAAAATGAATAGTTATGTGCCTTCTCCTGAATTTCTTATATTAATATAATAAACTATATTACTGTACCTTGTTGTTGAATGTCCATTTTAATTTGTAGAAATTTTTTTATTATTATTTTTTACTGAAGCTCTTTCATCAACACAAAAGGCATTTTCAGATGAATTCATCACATACAACACTAATAAAATATTAAAAGGTAATTATATAGCAGAGTAGCCTCACTTCAAAATCAATTTTTATGGGTTTTATTCATCAAATAAATGTTGGAAAAATATTTTATTATCGAAAAAAGTGTCGGAAAGATGATTACATAATATAATTACACAAGTTGTTTTTTCGTGAAAAAATTAACTGTGTTATCTTTCATACTCATGACATTCACTTCAATAAACGTACAGAAGGTTTGGCCAGGTGGTTTTATATATATATATATATATATATATATATATATATATATATATAGCAACCTGGCCAAACCTTTCGTGATATACCGGTATAATAATACAGCCCTACATGTTTACAGCAAAGAAAACATTATTTATTCTTATGAAGTAAGGTATGTAGTAGAACGCCAATGGAGGGAAGTGCGAGGAAATGTGCTGCGATATGGAAATTCAAATAACATTTCCATGGCCATATAGCCGAATTTATGTTTAAAAGAAAGTACAAATAGTATAATACTCGTTTTCATCATTTATGGCGAATTACGAGTGAAATACATTTAAATTCAATAAATTCCTCTTCTACTGAATTTGCTGCAGAATTTGACTCTGATTAAGATTTTCTTATGTAATTATATTATGTAATCATCTTTCCGACACTTTTTTTCGATAATAAAATATTTTTACAACATATATTTGACGAATAAAACCCATAAAAAATGATTTTGAAGTGAGGCTACTCTGCTATATAATTACCTATTAAAATAATTTAATAATAACATGGATATGCTATTTTTTGCACAGAGGTCGGCACTATTTCCTATGTGAAATAATAGTCACATAGTCTTCTATCTTACATCAGCTCCTAACATATGGTCAAATGTTGTAATCTTAAAATCAAATGGAAGACTGGTGGGTAGATATTAGTGTTTGAACCATCTTTGCTGTTCATTGTTTGTATTCATTCTGGTAATAGTATCATATAGTTCATTTAGCACAAAGTTTAATTTATCATTGAATAAAGAAATTGAGTTGTTATTTTTGCTGTTGTTTAAATGTGAAAATTTTCTAGGCCGTTATAACCGTATAAAAAAAAGGAAGTAAATAACATAAAATAAAGACTCTTGCAGTCCTCGAATACTCTAACAGAGACTTGATAAGAAAGATCTAACCCAAGACTACATGAAAAAGGTGTATATCCAGCTAGGGTCATTTGGGATTGCTACTACCATACTCATTATAAGTGTGCCCCTAACATTTATTTATTTATTCCTTTTTTTTTAATTCAGTCTAAATGAATGATGTTAAATTAAACTTTGCAATCAATGAGATATATGATAACACTGAATAACAAACATGTTACCAAATAGCTTTAGGACAAATTAAAAAAAAAAAAAAAAACAAGATGATAAGGTATTGAACTTTAGTCCTCCATCTGATTTCAACATTAGAACATGGTTTTCACATAAGGTGGGGACTATAGGATTAATTAAATAGTGGAAAATAAATATACTGTATCTGTGTTATTAATATATTTTTTTAACTCATTTGATGATGCTGTTCATGGCAATAAAACAGTTGTATTGAAAAAGCTTACCTACAAGAATTTCATAGACATTCAACAAAAATATAAAAAACAAGATAATAACTTTTATTATATTAATATAAGTTATTTAGGAGAAGGTACACAACTAATTATATTCTAATGTATTTATTTTTGACAGAATATGTTAAATAAAGAAATAATATTAATAAATTTAGGCTAAATATAAATAGACAAAATCAAACATATTCTGTTTTTATTTGAACAACAGCTTGTCTTACACATTGTACAATTTGATTTTTTACTAAATTACAAATCTAATAACAGAAAATGTGATAATTATAGGATTAAATTAGCAAAATTTGACTTGGTAAACTTTTAATTTTAAAATTAGTTTTGAAAAGTTGTATCAAATATATTTAAGAAGAGTATGCATTTCAACTTCAAAACCAAAAAAAAGTTAGGATATTTTGGGTTAGAAATATGAACACATTAAAGCAAGGGTCCTGGGTTTGACCTAATGATTTAATTAATATTTTGCACTTGGTATTTCGTATTTTAATATTAGTTAAACCTACCTTGACCATTTTAAAATTTGTACTTGCTGCACTTTTAGTCCAAACATTAGTTCCTGCTTTACTGTAGTCAAGCTTCCAACCTGTGTGGTTATCAACAAGTTCTTTTAAATTTTCAAAATCCTTATCTTCTGCTACCTTAACAGTACCAACATCCATTTGGAATTGAAAAAGTGTGTCCCTGTAACCCAGGAATTAATTTTAAATGTACAAGATTGATATGTAAATTTTAAGATTCTTTTTTTTAATGTTATCTTATTTTAATTAATTTTATTTTTTTAATCACTTTATATAAATACTTACACATTTAGTAAATCTTATTTGCATTGCTACATAAGCAAATTCTAAATTGTATTTATTTAATTATTGAGGAATTAAATTATAACAAACTGTTAGGTTTATTCAGCACCTGTAATCTGTATTTTTAAATGAAATAAACTAATTTTAAAACAAGAGCTTGCCTAAATTTAATTTTAAATTTGCTTTGCCCTGCACCATTTGTTAATTGTTAAATGTTGGTTAAATCAAAATATTATGACTTCTAATTACTCATAACAGCTGTCACATTTAATGACAATAATAGTGTACATTCTAGACTGGTTTCTACATCTGTTTATATAATTGAGATGAAACATGTTTACAAATAATATAGACAATAATAAAATGATATTTATTTGCCAAAACCGTGAAACTACTCTTAATAATAAACCATTACTAAAAATATAAAACACTGCATCTAAGATGTCTAGTCTACAAACAGTCAATGCGTTAAATTGATTTTACAAAATTCACGCATGCGCAATCTCATAACTTATTTGAAAATTGTTGTTTTTTTACAAATTCTGCAATGTGTTACAGTGTTAGTAAACTGTACTGATTTGCAACATAGGGGTTAAATCAGTCCTCTTTGATTCGTTGTTATATAACAAAATCTGAGAATGTGCGAAAACTAGAGTAATGTTCTGTGCTTTAATTGTGATAAGGATAGAGGTTTTATTTCTCAGTGGTTGGTGAAACAATAATTTTAATGACATTAAAACTAGTCGAGTCGAACGTCAGATATTTTGTTTGTACTGTTTGTAGTAACAGAGAGAGATAGTAAGATACAGACTACAGAGCGGGCAAGTCAATCGAAACATTAGCACTATATTACATAGTTTTACTCTGAGATAGTGCCATCTTAAATAATAATATGTAGTAGTAAAAGATAAAAAGAGACTAAAAGTACACCATATTTTATCTACTAGACGTATTATGAATAATATTATAGCTCTGCAATAAACAGGGTCGGAATGATACATTTCTTTCTCATTTTATTGTGCTTATCACATTATTGACTTCGACTTCCCCGGCCTGTTAATCTGTAACCATCTTTAGTCAATGATTAACTCAATTTTAACGTTCCATAAAATAGTTAAGGTGGCTTCTCAGGGTCCAGTTGCTACTAATATCCAATACAAATTTATACAATTATTTTTGTTTTGTAAAATGTAAAGTATACTCCTTATCCCTATATAATGTTATCATTTGTAAATGGGTGAAGTGAGGTGAAGGAATTATTTTTTTACACTTTTTGATTAAAATGTAACATGAATTTTTGTTAAAAAATTTTAATTTCAAACATAGGCCTAGTTGTTGAGGTATGTTTACTTACAGTTTTTCAAATGTTTTGTAATGTGAATTAGGGAGTATATAATAATTCTTATAACTTACCTTGTGTTCTCTAGACCTAAGAAACCATTAAATTAAGTTAGGCTTAAACAATGGTAAATAACCATTATTATTATTAAGGACAAGACAGTGTTCTTATCACCATTATTGTCATTGCTATTTACTAGCTAAATGTAGGCAATTATTAATTGTTCTTTGTACCTCCTTTTGCAACAATTATATCATCCTTTTTCACGCATTTCACTTTTGAATTACTGAAATTCATTATTTCTGTCGAAAACAAGCTAGTTAAAATGATGATTTGTAAGCCTTTAGAGGTTAGTTCGGCTCTTTATGTTACTACATATGACAATTCATGAATCTATTTAATGTCTCATCCATGTTTATGTTCATCTGCGAAAATAGGTCTGTTACTGTTAATCATGTACCTAACCAGACGTAGGTAGTTAAAGAACTACAGGTCTAGGAAGGTCAATATATATATTAACATTCCGAGACCTAGGTCTCTTGATTCTTTAATCATAGAAGCATAGTAATATGAACCTGTGAAATTGACTGTAGTGCACATGCGCCCCACGAGTGATTTCATTATGCGTAATCTATGAAACCTAGACTCATAGCGTGATTGGGTACTTAAGAATATCAAAAAAAATTCAGTTTTTACGATTTTTAAGTGAAATAAAGTAATGAAAAACAAACACAATATTTAGTAAATTCTACAATTTATTTGAGTCTTGCCGACCATGGTTTCGCCAACAACGGCATTTACAAGGCAGCTTAACAAAGACTAAGGAAAAATATAGAAACTAACATATTATTACTACAAAAGGAAGAACAGTTACTTAGCTAGGGTAGGGGAGGGGGGGAGGTAAGAGCAAGGGAAACATGTGGTCGTACGGAAGACAATGGTTTTAACAACGGTGAATTTGACAAAAATTCCACCTGATCATTAAGTACTAGTTTGGAGTCTTTACAAAATATTCTCTTAATCTCTAACATTTCTAATAAATTTAATTTCTTACTTTTAACATTAACATGGAGAATCTCAAACTTAACATTATTCAAAAAATCAGACACTACATGAGTGTCTGATTTTTTGAATAATGTTAAGTTTGAGATTCTCCATGTTAATGTTAAAAGTAAGAAATTAAATTTATTAGAAATGTTAGAGATTAAGAGAATATTTTGTAAAGACTCCAAACTAGTACTTAATGATCAGGTGGAATTTTTGTCAAATTCACCGTTGTTAAAACCATTGTCTTCCGTACGACCACATGTTTCCCTTGCTCTTACCTCCCCCCCTCCCCTACCCTAGCTAAGTAACTGTTCTTCCTTTTGTAGTAATAATATGTTAGTTTCTATATTTTTCCTTAGTCTTTGTTAAGCTGCCTTGTAAATGCCGTTGTTGGCGAAACCATGGTCGGCAAGACTCAAATAAATTGTAGAATTTACTAAATATTGTGTTTGTTTTTCATTAAAATGGAGTTCTACCAAGTACCATCGGTCAATAGTGTAAATCGTATGAAATAAAGTAATGTGAAATATAAAAAGAATAGTCCTATGGCATAATAAAGGATGATATAATTGTTATAACAAAAGGTATTTAGAATCTAAATTTAGCAAGAAATTAGCAATGACAGGAGGACTACATAGGTATTTACCTAAGTAATTTTAGATGAAGTTTTATAGGTCTGTAGTGGATAATGGGACATTTTGCTTTGAAGTTTAGTGCTCCATCCTAAATATAGACACTTTAAGTTTGAAATAGTATGGCCTATATAATAATAAAATAGTGTCTATATTTAAATTTATGAACCTAGAATAAAATTTTACAATTTAGTTAGTAATGGACACCATTTGGTAAATGTCTCGTATAGGCCCTACATCCCGTAGCGATTTAATATTGAAATTTAATGAAATCTTGGGTACTTACATATTAACGCCACCGCAGCAACTTTGTGCATATATATATGATATATAATTATATCACAAAGTAAGCAAATATTGGTGTATATATTTATGCACAAAGTTGCTGCGGTGGCGTTAATACGTAAGTACCAAATCTTGTTTTACACACCCCATTTTGAAGGAATTAGATCATCCTTTAGATGGGAAGACCCTTTTCAAGTATCAAAATTGAATATTTTTGTCAAAAATAAGCAATTTATAAGTTTGGTATGCACATTAACTGTCACAGATCACAGATAAATATTACTATGGTGTATGATTTCAGAATTATGTGAACTAGGTCTCGGCATGTGAATATAGGCCATATATATATATATATATATATATATATATATATAGACCTAGCCAGACTTAGTAATATATATATATATATATATATATATATATATATATATATATATATATATATATATATAGGTATATAATTATTTAACCAGACCTATTTGCACGGATGAATATAAACCTCAACTGATGAAATATATTCACCATCATTGCCATATCATTCACCATCATTGCACAGCAGTCCCCATCAAAATTCACGATTTTGGCCTTGAAATGGATATTTCCACATAAAAATTAATATGATTTTTTGACCCATTATGCTATACTATGAATTTGTAAGAATGTAATAAGAGGAACTACAAATGTTAAAGCATAATTTGATTGAGCTTTCCTGCACTATAATTTAAGTTTTGTTCAGACTGATATGATAATTTAAAATGAAATAATTATTACAGCCCTTCTAGGATCCTGGCCTATATCATTCACCAGCCTCCACTCTCTTTTATCTTCCACCTCCGGGCATTATTTCTTCTGAGGTCCTCCTCATGTATGTCGTCTAGTTACCTTTCCCTTGTCCCTCTTTTCTCATGATCTTCCTTGGAATATTTTCTTAACTATTTATCCTTGTATGGTATCCTTTGCACATGACCTGTGGACTTTGGACTTGTCTTTTGAATTTCAAATAATATTCCATGTTTTCCATACAGCTGTTGCAGTTTATCCTCAATACTCCACCCTACTTAACAGCTGCATCTATCTTCATTAAGATTTGAACTCCCCACTTTTCATCAACCCCTCCTCTCTTGCTATCACTTTACATACTACAGCACCATAGTTGACAACTGGTCAAATATTGTTTTTGTAAATTCTTATTTTTGTGGGCTGCTCACTAATTTAGACTTAAACACTTGTTTTAGTGCCAAATAGTTTCTATTATCAGCCGTTATTCTTGCTTCTCTTTATTCAGTCGCATACTTTCTTTTAACATCTTTAACATTTGCTTTAGCTTGTCTCTGCTTTTTGACAATGCTATCAGATCTTTATTTTCAAGATTCATTTCATGATCTATGCTTTGTCCAGCCACTTCTAATCTTAAATTATTTCATATCTCTTCTGTTTCTTGTGACGATTGCAAGATCATGTACATACACTAGGTACTGTTAGTTTGTATTGAAAATTGTTCGTCCTTAATTTTGTGTAATCGCTTGCTAGACAGCTTTTTCAAGGACCAGATTAAAATGTAATGTCAAGAGAAATATAATCTGCTTATATCACCTCTCTTTTTATTCCAAGTTGGTCCGACTCCCCGTCAATCTTTATTGTTTTATTTTTCTCTTCTTCCAATGTCTCCTTTTGGCTTACATCATCTTGGATCTTGCCTTCCAGTAAAGTCCCTTTGTTCTTGTTTCTCCCTATCCAGATCTTCGCAGATCATATTACACATATCTTGTGAACAAATTGTGCACTTATCAATGGTTAATAAATTAATTCTGTAGAGATATCCGTAAGATGTTCATGACCAGTATCCAGTCGAAAATTTGTTACATATTATTTCATTTTTTTTTTTTTAAATAGCTCAAATGGTTCTCAAGCTTTTTCCTTCAGCTTATCTTTCATTTCATTAACAAATTTCTGTTGTTAAGATGTTTTTAGGTTTCTTATTATTGGTTGTAACGTCAGAGCTCTTGCTGGATTTTTGATCCCTACTTCTTGGCATTATTTTCGTTAGAATTTTATATATGACTCTATACTTTACATAAGTGTGTCTCTGTAGTTTCCACATTCCGATTTATTATTTTTATTGTAGATTGAAAATATAATTCCTACATACTACTCATCTGGTATAATCTCAGTGCACCAGACTTCCTCAATCAAGCAGTACTCCTACATTTTTAGATACTCAGAACTCCATCCTGTTTTGGGGCTTTATTGTTTTGGCTTCAACTCCAAGTTTTAAATCTATTCTCCATCGTACCCATTACTTCCACTATGTTTCTATCTCTACAAGTCTTCCTCCATCCTTGTCATCCTACTTCTTGATTAAATTTGCCTTCATAATGCTCTGTCCATCTCATTTAAAAATGTTATCCTGCCCCCCTCCCCTCATAAGGTTCCCATCTTTATCTGTACAGAAGATTGATCTAAGTTGAAAACCCTTCTTGCCTCTTTTGCTTTATCTGCAACTTCTTTTCTATCTCCTCCAGACTGGATAGAGTTGTATATATATATAACTGGCTGGGGGAGCTCTTTCTTGCACTCTTGTCATTAATATTGGACCTTCTTGTGTCTCCCTTTTCATAAAGTTATAAATATTGCTTATGAGCTCTCGTGCCTAGCTGTGAATAATTTTCTTACCGCCAATTTTTGTTCTGTTTGGTTCAATTCCATATTAATAACAAAGGCATTAACAAATAATTACTAGTCTACAATAAAAAGTGATGAAGTAAAAAGTAGTGACCTTTGTCGGATGAAGGTCAAGCGCCACTACATACTAAACGGCCTCTACTAGAGAGGTTTGATGAGTAAATCCATGTTGCCAAATTTTAATGTTAATGTAAAATTAGGCTGATTCCCAAACACAGAAATTGACTTCTGGAGAGTTTTAGTTTGATTTGAAATATGAATATTTTGGTAGTTGTAATATATATATATATATATATATATATATATATATATATATATATATATATATATATATATATTGTATTTTGTATAAATAATCATTTTATTTTGGAAATAACTTTGGAAGATTTGATATACTTGCCAAACTGTTCTTGTAACAGATTTTTTATTTTTTTTCATTTTGAAATTCCACTCTTAAAAATATATATATATACAGTAAGGGCCCCGATTATCTGAGCTAATGTGGACCAGAGGACACTCGGATAACCAGAAATTGGATAACACGGGCAGACAGACTGGCAAATGAGAGCGTCCCCCGCCGCCATTGAAATCAATATAGCTGTTCGTTTTCGGACGCCGGTCTGTGTTACGGGCGTTATAAAGACGTTTTGGGGTTGATACAGTAATAAATAAAGACGTAAAATTGAATTAAAATATTGAGTTCAGTTTATTATGAAACCCACAGTACTGCACTGTACTAAATATTACGTTAATAATATAAAAAATACAGAAAAATGCTGTACTGAACAGCAAATAAAAATACAGTTTATGTAAATCAAAATTCTAGCCTACAAATCTAAAACAAGGTCAATGGTGAATATGAAAATACACTTAAAAAGAGCTACAGTATTGAAAACTGTTTTGTACTGATACTTTACCAATGCAAATTGAATTTTAAAACTAAGCCTACTTCTTGAAAAAGTTCATCAGAGTTTTCTGCTTTACTGAACTGGCCCGCTTCTTTGCAGCACAGTAACAGCTCTCACCCCACTCCGCTCACTCGCTACGGTACTATACAGTGTACAAAAACTCGGTTAAACCGGACCCTCGGTTAGTCAGGGCTCGAATATTCGGTGACAGCTGTTATATATATATATATATATATATATATATATACATACACACACATAGTTTTAAAAGTGAGTATTTTTTAAGTGAATATTTTTTAATAACTTCTACACACCACTATCTATCGCTGTGTCTGGAATAGCACATTTACTGGTTTTTCGTACTTAATATTTTTAACAGTGAAAAATTTGACTATTAAAAAAAAAAAAATGTTCTTTTTACTTTTTAAGGTAAAGTTTAATTAAAGTTAATGTTTATTGAATATAAAAAAAAAAAAATCCTATTGTCAACTTTTACGAAATTATGATACAAATATGACAAAATTTTAAGTCTCTAAAAAAAGTTAATTTGTGATTATTCTATGATGGCAAAAAAACTTGAAAATGATCTATAATACATTAATTAGTTTTGTTTAAACGTTAACATATAAGTTGCTTCTGCGTCGTTTCTTGTTTATTTGTATTGCAACTATGAATTTTCTATATTAGATTTCTTACCTCTCACTTATTTGTACTCGTACACTTTGCTACCTTAGGCGATATCAGAGAAATAGATGTTCTCAATAAATGTCTTAGAAACTCATTTCTTGAAATTATTATTAAATTTGATGAAAGAGCAAAATATTTGTATTACCTATATCTATAATATAAATACAATTCATCAATAGAAATCATTATCTGTTCTTGAATTTATTATACCATTATTTTTTTTAAAAACAACTAATTATCTATTTATAGTACTTTTGAGATATTAAATAAGTATTAATATAAGCAGCCATATTGTATACTATTCTGAATTTTGTCATTTTCTTACTTACTGAGTTGCCAAGTCCTTGTCTAAATATTTTTATTCATAAATAACTCATAACTTTTTATTATTTACTTTGGTTCTTATTCTATAACCTTTATTCAAGATTTCCATATTTTGTCTAACAAATTTTTGTCTATCTCACTTATGTTATCAAATGTTGATTCTAAATGTACACTCTGAGTCCAACTCTTACAAGAGACTTCAATAAACTGCCTACCAAGTAATGGGCTCTTCCTCTCCCACTCCAAACATTTTTCTCAGAATTGCCCTATTTATTACTTATTTGGAACATCGTATAATCATTTCTCTTTCCTTATTTCGACATCATCTGATCGCTAAAAACACCTTCCTCCTTGTTTCAAGAATGTTCTTTCTTAATATACTAACACACTAAATTTTTCATAAAAGTTCACTTTTTATTTACTTATTCCTCAATTATAATACATTTTTATTTAGGCCTATATATAATTTTTTTTATATATTTGAACTAAATTATTAATTATATATTGTTGATTGGTTGGAAGATGTCCCATGCTTACAAACATAACCTAGCTTGTTCTTTATTCTTTATTTAGCTTCAAAATGAGTCCATCACAGGAAATTTCTGGAGGTCGAGCTGTGAACACCGGAAACGCAGAACTAGATACAAATCTTAAAAATTGGTTTCAGTGGAATAAGGTAAAGTATAGGTTATAAAATTAATTGAACTTTTAATATGTCAAAGAAATAATAAATTGTCCATTTCTATATACTTTCCTGTCTATTAGAAGATCTAGTATATCCTTAATGCTTCTTTATATAAATGCAGCACCTGTCTGTTTATATGTTTATAACTCAAGAAATGTGTCAGTAGGCTACAATTTTTATTCAATTATGTAGGTACCATATCTAGTCAGGTTTTACTTTGTGTTTAATTCAAATTAGTTAATTCCCAAGTTATAACACTTTAAAAATGCTTGAAGCAATGTTTGATAATAAACAAATCCAATTAAATTGTATAATTTGTGATAATTCAAAAATATTTTTTAGATAGTTTTATTCGTTTTGAACAAGGACACCATTTAAAAGAATATTGATTTGCGAAAATTGTATTTTTAACAATCTTTTTAATAAAAGTTTATACACACATTTTTATTTATTTTTTGTAGAAATATTACTTTCTCCTATGGATCAAATTATTACTGCTTTTTACAGAATGAATCCGAAAATGAAGAAATCATAAAATTATTGAAAGTGAAGGACTACAAGACATTGTCTAAACTTTTCAACCAACGTATGGAATTTGGTACAGCAGGTCTTCGAGGTCGAATGGGTCCTGGATTCTCCCAGATGAATGATCTGGTCATAACTCAGACAGGACAAGGTCTTTTAAAATATCTCATGGAAAGTCAGACAGATGTACAGACCAGAGGCATTGTGATTGGATTTGATGGAAGACATAACAGTAAGAGGTAAAAGGTTAGGATAGGGCATTTTTTCATTATTTCTCTATTAAACTGCATTAAAATTTCACCATAATTAATTATTACTTTATTTTTTTATTTATCGCATATACATAGTACAGAAACAGTTTTGTGTTTGTCAAGATCATAATGTCAAGTTGTTCATCGAAATTTTCATTTTGAGGTTCCCTGAGTCCAAAAAATCGTGGGTTTTGTCTCACTGTAATTGTTTAAGGCATGAAATCGTTTTTGTGTTATTGGAGAAGTGTATGATTTAAATGAATAAAGTCTTGCTAGGTATAAGTGAACTATATTTATATTTATCGTAGACTGATAACAAACACCAATTGGTAATGGACTTCAGCTCTAAAATGCCTTCTGTTTACAAATTCTGCATAACAAACTGTGGCAATAATATTGCAATTTCTTCTCATTTCATCATGTATTGTTTCAAACTTATCATATTTCAAACGTTCAGACGGTATACTCAAAGTCCTCTTGCCAGCGTTTAACGCTCGGCTTTTTAAAGTTCTATATAATCTGGATCGTTCGGCATTATTTCTGTTCGTATTTCCCTTGCATTTGTTTCGACATTATAAAAATTTTCTTCAACTCAACAAATTGAGTAGCTTTTAATTACACAAATATTATTTGATCAGTTATTATTGCTAGATAATATTATAGCCCCTCTAATTCTGTACAAAACAACATCAATTTCAATATCCCATCTCTTTACACTGCCTAAATGCCATATGACGTCTCCTTTTTCAATATTTACCTACTAGTGTCCCCCCTCCCCACTACCCACCATTTAAGTTAATAGACCGAGAGGTTTTTCGCCTTAACAACAAGGAAATCATATCTAATAGATAGGAGACATAATTTCCTTATCATGTCCTTATCATATCATAACAAATTTAAATCATTAGATAGTTTATAGTTTACGCTATTATTAATAATATAGTTTTGTTCGCTAGAGTTTTTGTTGACACCCCCTATTCAGGCCTGTTTTTGTTGAGACCTGACCTTTGGATTTATTGATTTTAAACAAATTTTCCTTTGTAGCCTGTAACTAAAACTGATCAATATTCCTACACAAATTACCAATACAAACCCAACAAATTTACCACAGAGCTTTTATAAAAAACTTGGTCGGCTCTTCCGATTTTACTTCCGGACTAATTTTGAACCACTTCACATTTGCAAGAAAGGAGAATATATGGATGCCTTAGAAGAATACGAAATTTATAAGGCCATTAAAGAGAATACACATATTATTGAACGACCTATTAAATTATTCTTCGAATGCAATAGTATACGACATGGCTATAAAGATCCACAATACTAATCCTAAATAAACAACACTATAAAGTTATGGACATGAGACGTTAGTTGTTCGACTGCATTGAAACGATGTGCACAGTGTGTCGCGACGTTTTTATATAACTGTATTTTTTATATAATATTGTTAAATGTTATATGTTTGTCTGTGATGTTAAATTGTAATGTGTGACGAACTCTATTGAGGGATAAACTCTGAGGATGGAGTATAGGCTCTGAAGCGCGTAAGTTTAAATCAAGAAAGAAGTCATGTGGCAGAGCCCATAATATAAGGTAACTTATTGTTAAAATAAGATTGCTTGACTTGGTTGTCCATGGATGCACTGATGTTGTTTATCACCTTCTAGATTGGATAGAGATAATACTTCGTACCTTCCCATAAAGGATAGTGATAAGAGTTTGAGGAAATAAACGTGACATAATCTAGAAGTACTGTAAACAAAGAGGCGAACACATAGCTCAGGCATTGACTCGACAGAAAGTTTCCAAATAATAAATATTTTCATATCATTTGTTATTTTCATTTAATTTTAAAATATTCAATATTAACATTAGTACTAGGAAGACATTACTTCTTGCTTATAATGCTAATACATGTAAAGTACTATTTATTTACAACTTTATAAGTAATGTCACAGATAAGAGACTATACCGCTTGTCTATGGTAATGTTTACCAATGAATCAGTGATACTGACATATCTATTTTTATACATTTTTTGTATTAACGATAATAATTATTACCCTTGTAATAATATTTATAACCCAGTAAAAAAATTAATATTAGTTTTTAATTGAAATTTTTCAAACTTACATTTATTTATTTAGTCGAAAAAAATATTGATTTCTTGGAAAAAATTCTGATGATTTGTTTACAAGGAAGGAAAGCAGCTACGGATGTATTTCTTTTTCTAAATTGTTCGTTAAATTATGCTCTTTGCAAATGTGATGGAAAATGAAATGCCGTATCTATGATTTTTCCGAGCGCATTAAATGAACGTAACAGCAGAAGAAACGCTGTACCAAGCGCTTTCACAGCCAGGAAATGAGTTGGCAAACTTGCTAGGTTTCTATTGGTTTCCTTGGTCCTATGGTTACTTGCTAGGACCTATTGGTCAGGCTTTACATAAGGTACTCCGTCAATGGACTAGATTCGTGGCGGGTTGTATAATTCAAGAGCAGCCAATGTGGAAAATAAAAAATTGGAAACATGGCAAATTAAATTTATACAAAGTTAAAAATGACTAATTATTTATTAAAACAAGTTGATGGGTACTATCATGGTAGGCTTATTTGTTCAGCCTGAACAAACAGTGTAAAGGAATGCAAATCCTCTAAATGTAATTCCCAAAAGTTGGTTCCTTGGGCCTTGTAGGAAATTTTAAATGATATTGGTAGATAACTGAGTCTTCTCCATTGGTGTAAGTTTGTTTAAAACAGTTGTTACACAGGTTTTCTGAACCTTCTAATTGTATATATTATTATTTTCTTAGGCCGTGTGTATATATTATAAAGTCTGCACTAGCTTTATTCGTTTCAGTGTCTCAGCCCTAGCAGACCTCAAAGATGTGCTTATGTGAAGAAACCTCCACTTGCTTATACTTGTGTCAGTGATTTGGCCCTGCCGGATCTCTCAACTATATGAATATTACATTTTCTATGGAGGTCAGGTTTCAAATTGTATTTCTTACAATAACTCTGCTGTTTGTTATCATAGGGGAGTGTGGCTGGTATCATTACATGTTGAATTAAAAATTACATCTTTTTATCTAATTTAGTGTGTATGTACGTTGAATAACCCACAAGATATGAACAAAAGACAGTTTAAAATAGCAGCCAGTTTGATATTTTCAATTAGAATATCAATATAGTTGTGGGAGCACAATATAGTCCCCTGTACCAAATTTCATGTTATCTTAATTTTTGTAACCACTATCATGCTGACGTACAGACAGCACATCGAAAATCTCATTAAACATTTTAAAAAAATGTTTACCTCTCTCCTTACAAACCGGGAATGTCCAGTTATTTCTACTTTAAATTTGAATAACTCCAATTTTTAATAACTAAATAATTTTTAGTATTATTGGTATTTTTTCCAATTACAGTCAACTCTCGATTAACCGTAATCGGATCAACCGCGTTGCGGCTTAACCGCGATACCAATATTCCAATATTTATTATGTACAATGTGCAGCTGTGTTGCGATAATATTCGTAGTTGGGTCGGAACAGTAGCAGGTGCGTGTCGACCTTCAAGTTATTTATAGCCTGTGAGTCACGTGGTGCCGCCGCACACGCACAGCAGTCAGTTTCGCATGGGATGGCCTTGGCAAACGTTGAGTCACTGCTCGAGTACGTACATTGAGAGCCAGGACGATGCTCTCATCACTGATAAAATTGTTTTGAGAAACCTAAGAAGTGAAATAAAGAAAAAGTGTTTCTCAGCACAAAAACAGAAAACCATGACTGATTATTTTCAGAAACAGTAAAGTTAGACTAAGCTTATTCGAAATATGTTTTTTTTACTTTTGCAGTACAGTAATTTAAATATTTTCCCGTGAAGTAGTTTTAAAAAAAGTGTGTTTATTTTGTGTGTGTAAATAATTTGTTTAATTTTTGTGTATGATAATAATAATAATGCTCTTTTCACTGCAGTTTATGAGGTATGTATGTTAATAAAACTCATTTAACTTGTTTATTTTAAAATTTACTATTGTTTTTACCGTTTTGCGGGTTAACCGCGATTTTACTTATCCGGGAAGCCTTAACCCTATATTATCCCGGATAATCGAGAGTTGAGTGTAGTTTGTTTTAATTGTTAAATAATTAACATGATTTTATGTTCATAAACTGAGTAGTAATACTACAAAAGGAAACAGAAATTTCAGAGATAGATTTTAAGATTTACTAATATTTTTCAAAAAGTTATCTTGAACTAATAATTGAAACCTTGTACCTGAAATAGGAAGAAGTCGAGTAGTTTCAACTTTACTACCGTCCAGATTTATTCACAAGTACTAGGATTTATTGAGCTGCGAAGGTAACCTTGGGGGATACGTGGATCTGCTTTGTTATGAGTTGGCGGCTCGTCCGATCTCGTGGTAAAATTAATATAAGTATCGCGTGGCACTATAAGAAAACCAAAGATGAACACTGTCCAGACGTCTTCCCTCACTGCCTGTTGATCCATGACTCGTCTGTTATCTAGTCCCTCACGTACATACCGGATAGCGAAGGGGAGGGGGGAATGGTGAAACAATTACCACAGCCATATATAAAATAATTCATATAAGTTAAAAATGAACATAGATTTAACGTTTATTTTCTAGATTTGCAGAACTGACCGCAGCTATTTTTCATCAAGCAGGTGTTACAGTCAATCTATATTCTAAAGTATGTCCTACACCATTTGTTCCATTTGCAGTACTTCATTGTAACCATGTTGCTGGAGTAATGGTGACAGCTTCACATAATCCCAAAGAGGATAATGGATATAAAGTTTATTGGGGAAATGGAGCACAGGTAAAATGCATTATTTTATAATGATAAAGGTCAATGAATACTAGGCATTTGAGACTAGTAATTTGTTGACTTTGAGAATAATACTACCATTCTCACCTAAGAGTGAGTCACTCTAGCAAGTGACATTCAGTTTAAGGAAATCGAGCTCTCAGCGGCTCACTTAAGTTTGTACAAGCATGACAATCACAAAGTATCCCTCTTTTCATGGAGTTAGATCTCACTCTTTCATCTTTTTTCTTCTTTTATTTTATAAGAGGTAGATGACCGAGAGGTTTTTTGCCTTTAAACAACAAGGAAAAATTCAGGAAATTGATTGACTGTGTTTGTTGTATTTATAAACAATTGAATTTATTTTAAATGGATTGTGTATTATAGTATATTTTAATTACTGATTATTTTTATATTATAATTTAGTTCAATTTTTTTTTCAATTAAAATGGGTTCGGCATGCAGGATAGGAAAAACTATCCATGGTGACAGAAGAGAAATAACTAAAACTATTATTAAAGAATGTGACTAATAACCTAAAAAAGTAGAAAAGAAATATTCAAATAAATATCTCATGTTGTATCAATGAATAATGATTTTGTGACGTGTATAAATTAAACAAGAGTAACACAAGTTTTCATAAACCATTCAAATTAATTTTCGGACCTTTTCCAGTAATCTCAAATCATCGTTATTATCATTATTTTTTTGTTATTTCAGATCAAATATTAATGAAAAGGATTAATAATTAAATTCATTTTACATAAAATAATAATATTTATTTGTAAATAAATATTAATAACAATTAACAGTATTTCAAAAGTTTGTTTTTAAAATGGAAGGTCGTCTAGGTTGTTAATGTAATGTAATGAATCTTTACTGAATATTTTATGCCACTCAAACAAACATGAAAGAGAGATACAGTCTTCCCCGTAAACTCCAGTTAGCATTTGAAAATATTCTGTTTGTTTTTGTTTAATTATACTAAAAATTCACATGTTTAATTTCAAATTCACATGTTTAATTTCAAATTCAAATTTTGCTCAACTTTTAAAATTGGCATTCTTCACTCATACAACACAAAATACAACTGCACTAAATGATCGTCAAAGTCAACCGAACTGCCAAAACTTTTGATTTTTGTCATGAAGGTTCAGACAAGTTTCTGCCAAAGAGCTCACAGCTTTCTCTGAGATAGAACAAAATCTCGTTAGTTAATAATCCTTGTAACTTAAAGTAACTAATTTTAATAGATCATTGCTTACTAAATAACAATCACCCAACAAATGTTAAAATGTGATTACTGCTATTTAAATTTAATAACATACAGTATGACATTGTATAAACTTAAATCATTTGTCTTACTTAAATTATCGTTTCAGATAAAATCACCAATTGACAAAGAGATTCAGAGAAATATCCTTGAATGTTTAGAGCCGAATGTGAACTTGGATAACACTGCGTCAGTGTGGGAAGTAAAATCTGAAGACCCTCTGACAGACGCAATGCAATCATACTATGAGAGGGTTAAGAATGGAGTTTTTGACTTTACCTCAAACAGCAGTTCCAATATTAAAATAACATATACAGCTATGCATGGAGTTGGATATCCTTATATACAAGAAGCATTCAAGATAGCCAAATTTCCTGTAAGTTGACTTTGAATAAATCATATATATATATATACATACTACAGAAATAATTATATGATGTGTTAAAATATGATATTGAGTTTTTCATGGAAATATTTTGAGGTGCCCTAAGACCAAAAAAGTGGTTTTTGTAATGATGTCTAAAAGAGCCCCACTAGGTCTCCGAAAAAGAATGCCGGGATTTCGAATGGCCGTTGCTTGGGGACTATTCAAGATAACTAAACGATTTAAACATCAAATAGAAGAGAAAAGAACAAAGTTTTTTTTTTCATACCATAATATGTTTCGATGTGAGCTCCATTTGTTACTCTGCAGACATCGAAGCGATATTCAATTTCTCGCCAAGTGTTGTGTAGCATATCTGGTGTCACAGTTGTGATCGCTTCCGAAATTCGCCCAACGCATATGTGGCAATTACAAATTTTCTCAGCATAAACAATGTTCTTTACGAAACCCCACAAAAAAAAGTCCAAAGCGGTCAAATCAGAACTCCTGGGAGGCCAGGGAATAGGCACACCCCTGCCTATCCAACCATTTGGAAACCTGGTGTTAATTGTGTTGCGTACTTCTCGAAGGTAATGAGCCGGGGCACCGTCCTGCATCAAAATGACTCGTTCACCGGCTTGTTCTTTATAGTTTCTTCAATTTGAGGAAACAAAAATCGTTCTAGCTTATCTAAATAAATTATGACATTAATTGTTTTTTCGGCAAAAAAGAAAGGCCCTATCACTTGGTCATACATTAATCCACACCAAACGTTCACTTTTGGCAAATCGTGCAGCTATTCTGCACATGTCAAGGTCAACGCTTCCTCCCATGCTACACAGTAAACAAAACTTTGTTCTTTTCTCTTCTATTTGACGTTTAAATCGTTAGTTATCTTGAATAGTCCCCAAGCAACGGCCGTTCGAAATCCCGGCATTCTTTTTCAGAGACCCTGTAGTGAGTACGGACATGGCAATCCTGATAACTTAAGTGGATCTACACCTTGTGGTTTTGGGTTAAATTACATTTTCATCTTTTTTAATCAGGTATTGACTAACTTTTGTTCTTTTCTGACTCTAATTCTAGAGGTCTCAGTTCTTTTTTTATATGCCTGATGGGTTTTTTGTCTATGTAAAAATGAAATTATGTCTATCTGTCATCTGAACCCTGTGCCGTTATCCTGGTACAGTCAAAACAAGTGAATTGATTTTTATAAAATTTGGTATGTGAGTACATTTTGGTCATATCTCAATACTTTTTCATTTTTTCAAAATTTTGTGCTAGTTCGCATAAGAAATTAACTAAATATTTATGATTTTCCTAAATTGGTTATTCAGATTTTAATCAATCTAAACACACAAACAAAACATATTTCCACAAGAATGCCCTTTTGGGAGTTACTGGTAAAACAATAATGGAGTTGTAATAAAGATCTAATATCTTTAAATCGGTTTTACTGTTTTTGTTGAAATTTTGATGAAATGTGAAGATTGATAACGTAGACCAGTGTGTCGCATCACAAGTGGAAGACAATTTCTGGTTCAGGAGTAATTGACAAAAAACCCAAATAAATCATGAACATCGATTCAATCAAATTTGATTTACTCGTAGGAAAAGGAAATATTGATGGCACAATCACACCAAATTTAGGTTCTATTAAATATATTAAATTATTTTTGTTATACGTTTTTCAAAATATTGCTAGGAGACTTTTATCCCAACTTATCTCCCATGTGAAATTTTAAGGGCAATAAAATATAAACAGGAATGTATCAGCTAAAACTTGATGATGCAATTTTTATTTTTAAAATTATTCATGTGTGACACTGTTTTCTATCTAGTCCCCTTGCCACTGTAATAAGCTTGTTTCAAGACTGAGGAATTTTCGTAATTCAGGAAGTGTAAATGTCTTGTGACTGTTGACTCATAATTGCACAACATTCAATAAGCATCTCATTAAAGTTGAATTTTTTTCCTTCTAAATTTTCTTCAAGAGGACCAAAGAGGTGAAAGTGAAATGGTACCAAATCTGGACTATGTGGATGATGAAGTATAATATCCCACTTGAGATTCTGCAACGTTTTCATTGTCAAAGCGGGACTGTGAGGACGAGCCTTGCCCTGGAGGAAACCAATTAAATGCAGGGCGACTCGCCTCTTAGAATGAATTAGGGCTTTATTCCCTTTTAAAACCATAGAATAGTACTCAGCAGTGATAGTTCTTTGTTTTGTGAGAAAATAAAGAATTCTTTGTGAATCCCAAGAAAGTGGTTACGATTTTCCCAGGTGGAAATATGATTTTGGCTGTTCATAATGTATATGAGCTTGGATGTCACTATTCCTGCTTTCTTGTTTTGACTCTGGAGTGAAGTAGTATACCCGTGTTATCTAAAAGCTTGTCTTTTTCATAACGCTCCAGAAGTTGTCATTCTTTTTCGTTTGTGTTCCGGCTTCAATAGACAAGGAACCCATCTAGTTAACTTTAAGACAATCTTTAACTACCAACATTTAATTCAAATTTTTCATCGATATCTCTGACGGTGATTCTCCAATTATCTCGAATTAGTTTATCAACATAAGTCAGCTTGTCTTCATTGGTTGAAGTCCTTAGTTAATCAACTTTAATGTAATAGCAGATATTTCTTGTTGAAACTCCATATTCAAGGATAAAATAAAGCAAAAGCTTCAAATATTTAATAGTATAAATGAGCTACAATTGTTTCGCCTTGCGGCATCGTCGGGCAACTGATAATTTACAGGTATAGACAACTATTTAAACATAAGTACAGGAAACTGAAATACAATAGAGAAATCAGGAAAGGTAGGGGGATGACCTAGCAGGTAGATAAAGGTTAATGAACTATGTTACGGATGGGTTTTAGAAGAAGTGACGAATTTAATACAAAGGTCATCCCTTTTAAAAGGTCATCCCCCTACCTTTCCCGATTTCTCTATTGTATTTCAGTTTCCTGTACTTATGTTTAAATAGTTGTTTATACCTGTAAATTATCAGTTGCCCGACGATGCCGCAAGGCGAAACAATTGTAGCTCATTTATACTATTAAATATTTGAAACTTTAAGCTTTTGCTTTATTTTATCCTCAGTTAATAATCATGTGGTTAGTTTTAAACCCTTACCAGAGCTTCTTTAACTGTTTTGTAGCAATCATACACTTTGGACTTAGAGAGACACTCAACTCCTATTGAGTATCGAGTAATCTGAGATGGAATGACACACTTCATTTGTCAAAATTTGAATGATAACGCTACTATGTACTTCCTGCTCTAAAATGTTGATTACAACTGGCAATTGACAGAAATGGTACTTCTAATGGTACTAGTACAACTAATGACATTTTCAATCATATCTTGATTACTTTGAAGTATTTACAATAACAGAGCATGAAATTTAATGTTCAAATTTCATTACCCCTCGTACACTAATATAATATTTGAGTGTTCTATATCTTCTAGGTTAAAAGTTATTTCTAACCTTTCTGGGACTTCATGAATGTCCGATAGTTAATGTACTCATAAACTATCCACTTGTGTGAAAATAATAATGGAAGTATTTTGTACATAGAACATGATATATTTTCACAATATAGAAAAGTTTTTTTTTCCATTTTAAAAAAAACATATTCTATGGTTATCTCTGTTGGATTTTGATTTTGATTTGAAAATCATACAGAAGTACCTCCACAAATAGAAACATTTGTGTTAAATAGAAACATTTTCCTTAATTTTTTACATACGGACAATGTATTGGGTAACAACATTTTGAGTATCCATCAGTTGAGCATTTAATAAAATGTCAAATATTTGTTTCAGCCTGTTATACCTGTGAAAGAACAGATCGAGCCAGATCCTGAATTTCCAACAGTCAAATTTCCAAACCCTGAAGAAGGAAAGAGTGCTTTAAATTTATCTATAAAAACAGCCAATGCAAATGGAAGCCAGATTATCTTAGCCAATGATCCTGATGCAGATAGACTTGCTGTTGCTGAAAAAAATCGGTATGGGGTATGAAATTAGTATTTTGTTAAATTAAATCTGAGTATATACAGTGTGTAACAAAATATGTGTCTTGACAAAACAGTACAATGTACATACAGGATATAGGTGTAGAATCAAAATTTACTATTGGTTAAAAATGTCAACAACAAATTATAATTTCTCACAAAATCATTTCAAAATGTCCATTTTAAATATTTAATCCTAAATATCTTGAAAACAGTTTATTTTACAAACAAAAATTACAAGAGGCACAGTGTTAACCTTTTTAAAAGAACGTCTCAATATACAAATATAAGAGAAGAGTTAATAAAAAAAATAAAAATCTAAAATATTTGAGACTTATAGAAAGCTAGACTACTTCCCTACATTAGATTAGATTAGATTAGATTAGAGATGGGGTGGAGACCCTCTTCGAGAAGGTCTCCCTGCACGTCAACCATCGGCTTATTGTGCCCCCTATGTGCCGTTCCTGATGGATTAGAACCCTGTTCCTCGAACGAGCTTCAGGATTTTCTCTACCAAGTACGTGTCCTCTTCCTCTCCTGGTTGCAGGATACCAAAGAGCTCCCTCCTTCTGCGCTCCAGCATCCCACAATCAAATATGATGTGTCTTGCTGATTCCACGGCCAGCAGGCAGAGCCGACAGCTTTGGTCGCCTTCAAAGACTCCCACTGTTGCAAGATGTTTCCTGAACTGGCCATGTCCAGTGATAAGTCCTACTGATCTTTTAAGCTGTAGCCTGTCTAACTTGATCAATGACTTCGTAAGGTTGTTACTAGGTCCGTTGATTAGCTGTTTACTCTGTGTGAGCCCTGGTGTCCTATGCCATCTCTGGCGTAGCTCTTCCTTGGCCCAGTTATTAACTGCTCTTTTAGCCATGTTGCGGCTGATACAGCACATTGGTTCTGGCCCCATGAAGGGTGTGGATGCTCCTTTCTTAGCAAGGGTATCTGCCATCTCATTACCTTGGATGCCACGATGACCTGGCACCCATCTTAATTCCACCATGTTCCTTGTGGAGAGTTTCATTAGTGTTGAGAGGCAGTCCTTCACCAATTTCGAAGTGATTAATACTGAGTCTAGCGCTTTAAGTGCTGCTTGACTGTCAGAAAGAATGAGGATTTGTCTGTCTCGAAGGCCTTTTGACAAACCCAAATGGGCACAAGCAGTGATAGCTAGTATCTCTGCTTGAAATACCGTACAGTGCGTCCCAAGACTCACACTAATGTTAGTCCTTGGTGATGAGCTGTATACTCCATAACCTGAGTTTCCTTCCATAAGTGACCCATCCGTGTACCAGACGAGAGTCCCTCTGGAAGAACCTGGTTTGTTGTTTCCTTCCCAGTCTTCCCGGTTACCTAAGGTTACCGTGAAGGGTCTGTTGAAGACATACTCAGTTTGCATTGCGTCTGGCGCCATGTCTAGCACCGAGTTTTTAAGTACGGTGTCAACTATGTCAGAGTGTCCTGCTCCAGGCAAGCCCTTCCGCCACTCATTAACACACGTCAGTCTATAGGCGGATTTCCTTGCCTCTGACATTATGTAAATGTCAAGAGGCGGGAGTCCGAGAAGAACCTCCAGAGCAGCTGTTGGGCTGCTTCTGAAAGCTCCAGTTATGCACAAGCATGCAAGTCTTTGCAGGCTTGTTAGTTTGCTTCCTGCAGTGGTTTGGCATGACTTCTTCCACCAGACCACCGCTCCGTATGTAATTTGGGGTCTAATCACTGCTTCATATAGCCAAAGGGCTATGTGAGGCTTAAGTCCCCAGGTAGTACCAATAAAGCGTCTGGCTGTCATTAGCGCCCATTTCGCCTTATGTATTAAATTGTCCAGATGTACGTTCCATGTCAGCTTTTGATCAAGGGTTATTCCAAGATATTTTGCCGACATGGACATATTTATCCGTGTGTTGTCCATGGATATCCTATCCAGGGCTGTTAAGTTTCTCCTCCTAGTGAAGGGAACTATGGTGGTTTTGCTTGGGTTGACGTTGAGGCCTTCCCTTGCGCACCACAACTTCACCTGTCTCAGATTCCTATTCATGATATCCGAGACAGTGTAGTCACTTTTTCCAATGACCAAGATTGCTATGTCATCTGCATAGCCTTGGATGTATGTTCCTGTTTGGCTAATTTCCGTAAGGAGATCATCCACCACCATGCTCCACAATAGAGGTGATAGAACACCTCCCTGTGGGCAACCTCTTGTGGCAGCGACCTCCAGCGAATTACCAAGCAGGGAGCTTTGAATGCGTCTGCTTGTTAGCATTGAATGAACCCATCTTGTTACAGCCGGGTTCACCTCTCGCTCTTTCAGTCTGCGCACTATTGATCCAAATAAAGTATTGTCAAATGCACCTTCTATGTCCAAGAAGGCGCACAGTGCTATTTCCTTCCTTTCCAGTGTGTCCTCGATCCTGCCCACAAGATTATGTAGAGCAGACTCACAGGATTTACCAGGTTGGTAGGCATGTTGATTGCGATGAAGAGGTGTCCCTAAGAGCACCCCTTCCCTAATGTGTCTCTCAACCAACCTCTCCAATGTTTTCAACAGAAACGAGGATAGGCTGATAGGTCGATAAGCTTTGGCATCACAATAACTTGCTTTGCCACGCTTGGGAATAAACGTAACTCTGCTGACCCTCCATGCCTGCGGAATGTAGCCGTATGCTACGCTGGCTCTGGAAAGCTTGCAGATCAGTTGGATCAAGGCGTCAGGTCCTTTCTGCAATAGTGCAGGATAGATTCCGTCTCCGCCTGGTGATTTAAACGGGCTAAATTTGTTTATTGCCCATTTTAATTTAGAAATAGTGACAATTTTTCTGGCTATCTTCCAGTCTGCCCGAGATGCCCTTGGCAAAGAGCTGTCCCCAGCTAGAACTTCCCTACATAGCCTCCATATAAATTTAAACATCTCTCATTTGTTCTTTTTTGTGATCAATTAATAATTGGGGAACCCATCTGGCGCACATTTTTTTTTTTTAACCAAGGTGAATCGTGACAATTTAATGAAGTAAAGATCTTGAAATCTCAGGAAAGAATCGACTGTGAAAACTGTCCTGAATTTTGTTATCAATTTTTTCCTTAGGTTCTTCAGTGATGACAGATGGCTGACCAAACATTCATCATCGTGCATATTTGTTCATTCTTTGTTAAAAAATAATGCACTATAATGAGTAATAAATTAATTTATATTACCTTTATGGTTCCGTCATGTGACTTTGAGTTTGTCTTTATTACAAAGACGCGTTTCAGAGACGTATCTCCATCTTCAGTAATTTCACTCTGTAGAGGTCGTTAAAACATTACGGAGTGAAATTACTGAAGATGGAGATACGTCTCCGAAACGCGTCTTTGTAATAAAGACAAACTCAAAGTCACATGACGGAACGTTAAAGGTAATATAAATTAATTTATTACTCATTATATTATACAAAGTGACTTGGACACCAAACAATGAACATTAAATAATGCACTATTTCCTAACAGAAACTTCATTCATCATATTACCAACATAGGCTTCGTTTATTTGTCTGCGTATTTCAATAAGCTGAAACTTTTTTGCATTAAAAGACTGAATGAAACTACACACTTTACACTTTTGAGATTTTCTAATTTGTTACAGATTTTAAAAGCACTTGAAAAAATATGATATCTGCACAGCATCACAGTTTGGTACAGACTGAGCTAGCAGTAGTTAGGCAAGCAATGATTGGTAACAATGATTGGCGAGCCAAATATCAAACATTCTTTACTTTCTGAATCACCCTTTATCTTTATTTTTATTTTGAACTAAAGGAAAACAAAGATATTCGTAAAAAAACTCATTCTTGATAATTTATTACAACACAAAAGATATCCCACAGCCTTTAAGATTTTGAAAACTTCTACATTAAAATACAGTGTACAATTAAACATACTGGTGCTACATATAATTTTTTACAGTTGTAACAATTTACAATGTTAAGTCAAAAAAAGAAAAGTAAAATTTTTTTAAAGATTATTTTTATTTGTATTTTAGATGAATGAAATTTGGTTATTTTTCAGTAAAATCTCCTCCTACTTCTATGTACTTAGTCAATCTTTTAACAAGCTTTAGAATTCCTCCGTAAAACAAACTTTTGGATCTGGTGCAAAGCCAATTTTGTACTGCTTGCAATTTTGATCTTTTCATAAAAAATAATGATCCTTCGTAGCTCTTCTTTCAACGGCCCAAAAAGCTTGGAACCAGATTAGTGGGTGGTTCAACTGAGATCTCAAAGGTGGCGGGATTGTCTTGTTGGGCATACAAGGTCGAATGTTATCTTGAAGCAAAATCACACCTTTCGAAAATTTAACACGTCTTTTAGATTTGATTTTTCAATAATCATAGTAGTTTTCACTACACTATTCACTGTTTCACATAAATGAATAAAAATAGAATATCTCTGAATACCATCAACTTTCCTCTAAATGTGTGTTTTGATTTATTCTTTTTTACCATAGGAGATGAAAAACATTTTCAGACTAAACTTTGTCCTTTACTCGGGTTCAAAGTAATAGATCTATGTCTCATCAACGGTTTAGAAAATTAGTATCCGTCATCTTCACAATATTTCAAAAGCTTTTGAGAGATAGTCAAATGATTCTCTTTGTAGTTTGTCTGTCAGTGACTTGAAATCTAGCGAGCACAGACGTTAAAGAAATTTAAAGAATTATGGATGAGTGAACCATGGCTTATATTCAACTTCATCAACTTTAGTTCATCGATAGAAATCCTGCCTTTGTAATACTGAGAAAATGTTGGTTTGATTAAATATTTAAAAATAGTGGGTAAAGTAGTGGGGATAACTCTGAGTTAAATGTGTATTGGGTGATATTCAATACCAAACAAAATAAATTTAAAGATAAAATAGATTTCCAAATAAAAAAATAAATAATAATGTATAAATTTAAGATAAATTTTTTAAATAAAATGTTTATCAATTGTGTGTTATGTGAAATGATGATCGAACACTCTTTGGGGGTGTGATGGACAATTGAATCTAACAGTGGTTAAGATAGATATACGCAGTTTTAACCGGTATGAACAGGTTTGGAATAGCAGGAAGTGGAAGTCAGTCTAGAACTGGGGCTTGATGCTCAAGGACCTACGAGCGGTAGTTCTCCAAGTTTTCTGTTAAAAAAATAGAAAATGTGTTAGGAAGTTTTAATTTTGTAAAAGACATGGTGTACTAACAATTTTAGAAGTGCTAAGACAATATTTTATGTTTTTAAAAGTCGTAGCAGTCTAGAACTGGGGCTTGATGCTATAGGACCTATGTTAAGTGGTTCTCCGAATTTTCTGTTCAATGGTAGAAAACGTGTTAGGAAGTATTAATTTTGTAAAGAACATGGTGCACTAACATTTGTAGAAGTGATAATGACATTATTTTATGTTTTTAATATCGTATGTGGTTAAAAATGAGAAAAAGGCTAGATTGTGCAATTATGAACACGTGCTTTGTTAAGACGGACAATAAACTATTGTGTTTAGTATGTTATATGAACCATGTTTCAAGCATCGCATCACGAATATTAATCAACCTACAGGTGTAGTCATCATACGTTCAACGCTCAAAATTGCAATACTGAGAACAATGAACAATACGTTTCTTCAACTGGTAACTCGTGTTATAAAACACGTTATAATACAAATCTGTAATTTTTATATAATATGTACTATGTTTCTTTTTGTATTTTATTGATGTAAATTTAATCAATTTAACTTAAATAAGTTTACTAGTCCAAATACCAGTCAGGTAATGGACATTATTAATTTTCTTTTTTATATATTTTTGTACTCAGGCAAATGAGTAAGTAATCATTTCAACATTTTAACTTCATGACGTAAATTCAATACTTGCAAGTTTCATTTTGAATAAATTCAATTTTAATTAAAGTCAATTTTTGACAATGAAAATAGACCTTCTTTCAAAGGCATAAAAAACTCAAGTTCTAATAGGATGTTAATTATAATTGTTGTTCATGATATGTTTCTTTTGATAAATGTTCATGTTAATATTTGGTTTATTTAATAAATGTTTGTGTTAAAATTTCAGTTTCAGTGTTATTCATTCAACCAGGTCACTGAGAGTACACTTTTGAAAGAGCTCACTCCCGAGATAAGATTTTAATTTAAATTCATTTTCAAAATTGGCAAGCGAAAGCTTCCTGGCGCCCGTAAATGCTGAGCAAACTTTTAGATTCAATAATAAACTCAAATTCATTTTATTTCTTTTTAAAGTAACTCAAATATATGATCTCTTCTAGGTCGTATATATTTTTAGATTGTTACACCTTTTTCAAAATGATCAATCCATTTGTAGATCGTATTTTTTTTCTCAAACAACTCTCTCCTTACTGCTATTACATTCTCTGTTGGTTTCATCACTTACTAGTTTAGTAAACATCACTGCATTCTTATGTTTAATCAGACAAGCTGTTACACGTTTTAAATTTACATTTAAACACAACCACAAACAGCTGATAATGAAACAATACTTCCAATGAACAGATGATATTATGAGGTTATGATTTATAGCAGAAAATACATTGTAATTAAGGTGCAAAGTCTTCATTCAAAAAACCTCCAGTTTATATATATCTTGCCTGTTACAGAAAAGGAGAGTGGAAAGTGTTTTCTGGGAATGAACTTGGAGCGTTGTTAGGTTGGTGGAGTATTTATACATACAAACAATTACACCCTGCATCAGATCTCAACAATGTTTACATGTTAGCAAGCACGGTGTCTTCCAAGATACTTAAATCCATCTCTAAACAGGAACACTTTCAATTTGAGGTAAATTAATTTTTTGTTTCCTGTTTAAAATAAAATGTGATCGATATATCCATTGACATTCTTTGTTGCAAAAAACTACAAACATTTTGACAAATTATTGTGTAAATCTGACTTCAACAAGATAGATCAATTTCACCCACAGTATGAATATTGATGGGTGTACGCCAGATGATTGGCAACTGTATAATTTTGAGAAATGGTGACATTCAATAACCTCCCATATTCCATGAACTGACAGTGTGATATATCTTCTTGTGGGGTCACCTTAATAGCAAAGCGTATTTCAGAAAGCTAAGATCCTAGAAAGAATAATTGTAGAAATTCCTGTTGATATGTTACTTCGAACAATGCTTAGTTTTACTAAGACTGCAAGAAAGTTTGTGCAGAAATGGAGCTCTTCTGTGCATGACGTCATTTTCAAGATATAAATTTACAGTATTCTTAAATTTGCATGGCTTTTGTAAACGAATTTTTATTTAAATCAATTTTTCATAACAATAAGTAACGTCCCATTTCCTTGAATCATCAAAGATATAACTAATATGTGTAAATATTAAATAAATGAGAGTGGGGAAAACTACTTTTGTAACATAATTGCCCCACGTTGATGCGACAATTGTAAATATATAAAAAATGTGGGGTTAAAAAGTTACTTTTATTAACTTGTCTTTGAAACATTAAGAATTTATGGAAAATTTGCTCAGCTAGGGCGCCAGGAAGCTTATAGCTTACCAATTTTGAAAAAATACAAATTTTACTTTAAGTTAAATTACTCTCAGGGTCGTGTTCCTTTTCTAAGTGTACTTATCAGTGGTTTTCGGTAAATAAAAAAAATCCTTATTTGATTTCCTGAAAATAAACATTCTTTATTAACTTACTTTTAAACAAATACATAAATTTATTATCAGTTTATTATTTTAAACATCCTACCTTTAATTTTGATATTTATATTTTGCCTTTTTATTAATAATTTCAAAATCTTAAAACTTTACTTTAAGTATTGAGTTGCAACTTCTGAAAAACTACTTATCAATATGGGTTAAATAGACTTATTTCCTTTTTAACTAAGTTTTAAATTAATTTATCTCAACAAAATATACTACTTTTTATAGGCATCTCTAAATTTTTTAAATAGCAAAGTAGTTATATATAAAAAACATATCAATAATATTAAACTTACAAATAATACATCAAACAATAATTAATCTAAACTGTTTATATAACATTTAATTTTGAGCGCTTTGTAGCACATGTTACCAATTTACAATTGTAGAGATGATGGTTCATTGCAGTCTGCTGATTTTGTGAACTTCATGATGATACCTCCTTAACCGTTTGCATAATGTTCAAAACTGTAACTTTATCTGTCTCTCAAAATCAACATTCAACCACATTCCCACCAACAGTTCTTTGTCAAAGTCACTCGTTTTCACTTTTTTGAAAGCGTCCCTTTCAGTACAAGCACATTGTCCGTTTTTTTACTGAAAGTTATGTCCGGGATCATCGTCTCTAGAGTTAAAAAATACGTCCAAATACCTCAAACTCCCTTTCAAGACTTCAACATTAATTAAATTGTTCTCCATTTTAAAAATCACTCAAACATAACTACATTGTTCTGAACTATTTCCTAACAAACTTGCGTCTGACCAAGTCAGATGCCTCCTTAAGACTTTTTCAAACACATCCTACCATCTCAGACGTTTCCTTAAGACTTTTTAAAACACATCCTACCATCTCAGACGTTTCCTTAAGACTGGCTGCTTCTCTAGATCTCCCAACTAAGCGTCCTTTTTTAGATTTACATAGTCAGCAAAACTCAATATACTGTATTCACATTTTTTGTCTCACGGACACTACTTAAATTATCCATTTGACAACAGGTTTTGTCTATTTTCACAACACAATATCTCACTTTAAAATTTATTATACCTTACAACTAACATATTTTGCCTTAAATTTATATTTTGGAAATCTATTTAAAATTTTTTTTTATTGCCCTTGTTTTAATATTATTTACAGTTTTATTATTATTTGACTCACGTTGTCTTATCTTTAGACCAATTATAAATTTCCCGGTTTATTTTCATATTTCAAATCTCAAAGCAACTATTTCTTTAGTATCAAAGTTAAAGTTAAAATTTGAGGATTACATATGTCTAAGGTTATATGTAAAACAAGAGGAAGAAGAAAAATAAAGAGGCTTCTCTGATATTTGAAATGTATTTAATTTCATTTAGTTTTGCGCAGTAGACAAAATTACTTTTGTATCACTTAGTCAACTTAAAACACAATAATGAATAAATTAAGATACGATAAATGAACATAAAATAACACAATAGATCTTATAACAATATTTGGAGTTATGAGTTGGACGTTGATCAGTACGGACGTGAGCCGGTGCCCTCTTATCTTTGTGTACCTAAGATAGTAATATTCAGTTTAGAGTTTAAATTTATAGTTTTGTGTTTACGAGTATTTGTGTTTTAAATTATTTTAGTTATTATTGCATTGCATATTAAAATTAAAATGTCGGATTGTGTAGTGTGCAATAAGAATGTCAGCGGCAGACAAATCAAGATTGCGTGTGCTCAGTGCAGTCGGTTTCGCTATGGTCAATGTGTGCAAATGAGCAAAGATGATATTGAATGGATTATTTCTGACAAACAAATTTGGCGATGCCCTGCTTGTTCTAAGGAGAGAAGAGATAGTATGAAGACTGTACCTCTGTCAGAAAATGCAATTGTTGAGCAAGTTATAATTATGCTTTAAGAAGTAAAAGAAGACAGGATTAGGATGGAGAGAGAGTTGGGGAAGTCAATAGATCTTGTACATTTGAAGATAGACGATAATTCTAAAATTATTGAACAACAAACTATCAAGTTGGAAGAGAGTATGAAGAAAATTGAAGCACTGAACCAGGAAAATTCTAATTTAAGAGAACGTGTAGTGCAGTTAGAGGATCGGCTAAGCGAGTGTGAACAATATTCAAGAATAAACACTGTGGAAATATTTGGTATACCGCGTGAGCCAAATGAAGATATTATGGAGCTTATTAAGTCAATCGGTACGGCACTGGATTTTTCTATTACAGGCGATATGGTAGATGCGTGTCACCAGCTTGGCAGAAGACTTGGTTCAGATGATGCCTCTGGTATTATTTTGAAATTTGTGCGCTGAAATGATAAACACTTATTCATGCAAAAACGAAGAGTGAAGAGATTTTTCAACCCGACACATGAATCTGCCTATGGATAATTCTATTTATATAAATGATAGTCTAAGTCAAGCAAGAAGGTGGATTTTCAATAAGGCTCGTGCAATCAAACAGGAGAAAGGATATAAGTATTTGTGACTGCAAGACGGATATATTTTAATGAGAAAAGTTGATGGTGATCCTGTAGTTAGAATTAGTAAAAGGGAGGATCTTCAAAAATTGTAAGTTTTATCTTTCAATATTTGGACAGTTAGAACTTTATAAAAAACATTTTTTGGCGATAGGTTTTTATACGTTTTTGCAATTTGTAAGACTCGTTAATTTTTTAGTTTTTTTCATATACTGTAGATTAATTCATATCAAGATGATAATAAATTTTGTTCTTTATTAAACTTGTAATGATAGAAATGTATGTATGTGTATTTTGTGAGTATAGGTATTTTAAAGTAATTTATAAAACAATATAGTTAATTACCTTAGAGGTTGTCCTCAGTCCGTATAATAGTTATTGCTACAGCGCTGTTTCGCCGAACACTGTCGGCTTCGTCAGGCCCGCACTAACACATAAACACGTAACACAACACTAACACATATAAAATCGGAGTATGACTCGTCGTACATAAATAATAAAATTGTTTGTGGCCACATTATAGGTCTTACTTGTCCAGCTGCAGGTATGGTACTGGATCTATACAGCAGTTATCAGTATTATACTGATAATTAAGTTTAGTTGAAATGAAATGTAGACATGTTTGCAATGTTTATTTAATTTTTATTTTTGTTATTATATCATATATAGGGTTGGAAGAAAAGTTCAGTTTGTCATTTAACATGTTGTCTGGGTTGTTCTTATATTCTGTATATATTTGGAATTCTTCTAATATATTCATTGTTGTGCCTTTATTGGTTTTGTATAATATTTGCAAATTTGTGTTTATGTCCGTGTAAGTGTGGTCCTCATTAATTAGGTGTTCAGCATAATTTGATTTTTGTCTGTCGTTGTTTTTTTATGGCTAGGTAAATGTTCCTTGAATCTAGTCTTGAACGAGCGCCCTGTTTGTCCTATATATATATATATATATATATATATATATATATATATATATATATATATATATATCTTGTCACAGTTGTTACAGGAAAGTTTATAAATTCCACTATTCGTGAATTGGTCTTGGTTCTTGTTTGGTTTGGTTTGGTTTGGAGGAAGTTGCTTAAATTATTTGAAGCTCGATTTATAAACTTTCCTGTAACAACTGTGACAAGATATATATAGGTATATATAAACAAGTATATATTTCAGTTTATTTTAATCTACAGTTTTATTTGTAAAGATATGCATATTTAACTTGTCTTTTGAATGTTTTTGTCACTATTTGATGTCAATTATAAATTGTGTGCATTGAATATGGAAAATGAGTTGATTATAATTTTAAGAGTAGTATTCTAAGGTTGATTTGATTAGTAACTTAGTTTGAAGGCTATCCTATAGAAGCTATAAATGAGTTTGTTCAAAGTGATAATGAAGTCGTTACTATGCATCAGAATATTCATAGTATGAGAGCAAATTTTGAATCTTTTTTGTTACAAATATCACATTGAAAGAGAAAACCTAATATTCTATTTTTTTTCTGAAATAGTTATGAGTTAGGAATGTATGAGTTGGATGGTTTTAATTTGTATTCTAAATGTAATAGTGATCAAAGAGCAGGCGGTGTTATCGTTAACGTGGACAAGTCTTATCAGAGTAATTTTACTTGTATTGAAATGGAAAGCGAGTGAGAGAAAAAATAAATTCTGTGCTTCCATACACAGCTAAGGAACTTGCCCACTGAGTAGAAGTAAACTTGTCTTAGTTGTATTAAATAAACTTAGTAATTCTTCAAATATAGTGTGACTCTTTACTAAATTGGTCTTGTATGTAGCATAAATAATACACAAGTTCAAAAAATGTTTGCCCTTAACCCACCGTTACTAGCGTATACATTTGTTACGCAGTCACTCCCAAGTAGAGATTTTTTTCTCACTTGGGATATTTTCCGATTTTTAGGTGGTTTGACGGTATGGTAGGTTATGATATGTACTACTGACATTAACATACTGACTCTATAGAAAAATATCAAAACCATCTATATATCAAAAAAGTAAACCGTTGATAAATCTACTAAAATAATTACTGAGTATATTTTTGAAGGATTTTACAATTTAAATACCGAGATGATATAAGCTGTTTATATCTATTTATTTAACCACACATGTCAATACAAAAAAACATATATTTAAGACTAAGCTGTGTATGCACATTTGAAATATATAAATTAAAGTATTATAAATAGAAATATATGTAATGTCTATTTTCATTTTCATATTATGTGTTATAGCAACCACAGCAATTGAAAGGGATATTTTACTAAATTAGCTAAGGTTTAAATACAACTAATGAATAAATGTCATTAAAAAATATTTTAGAAACTACAGTTCTTTTTTAGTCACCATCTGTGTCTTCATCGTAGCACTTGCAGCAAATGTAAGTTGTGAGATAACAATTACTCCACTTGTTTTGAGTGTGTCCGTTCTTCATTCTAGGGCAAAATCTGCATTTCTATTTTTCCTCATTGTTGTTTTTAACCATAGGCAAGATTAGTAAAATCTTATTTCCCAAGATAGTTTTTATTTTTTGTCTTGTAGAGAAAGATAGTTTTTATTTTAATCTTTCTAACAGGTATGGCTGGATTAGTTCTTTACCAAGTTTCATGAGAAAACTTCTTCTTGACATCATGTCACCCGTGTTTGTCTTGTAAATAATTTGAACATTAATGGAACCTGTATTCAATAACCAACTGAAAACTGTGAATGTTCATCGAATACTTATACGTGAAACGGAATGCTCAACTTTTATTCAATTATAAAATGTTATTATTTCAGGCTTGAGGGCATCTATACTTTTCAGGTCAATATTATCATTATTATGAAGAGTTAAAAGAACCAAAACATTTCTTGTCTCTTTTTTCCTTGGAATATACGATACCATAGAACAGTAATTGCGCTGTCTTGAAAAGTCAAACATCGATGGATCCTTTTGGTCTTTCTGAGATGTCCAACAGTTCATTTGGGATTTCTCTCTTATCTCTCCTCAATGTTTCAACAAGGGTAACCCTGTAGTTAGCATACAAATCATTTGCATGAAGTATAGAAGTGGAAAAAATTTCAGTTGTGACATTTCTTCCAGTGTGACATACATTTCTATTAGCTGACATACATCTTACAACAATGTGAGCATCGTTGGACTGAGAAAATTAGATTTCATTTAGCTGTTTACGTGGATATATTTCCATGTATAAAGTGTAAAAAGTACTTGAATCTATTGTTGCATAAATTTTTAATGTTGTATCGACATGGGTTGCTTTAACGACTTAGAACTTACATCGTCCTCTAAATGGTTCCATTATTTCATCAATTGTTTATTTCTCCTGGACTGTAACTGTCACAACATGCTTGTACAAAATTTTCAAAAATTTGTTGAATGTGTGTCACGTTGTCCACCTTTTTCCTTTCTACATCATCAAACCGAATAGCCGGGACCAATGTTTGAAATCTTCTTTTTGACATTGTAGCAATAAAATATTCTAGTGGAGTACCATCTTTACTTCAAAGTTTATAGAAATTTTTCGCGCCAATCAAATAGAGTAAGCCTAAAAAAGCATGTATATGCTTTTTTCTATGAGTGGACAGTCGTGTTCTCTTGAATACCTTCGCTTCATCTTTCTAAGCTTCTGGTTAGTATACTCAACTATATCCCGTATAGTAGATTGAGGGGGGGGGGGGAAATTTGCCAGTATTCTTTTATTGTTTTTGCAATTTTTAGTAGTACCTTTAACTCCAGGAAATTTTGTGATAATATTTTAAGGTTGCTGAAGTAGAATACATATTCCAAGTCTTGGTCTAGGTGTAGCAAGGTGACTATAAGATCCACCATGAGATCTAATTACATCCATCTACCATGTATGTCTGTCTATCTACTTACATCTATCTACCATGTATGTCTGTCTATCTACTTACATCTATCTACCATGTATGTCTGTCTATCTACTTACATCTATCTACCATGTATGTCTGTCTATCTACTTACATCTATCTACCATGTATGTCTGTCTATCTAATTACATCTATCTACCATGTATGTCTGTCTATCTAATTACATCTATCTACCATGTATGTCTGTCTATCTACTTACATCTATCTACCATGTATGTCTGTCTATCTCATTACATCTATCTACCATGTATTTCTGTCTATCTACTTACATCTATCTACCATGTATGTCTGTCTATCTACTTACATCTATCTACCATGTATGTCTGTCTATCTAATTACATCTATCTACCATGTATGTCTGTCTATCTAATTACATCTATCTACCATGTATGTCTGTCTATCTAATTACATCTATCTACAATGTATGTCTGTCTATCTAATTACATCTATCTACCATGTATGTCTGTCTATCTAATTACATCTATCTACCCTTACATCATGATGAATCATACCACGGCCATAATTGACACTTACTTTCAAAATACTAGACTCATTTATATGACCAAATGGATGAACTTTGTCAGTTGGGTTGTGGTCTTCTACGGATAAATCGTTTTCCATATCTTGTGGAACAGGTGCCTTAAAACTAATATCTGTGCCATCAAATTCAAATATATTTTCATTATCATCAGAGTGAACTACTATAGTTTCAGCAAATTCTACATTGATCTGATCATTTATAGCATCAACTGCCATTGGTTGGTAATGAAAATTCGTCTATTTCCATAACACTAGACTCACCTATAGGACTTTGAACAACCAGAAGAGTTGGCGAACATTCTCGTTGGACTTCAGATTCTTTATTTTCTTTATCAGAATAGTCAGATTGATAGTTGTCGTTATCGTGTTCAGATGATGCATCGGTTTCATCGGAAGAGTCAACTAGAATATATTCTTCAGTCTCATCCAAGCAACACACAAGCTTTTTTACTCATTTACTGTCCAATAAACATATGAAAATTAATATAAATACAACAAAAAAGAATAATCATAAATAAAAGCACTAAATTTAGGTAAAATATTTATATAGTCACTATTTACTAGGTCATCCAAAAGTTAGGCTGTTACTCTCTCTCTCTTATGGCGCAGCGGCGAAGTAACGCAACTACTCCTGAATAGAGATTCTGCTTCACTGAGATTTTCCCACTCCACCACTCTTACCTGCAGCATTCCGGAAATGAAACAATATTGCATGCGCAAGTAGTATAGTTGTTTAAGAAGTCCTATAAGGGTTTCCCCAAATAACTGATAAAATAAAAATATATTAAAAAAATTGTAAAAAAGTAACAGCAGGTTAAGGACAGGTGTAGCCTTGGACATTTAATTCCTTATGTATTATTATTATTATCAAATACAATATATCTTTGTTAAACTATTAAAGTAGAAATGAACCTATTTTCAATTTCAGAAATATTAAGAAACCGGTATTTTTCATGGAGCGTTCATAAAAATTAATTGAAACTAATATAGCACCATATTCACCTAAGCTGTTATTAAAATTGTTTTAAACTTGCTTGTTTCAAATTGGCTCTCTTATGTAAAAATTTGCTTCCCATATAACCACGTTGGATTGCATACTATATAGTATATTCTTGTTACTTCTTTAAATAAAAAGGTTAAATCGATTTTTTTTTTTTTTTTGCAGGAGACATTAACTGGTTTCAAGTGGATGGGAAATAGAAGTAGTGAATTGTTAGCTAAAGGCAAAACTGTTTTATTTGCTTTCGAGGAAGCTATAGGCTTCATGTTCGGCACAGCTGTGTTGGATAAGGATGGGGTTTCCGCAGCAGTTAGAGTCGCAGAGCTTGCTTCCTTTCTTCAAAAACAAGGATTGACATTGACAGAGAAGCTGACGAATATATATGCTACGTAAGTATTTTGTATTAATATTTTACTTCATATATTTAAATACAGTTGGCTCGTGACTATTTTGTGGCCAGCCTGGTTGGGTAACAAAAAGCCAGGTTTTGAGAATAAATCAGTTCCTGACCTATCAACACTCAAATTTGTGATAACTACACATCAGCAACATTTCATAGCATATTAAACTTCTGTTTATAGACTTTGATCAAAGAATTAAAGTTAATTTGACCTAATTATAAAAGAAAAGTTAAATTAATTTATTGAAAACATTTATAAAATCTTTTTGTATTTAACTCTCCAATTGGTTTGTGTACTGCAGCAGTAACTAAACTCCTGTCTCGTGCAGAGGTAATCACTTCAATTCAACATTTACCATATTATGCTGTTATACTCATATGTTCCGCAATAATGTATATACCGTTGTAAACCTTAGTTTCCAAACATTAATATTCATACAACATAAAGTCTATAAACCATTGTAAATAACATTTAATTAATTGGTAAAGTTTTTGTATTTCGTAACACGGCAATATTCGTAACAGTAAAATATAAAATTACGTCATTCTTCGTCTAATTTACACAAGTACATATTTCTGTTCAACTAATCTAGAGTAACAGTATTGTATGGAAGATTTCTTCATCTTTCGATCTGTGCTTTCTAAATCGTTCTAACTGTTATCGTTCAAGTATCTATAAAAATTGTACAAAATTAAGAATACATTACATTTAGGGGTTTTCACCCTAAAAATCACATTTTTTTCAATTCAATTTATAGCTTTATAAAAATATCGTATCGGAATAATTTATATATTGTTGTAAGGCTCATGTTACAACATGTCATAGTTATATAACGTAACTACCATATGACGAAATGTAAAAATCTAATAATTCAATAAAGTTGATGTATTTTGCCGCTAGGGAGTAGTGATGGAACGTCGCAATACAAGAAAATATGACATCATTGTTCATATAGTTTTGTAAATGTTAATATACTCATTCCAATACCACAAGTTTGACAATATTTTATAGTATTTTTCTTCCTCTTTCGAACTACGTATTCCAAATTATCGAAGCTGTCATAGTTATTGAGATATATACATTTTACGAAGTCTTAACTTAAATTAACGACTTTTATATGTTTTGTATGTTATACATATGCTTTTTTGTGGCGTTTAGGTTTTGATTACTGCAACATTTTTTAAATTCTTGACATACTAACTCCAAACTTTGTATGTGTAACATTTTTTCCATTTACACAAATACATTCTATGAATCTTTCTGAGAAAAATGATTTATAACAAGGTGTGTTTTGCATAATATTAATATTAAAAAAGGACCAAAATGGGCCGAATTTAGTCGGTGGTTGCAGGGTTAAAGAATGTAACAATGATTATATATTTTGGTCAACATATTTTTTTGTCATTCATATTTAATAAACAATTATAAAATGTCAATAAAAATTGAAAGATTCATTAATGTAGCGAAACGCTACCTCTTTGTCGTCATTAACGCTACATTAAATTGTTGAACAGATATTCATAAAATAGTTATATTTAATTGTCAATTGTTTTGTAGTCTATATTCGTAAATAAATAACGCACAACGAGATAGAGACCACAGAGAGAGGTCAAGGCTGTCCAGAGGCGGAGACTGCTCCAAATGCCTGCCTGACTCGTTTCAAAATTATTCTGTTTCACTGAGTCACCTACAACACCCCTCCCCCCGTATATCTCTGCTCTTATTACCTAAATTCTCTTGTTTTCTTTATTGTTTCTTAACTGTCTTTCCTTCCGTGCTCTGTCAGCTGATGTTCGTTGTCTGAAAACTGACTTCTCCAGGACAAATGTTCCAACCTTCGAGTGGTCTGTTAGCTGATCCCAATGGCACTTTACCTTATTTGTTGTCTTATGCCTGATCTCCTCGGGACAAACATCTTTCTAACTTCTACCACGTCATTTCCTACTGAATTCATATATTGTCGAAGCCCTCCTGATTCTTAAATAATAGTATCTCTATCCTCAGTCTAAACCAAAATTTAGCTCTGACAATTGGTGACTCCAACGTGATACAAAACAGCACGATGTAGCTAGAACAACCCCAGATCCAGGTGTAGCTGTCAACTTTCCAGCACGCCTACCACCATTCTAAGAAAATCCAACACTATGTTTCATCCAAGTGTAAACTTGAAGATTCCAGCTCATCATCAGCCAGCTGCCCTAAAAGATCCTAATGCAAGTGGCCAACTTAGTGAGACAACCCTTAGATCAGCCTTATACTACATTGAAAGAGAAGTTGACTAGTTGCAACATTCAACCAGAATCAAGAACGTCGCATCCTATGCTTGTTGGAAGCGACACAGTTAGGAGACTTGAGGCGTAACTATATTTCTTTAAGAATAATTTTGTAACGCAATTATGTAGGGTTTCTTACAATAGACCATTTGTATGTTATTGATTAAACCTTACAGGTATGGTCAACATATATCAGAGAACTCATACTTTGTTTGTCACGAGCCTCATGTCATCAAGCGAATATTTAACCGACTTCGCAACTTTACTGGTTCTCCTAATACAGTAAGTTTTATACATAGCTAATTTGCTTGTAAGTTTTAGGTTAGAGTTACATAGGTCACACAGCCTATTATGTTTAGATTTTGTGTGGATAGGAGACACAGGCTTACCTTGGAAAGTGGTCTTTGGTATTACCTTGTAGTATATATAAATAGAAAAACATACAATAAAACACTAAAGTTCTGAAATATTTCGAAACACTGTTCACTTTCTCAATCAGTAAAGAGTATAAAAAGAAGACTTTAAATTGTTATAATTTCGTTGCAGTGGATGGAGCTGTATTGAGTGTTGAATCATAGACAAATGTTTTATATTTTAAGTAAGCCTGTTAGGAGAGAAAAAAGGATGAAGGATGATTTATCTAAGATTAAGGTTAGGAGGTTCTCTAGATTTTGTGATCCATTGATACATCTTTGTTAAACCTTATAACGACTTGGAGTATATTGAATTATTTGCGCATGGCACATCTATATTGTTCTTAAAGATGAACCACTTCTTCAAAATATTTGTACTTTGTAGTTTAACACTAATCAAGTCTTTCAATGTATAATAGTACAAATCTCCTTACAGTGGTGACATCTATTAAAATTTGTTGAACGATATTCATTTAACTAGTTGTCATACAATAATGGTTCACTACATTATAAGAATGATTTTATTCCTTTGAAACATAGAAGTTACATGCAATTGGAAAAGTATATCATTTTGTAAAATTAACAAAGACAAACTAAACAATAACAAGACAAAAGCAAAAATCTTATCTAAATATAATTATACAAGAATATCATACCAAGTGAACCGAGTGGATTTTAAAATGATTTTCCTCCTCATAATTTGGTTAATGATCTATAGATAGTATGTTGTACTTTTTGATATACAACCTAATTATGTGGAACATATTATTATTGTATTGTTTTTAAATCCTAAGGAGTCTTGTGGGATTGGTTTAGGGTGTTGCCACCAGCCAGCAGCACCATTCTAAAGACAGCTTCAAAGACAGGCATAGACCTCAAAAGGTTTTGAATACGCTTTTGAATGTATAGTAAATGAATGTAATGATCATTCAAATAATGTTTTAAACAAATATCATATGATAGTAAAACTTGATTCAAACGTAATCTTTTGATGCTATTAAATCTGGTCAATGTGTGCTCAGTCATATCTGCCTATTGAAATTGATCTTTAAAACCTTTGAAATATAAATAAATAACTGTTTAATATTATAATTGTTGGAGCTGGGTTTTTGGTTTTCACTGAGGATAGAGGTATTATCGTTTCTTTATCATAAGGGCTTTGACAATATGAATATTCCCTAGGAAATTACATGGTAGGAGTTCATCCCGAAGGGATCAGCCCTCAGACAATGAATGAGGTAGACTGCCGTCGGGATCAGCCGACAGACAACGAATGAGGAAGATCAGCCGACAGACCACGGAGGTAACGCTCGTCTTGAGGGGATCAGTCAGCCTTTAGACAACGAATGGGGTGTCTGTGCTGCTATGATCAACGGACAGACAATGAAAAGAAAGACAGTTAAGGAACAATAAAGAAAACTAGAGAATTTAGGTAACAAGAGCAGCAAGGGAGAGAGAGAGAGGAGTGCTGAAGGTTACTGTGAAACAGAATGATTTTGAAGCAATAAAAGCCCATATTTATATGTCATTTGGAGTTTCGTGCACATGTCTCCCACTCTGCATGACCTTTGTCAGTCCAGTGTTCTCTTTCTCTGATGTGCGTCATTTATTTACAAGTTCAGACATTACAATGAATACAACTACATTTACATATCTATAAAAATTTAGTGTAATGATGTAAAGGGGTAGCGTTTCGCTACATACCTCCGCCCTAGTTCAAGCTAGTTGTCTGGGTTGTTTTATTTAGACCTGAGCTGAGTGTATTTTTAAACGTTGTCATTATGGCATGGTTTTGAAGTATGCAACCTCTATTTTGCCGGTGTATGGCTGCTGGTGTTGCTTCGTGGCTTCTTAGGAATCGGCACCAATTGTACTGAGTGCTGTTGCTCGTTTGTCATTTTGCATATAAATGTAATTAATCTCAAAAGTCACCATTTTATATGGGATGTTTATGTTTGTTGTTTCAATTTATTCCAACATGAAACAGACTGGTCTTTTAACAATGTGTTCGAACCTCCTTGTATAATTGCTTTGTTGTACATCTCTTATCACAGTCGGTGGAGTATCCTGTAGGGGTGACGGAAGTTTGTTTAGACCTGCTGATTTCTTCTTTACTTAGGAAGTAGGCTGGTTTCACTCTATCCAGTGACACTTTCATGTTTTTGTCGGGCAATTGAATGTGTATTATCTTCTCATTCCGGTTTATTACTTTAAAAGATCCTTTGTAGGGTGGTTTTAGAGTTTGTGGGCTTTCTTCTCGTAGAAATATGTGTGAACTGTGTGCTATATCTTTGCTTATAAAGTTTTTCTGCTGTGTTGACTCCCTTTTTCACTTCTTATCTGTGCCATAGCTTGTCTTAATGGCTGCAGATATGAATTGGTGTCCTTTACATTTTTTGAGGTCATAGGCTAGAATCAACTGTGCTTTCTGCAACGGGTGTGCTAGACATGTTGTGCTTGCCAATGCTAGTTTTGTAGCTTTGTAGGCTTAGACTGCTAAGTCGGTCTATAGCCGAGTGTGGTTGTTCTTCTTTGAACCATGTAGATATTTGGTCAATGCTTGTTGCATGTGGGTGGCGTGAGGTAGGGACTTTCTGTAGAAGTTTACCATCCTTAGAATACGTCTCAGTTCTTTTACTGTTGCCGGTTTTACCATGTCAGTAATAGTTAGAACTTTTTCTTCCAAAGGAGATATCCCATCTGGCGGTACATGGGTATCCTAGGAATTGAATGTGGAACTGACCGAAGATGCATTTGGTGAGCTTCAGCGTTAGATTATTGTCATTGAAGAGTCGAAACACTGCTTGGATTTGGACTTCATGTTCAATGGGATTTTTGCTTGCTATAGTGATGTCATACAGATAGATGAAATTGAAACGAAGTGAAATGAAATGAATCTCTGGAAGGTCTGGGCTGTGTTTCGGAGTCCGAAAGTCATCCACTGAAATTCAGTGAGGCCAGTTGACATAATAATAGCTGTTTTGGCGATGTCTTTGAGTGCTACTGGGATATGATGATAGGCTCGGTCAATGTCTAGGACTGAATAGATCCTGTTGTCTTGTAACTGATTAGTTTAATTCAGGATACATACTTATCATTGGTAATAAGATACTTATCGCTTTGCTGTGAATTATCGTCTTGTTTATTTAGTTTCATGTTATACAAAATTCCTTGAATGATCTCTCTTATTTCCACAAAAGATATTTTATTATTATATAACCTACAAGAGGACATAGTTAATTGTTTTAGATTTTTCACACCAATATATTAATTGTTGATTTTTTGTTTTCTTGATTCCTCTAGCCTTGGATCGTCAACTTTAGTTACATTGTCACTTTGGTTTCGGATCACATAAAATCGCACTAGTTATATAACTTCACACATTGATTCTTATTTCTTATTTCAAATCTTAATAACTGAACATATTTTTTTCTTTTTAAATATACAAAAAACTGCATATTGTTTCTTTTTAATAACTTAAGTTTTTACAGTTTGGTTAGGTTAAGTTGATATATTCATTCAAAACTCCATTATGACTTTGATTGTTGACACTATGCACAAATATTTCACCAACTGCTGAAAAGACAATCAAAACATTAGTGCTTGAGTTTCACTATCTTGTTTCAGTATCCTGATGGACTTTTGGAAGGAAAGTACAAAATCATTGGAATTAGAGATTTAACTACTGGTTACGACTCATCTCAATCTGATAAAAAGGCAACACTACCAGTATCTTGTTCTAGTCAAATGATTACATTTACATTTGACAATGGATTAGTAGCGACATTACGAACTAGTGGTACGGAACCTAAAGTCAAGTATTACACAGAGCTTTGTGCAGCTCCTGAAATTCAGTAAGTATAAGCAAATGTTTTTGAATTAAAAATCATTGTAAGGCAGTTTTTTATGTTGTATTCAGAGTGACCCAAAAGTCACAAAGTGGCTTTTTGTAATAATAATAGTTGCGTTTCCTTACCATTATACATATCAATTTGTTTAACACGTGCTACAGCTGTTTTGCAATTGATTGCATTGTCGAACACTGTACACAAAAAACTTAATCACGAAACATATATAAGTCATATTGTCTTAGGATGATGTTATTACACATAAACAAATTGTCTAAAACACAACATGGTAAAAACATGTATGGTCTGTAAGAAAATAGTTTTCTGTAGAAATAGAATTAAAATTGAATGTGTGATTTTTTTTTTCAGCCTAAAATTATGAACCCAGTTGTAATTTGACATAATTTTGTTAGTTCTCCTTACTAAGAATTCTAAACACATTCTCTTTAGCCTTAAAAAATAACAAAACTTCCCAAACCAATAGTAATATAAAATCTATTATATGAATTCATGTATGACAGATATTAACTAAATCTATTAATTTTAATGAATGTAATTTTCTATTTGTACAATTTATTTATTGTTTTGCTTATTTAATGACAATAAAGAAATATCAAAATAAGGACAGCTTATTTGCACATTGAATTTTAATATTTGCGTATGTTGTTTATTTAAAAACATCTTTTTTTTTTTACTAGAAATAAAACTTTAAAAATTTGTGATTATAAATATTCAATCATTTTTCTCTAATTAATTTTAAATTGTATTTTTTTTTTTTTTAGAGATCTAAACGAAGTGAAGGTAACACTTAGGGAAATGGTGGACGCAATCATTAAGGAATACTTTCAACCTGAAGAAAATAAATTAATTTATAGAACAGAGTAGTTTAATTAAAGGGAGCTAACATTTTATTGAAAACATGGTGATAGGCTTTAAAAAATATAGTTCATATTTTTGGAAGGTTATGTTCATTTTAAATCATTGCTAAAGTTTGCATTTTTGTGAGTCTACTATAAATAATTTTACCTACTGTCTTGTAACTTTTACTTTCATATTTATTAATAAGTGTAATAAACAACACTATAAAGTTTAGGGTTTAATAATTTTAGACAGAATGCTAGTTCCTTTTTAAAAAAATAACACATTTATTTTTATAAATTATTTAACACGACTATCAAATGGTCACTTGTGTATATGTCACTAGTCACTTGTTGTTAATCAGGCAATTTATACTATGATTTTACCAAAGTCACAATTTAAAACTTATCTTAATATTTCTTATTTATTAGAAGCTTTGCTTAATAGGTATTCCACAAGGGCAAATACTTGCCCTCTAGTATTTATAATACAATTTAACCTCACTAATTCAAAATTCAAGAGAAGTGACAGGTTATTTTCTTAGAGCTAAGTTTTTTGAGTTAGAGGTTTCATTTCTAATATGTAAAATTATTGATTTTTTCCAAGCTGTAAAAGCCAAAGAAATTAAAATGTTATAGTTTTATATACATGCCTAGAACTACAGTATTAGATACAGTAAGTACTGTATAAATAAAAAAAAATAAAAAAATTCAACACGTGAATGTCATGAAAAATCATTAGCTCAGAAATTAAATAAGAGCATAATGTAGGCTATGGAAAGAGCATAATGTTATACTGAAAGTAAATGAACTCCCAAACTCATTGAACGTCACTTTTTGGTGGTTGTTTAACAGCTAGAGAAGTTTGTGCATGTTTTCACTTATGACAGGCTCTTGATAGTTTAGTTGAAGTTTTTTCTTTAATAATCACTAATTATATAAAATAGAAAAAGCTAATATTTTATTTACATTATAAGAAATAACTAAGTTCACCATTCAGAAATGTAACAATGAATGTAATGATATTTTTAACACTATTAATATTAGTTATTATAAACAAGAATATGTAATTATATAATACGGACAATATATTGTTTAAGTACAGATAGAAGTATATTATAACCAAATATATAGCGTAGGTTATTCAGAAATGTAACAATTAACACAGTTGCTTGACTAACCGATGGAAACTGTTCACAATTAGCCCAACGAAGTGTAAAATATATACAGTAGAACCTCTGTAAACCGGCCTCGGATTAACCAGTCCTTGGATTAACCGGCCTATATCGTAGTGTACTAGTTGGATGAGAGTTTCCGAAAATAAATTGTAATATTGAAACACCAAATCGGTGGCGAGTCAAACGATTGTCGATAGCGGTATCCTATTGTCGGCGACGTAAAAACACCGCAGCACCAAAGCAGCGGCGAGTCAAACGATTTTGTCGATAGCGGTATCCCATTGTCGGCGGCATAAAAACACTGCGGCATTGGCACCCATCGGTATAGCAGACATACAAAAACGTATGATGAGCCGCTTTTTTTCCACGAATCAATTTAGTATACATTATGGAAAATGTAACATTTCTTTTCAGTTTTCTTCTTGTCTTTGACTGGTTATGATCTACGTACGAAAACAGAAGCGTGTGTTGGTTTCGTTTGCGACGCGGTTAAATGTGTCAAAAGGCTTAACAGAGGGGAATCTGTAAAAAATCTTTGTAGTGTTTAATTTTTTCATGTTTCATGTATAATATACATAACATAACATAATATATACGATACATTTATGTACAATAAAATGAGTTGCAATAATATCTTAATTGCATAATTCTTAGCGCTATCTGATTAAATAAGCTTTCTTTGAACGAAAACCGATTTTTCATGGGAACCTCGGATTAATCGGCCAAATGGGCAACCGGCCTGGGTGTCAGTCCTGACTAGACCGGTTAAGAGGGGTTCTACTGTATATGAAATGTTAAAGTTGTGAAATGATCTATTGGAAAGTAAACAGTTTTCTTCTGAATCACCTTTTACAAGTGTTCATCACAGTACCAAGATTTAATAATTTCTTAAGGATAACTGTTTGAAAGTTGTATAACATTAGTTGTTGCTAAAAGCTCTCTCTCCTAAAAATAATTTTAATGTTCCTATGTAAAAATACATTAATTCAAAAGACATAAATGTTGTATTGAGAGTGTTTTAGAATATTTGACCCTTTTAATCATTCCAATATCCTTTAGCTTTTGCTCAAGTATGTGATATATAATGTTATATTAGTAAAATTTAATAAATTTGTGTAAGCTATATTTGATCAGAATTTGTTATAAAATGTGTGTAACTAACTGATTGTAGTCCTACAATAAAAATATAAAATATAAATTTTATTTTTTATTTCCTCAATGTATTTATTATTCTCAATGTACAAGCATGTTCGGAAAGTAAGTACTGTAAGGCTATTATTATTATTTTTAAAGCAATTTTATTATTAATAGAAAGTACCTTAAACTACTTTTCCAATTAATTTCCACAAATAATAAGGCATTTGTCATGACGTGGAAACAATTTCTCCTAATAGAATGATATCTCCCCTGTGAAGATAGTCAATGATGTACAGCTCTTTTGATATCGTAACGCTGACCAGCAAGGAATGTTTTTGTTTTTATTATATTATCTGTTTGCCTTTCACGAATAAGATAAGTATTTGTATAAACTTCAAAGTTCTGCATTTGTGTAAATATGTAAATTTAATATATGTGAGAAAGTGTTTTACACCTGAAGAAGCTACTAGTGTGTAGCAAAACAGTGCAACAACAAAGAAAAATCAAGAATCGCACACTTTTTTTTTTCACTTCTTACAAATAATTACAAACTATAAATTAATAATTAAAATCTACTATAATGAATAAATAAAAACATTCTCAGAACAAAACAAACAAAAAATTAAAAATACAAGTAAAAATCAATATAAGTATTTAGAATATGATATTTAAACTGCAAAATATTATTATTATTTTAAAATTTTTCTTTTCCTCTTGTATGTTTTCAACAAATCAAGGTAATTAACGTTTCTGTTTCAAAAATCGTTCAGTTTAAAAAATGTCATAAATGTGAAATTTTCAAACAATCAAATTTCAAAACAAAATTTTAAATGAAAAATTAAAAAAAAAATAAATAAATGTTCAAAAACTGATTAGCTAAATTTATCTTTACGTACTGACTGTAACTCGTGAAATTCTATCGTTTTCGTTGCAATTTAATTTCAGTATCAAATTAAAATGTTCAGATTTTAATAAACATCCATTTTCCATTTTTATAATGGAAAATAAAATATTTATTTCTTGAATTAGGTAGACCACAGCCCTTATGAACGAGTCTCCGTCGTAAAACAGATATTTAACTCAAGGTATCTTGGTGATAGGTACAGGGCTACAATGGCAGAAAGGTGGTTTTAATTTATTATAGACTGCTATAGGTATCAATAATAAAGCAACAAGAGAAGAAAGAAAAAACAGACCAAGCTGGCCGTTACATATGAAATTGGAATATATTTGTCAAGAATTGTAAGCTCAACTATTAACCTAATTCTTATAACACAATATACTAATAAGCTTTATAGGCTTCAGTGGCAAGTGTCCCTTCACGATGTACATTCTATCGAAGCCGAACTAGTATCAAATGAAAATTGTCATGATGTGTGGCAATAGTATAAAACATATCTTTAAACATTCTGCCTTATTAAGGTAAGGGACAGCACCTAAAAAAAACACCAGATGCAAACCAATTTGTGGAAAAGTTGGTAACACCAACAATACATATAAGTAACCATAATATCACTATGGACAGCTGGTTTTTCAGTGTTTCCATTGTGACTAGTTTTCTTCAAGAAAACGGTTACAATGCTAAAGAAAAATAAGTTGGAACTGCCAGTTGAATTCAAAGTTGTAAAATCCAAAGTAAGATGTAACAACAGTTTTGTACAAACCAAAGTGAACAAAATTGTGCTCTGTACTCTGGTCCAAGCCGTCTTGGAACCTGTGTCATCTTGTGTGATATTCTGTGTAATCTAAACAACGCACTTTGGGAACAGGTTCCTATCTTCAGGTATTGATAATTTCACTCACATGTGAGCATGTTATTAAAGTAAAATTGAAACTACATTTATGAGTTTATAAATTTATACATTTATAATACTTCACTGCACAACAATGTTACAACACAACCTTATATATACACGCAAAACAATTTTTAAAAACTTCAAAAGAGATTGTATTCGACCATGTTATCAATCCGGCAGTCACTCGTCAACTCCAGATCATAATTTTTTCAATGTTTTGCGTGTATATAGCAGTTTGTGTTGTAACGTTGTAGTGCAGTGAAGTGTTATGGATGTAAACTTATAAAGTTTCAATTTTACCTTACTTAACGTGCTAACATGTGAGTGAAATTATCAATACCTGAAGATGGAACCTGTTCCTGAAACGCGGTGTGTTAGATTACACAGAATATAGTTACAAGACAGATAAACAGGTATATATAAAAATTATACTTTAATTTAGTCATAAAATGAAGAACAATTGCGAAAGCTAGACCTTTTAATGTTGACCCTATCCAAAATGGACAAAGTCAAATAAACAAAAAGACCAATTTACTTCTATTCATGAAATATAATAAGGTGACATAGCAATTTATTTAGTGTATTTTGATGAAATTTAATCAGATAAATTAGTATTTATCTGGTACAGGATGTGACAATAATGTTTTAGTTTTCTCTTTTACATTGAAACATGTTCATTAAATCTGTATTTTTCCTTGTACATTATTCTCAAGAAAAGGTAGACAGTATAAAGACTCAGAACAAGGAAAAACAATATTGAAAAAGGAAATCTCTATTATTTGAATATTCTAAATAATTTTATCATCCATTATCTAGAATGAAACTAACAAAAAAAAACAAGTGATTTTATTAGTTTCCTTCCATAATAAAACTCATAAAATTATATTTTTAATCTGACATCTCATATGATTTACTAATATTAATAATTTTAAACATTTTTATTGAAAACGTCTACTGAGTGAAACAGAAAGAACAACCGTGTTAATGATGTAAGGATATGGTGACCAAGTTAGATCTTTCGAAGAAGTAAGTATTCTGTTTAATAATGAATTTGAAAATCGTCCTCCTAGTGTAAAATCTATTGTTCTAGATATGATTTATCTTTTTCAAGAAACAAGCTCTGTCAATGATTACCCATTTATTATATAGACAGGCTAAAATCGGTTAAAAGTGATGACCAATCCATTGAGGTGGATTTGCAAGCTTTTATTGAAGATCCCAGTAATTCAACTGGGAAAGCTGTTCAGCAATTGAACATGTATAAAAGCTCAATACACAATATTCTAAGAAAAAAATCAATATCATCCCTATACAATTTACTTAGTCCAAGAGTTATAAAAGAATGATTTAGTGCAGTTATTGTACACGTGCAATTAATAAGACGATTATCTATTGAAGAGAACTTCACAGCAATTTCATATGACCATCTATTGGTCAAGCAAATAATTCTTGCTATCACATCATAATGCATGATTCTAACAGGATGGAATGCCACTTCATTTTGGTTTGAATGTGCATGAGTTTCAAAACAATACTTTCCCACAGCAATGAATAGACAGGCCAGGTCACCAGACTTGGGTTCACTCGACTATTATTAGGCCTCTTCTCTTGTTATTTAAATATTATGCATGTAAATGAAATATCATCACTAGTAACGAGAATATACTTGAGGGATGCTAAGGAGATTCGATTTTTACAATGAAGATCAAATATGTAAAAGGTAGGCCTAACTTAAATAAAATTTTCCTTTATTTTATATTTCAAAAAAATATCAGAAATTAAATAAAGAGATAGTTTAAAGTTCCATGATATAAATCTAGCAGAAAATAGAGGTATTGTAGACAATATCAAATAATATGTGCAAAAAACGAAATTGTTATATCGTTGTATGATTACAGCAAAATGGGCAATTAATAATTGGTGTTTGACATACATAAATAATTTCTCAACATTGCATTGCTCATGGTGTTTTTCTCAATTCATACTTTGGTAATTATATAGCAGAGTAGCCTCACTTCAAAATCAATTTTTATGGGTTTTATTCGTCAAATAAATGTTGGAAAAATATTTTACTATCGAATAAAGTGTCGGAAAGATGATTACATAATACAATAATACAATTACACAAGTAGTTTTTTCGTGAAAAAATTAACTCTGTGTTATCTTTCATACTCATGACATTCACTTCAATAAACGTACGGAAGGTTTGGCCAGGTGGTTATATATATATATAGCAACCTGGCCAAACCTTTCGTGACATATAATAATACAGCCCTACATATGTGTACACTGAAGCACATACGCAGACAATTGAATGTCAATGGAGGGAGGTGCGAGGAAATGTGCCGCGATATGGAAATTCAAAACAACATTTCCATGGCCATATAGCCGAATTTATGTTTAAGAGAAAGTACAATGAGTATAATACTCGTTTTCATCATTTATGGCGAATTACGAGTGAAATACATTTAAATTCAATAAATTCCTCTTCTACTGAATTTGCAGCAGAATTTGACTCTGATTAAGATTTTCTTGTGTAATTATATTATGTAATCATCTTTCCGACACTTTTTTTCGATAATAAAATATTTTTCCAACATTTATTTGATGAATAAAACCTTTAAAAATTGATTTTGAAGTGAGGCTACTCTGCTATATAATTACCCATACTTTTAACCAAATATATTTCTAAATTAGAAAATACAGATGCCCTTTTCCTCATTTCTTCTCGTGATTTTGATTGAGAATTTAATCACTGTCAAACGAATGTAAATAATAAATACATTCTAACTTCAAAGTTCAAAATAACATAAGGTGTTTTTTGTTGTAACCTAACACATGGCAGATGACAGCTGTTCGGCGATAAATGAACAATCAGCTGTAGTGATTACTGTACTCTCATTGGTTCATAAGATGACGTAATTGATATTACTGAATTAGTACTGTTCTGCCTTCTGCCTAAAAAAGAATCAAGAAAAAATGAGAATCTAGTAAAGGAACTGTTAAGGAATGTTTTATAAATGTGCAGTGGCATGCTTTAGCATGAAGGAACACTCAGAGATAACATAGGAACAGTTCACTGTTTTCTTAGGGAAGTCTTGTCCTATGTAATGTTCATAAATACGGGTTTAATTATTTTAGTAGTGATTGGTAAAAGTTGAAAGCAAAATTGAAATTAAAACGTAGAACGCAAAAAACACGGTTGTATTGAGCATTCTGTGTTATTTAGTATAAATATCTGAATTTTATTTTGGGATTTAATTTAAAAATTAAATTTCAAGTGTAGGACGGATGTCTGTATACTAGCTTATTTCATTACAATTTTTATATGTTAATAATATTATGCCTCCGATAAACGGTAAATATGTATTGATGTTTTCCAAGAGATTTTATTGTGAAATGTCGGGAATTCGTCTTCCAAATAGCGGGTTTTCCATCATTTTGATACTTTTTTACAAGGCATTTCATTTTTTATCTTTAAGAATTACATTATTTCTTTCAGAAACAGGGATTACAATAACTATTTTATGGCATTTTGAGGTTATTTCATCAATTTTAAGTAAAATCTATCGATGTTTTTGTTTATCCATGGTTCATTTTGTTCATCCATTGTTTTTGTTAATTTAAATGGTTCTGTTGTAAGAACTGTCAAATTATAAAGGGTAAATATGGGGAGAAGTTTTCCTATTGATATAAGTGCGAAATCTCGTTAATTGTGCTTCAAAATAGCGTTTTTCAATCAAATAGAATTTAATGAATATAGCTAGTAGTTTTTTCTCTCGCAATTCATTATTTATTTAACATATGAAATTGACAATTTTTAACATTCAATCAGGTAGCTATATTGAATTCCCTCATGGAGCATATGTGCACTTCATTCACTTTTACACATTGATATTATGGTAAATGTCCAGTTGATACTGCATTGCGATTTAATATAGAATTATCATAAAATTGTGTTTTACATAACTCATTATTAAACAATTGGATCATCCCTAAGCTGGGAAGACCCTTTTCAAGTATGAAAATCTATTATTTCTGTCTAAAATAAGTATTTTAGTAGTTTGCATTAAATTATCAGAATACACGATGAGCCAATGCATCTAGGTTTCATAAGTTAAGAAAATATAGAATAGCATGTCGTTCAAAGTGTCTTATAATAGATATATTACGCTGTATAATTTCAGAACTATATGAACTAGATCTCAGTGTATATATGTAGTTCCTATCCGGACCTATTTGCTTTGCGCTGATGAACATAAATATTGAGTGATGAGGCACTATATATCCACAATCATTGGCATATGAATTACCGTAAACAGATACCTTAACCTAATAAGGTTAGGATTTCGTACTTTTACATTGCTTATTTTAAACAGAAATAATGGATTTTCATACTTGAAAAGGGTCTTCCCAGCTTAAGGATGATCCAATTGTTTAAAAATGAAGTATGTAAAACACGATATCTGTATTAAATCACAATGCGGTGTCAACCGAACATTCACCGAAGTGTAGTAGTATCAAACTGTAGAACTGAATTAAGTGTGATGCGCCCCACGAGTGATTTCAATATGGGTATTAGATTGAAAATGTTAAACATTGCTAAATTTCGATGATTGGTAAATGATGAATTGTGAAAGATAAAAAGCCACTTGCGTTGGAAAGTATTATTGCAATGATTGAAAAAATACTATTTGGAAGACGAATTGCCGAGATTTCACACTAAAATCGCTTTGACAATATTAATACTGTACATATTTAACCGATTAACATCTTATTTTTCATATCTAAGTAATATATCTGTATTAGTCTATAATGGTTTAAATATATTTTCACAGTTTAACCTTAATTATTTAATAGTTTTTTTTATTGACCAATAAACTTTAATGTTCATATATCTAATTCAGTTTTGATTATAGGTTAGATATTTAGATAAATATCTATTGTATATTATCATCGGATTTTATAATTAAAAATTATGAAATTGTTTACTATTTACCTTGTAGGCCTATTCAAATAATCACAGTAGAACCTCTGTTAACCGGCCTTTGATCAACTGGTCCTCGTAATAACCGGCCTATTTCGTAGTGTACTGGTTCGATGAGAGTTTCCGAAAATAAATTGTAATTGAAACACCAAAGCGGCGGCGAGTCAAACGACTTTGTCGATAGCGGTATCCCATTGTCGGCGGCGTAAAAACACCACGGTAATTAAATGGCAGCGAGTCAGACTTTGTCGATAGCGGTATCTCATTGTCGATGGCGTAAAAACACCGCGGCATTGGCACCAGTCGGTATAGCAGACATACACCGACAAAAACGTTTGATGGGCCGCTTTTTTTTCCACGAATCAATTCAGTATACATTATGGAAAATATAACATTTCTTTTCAGTTTTCTTCTTATCTTTGACTGGTTATGATCTACGTACAGTATATACAGTAAATAAAAATGTGTGTTACGAAAACGGAAGCGTGTGTTGGTTTCGTTTGAGACACGGTTAAATGTGTTAAAAAGACTTGACAGGGGAATCTGTAAAAAAGCTTTGTAGTGTTTAATTTTTCATGTTTGATGTATAATATACATAACATAATATATACGATACATTTATGTACAATAAAATGAGTTGCAATAACATCTTAATTGCATAATTCTTAGCGCTACCTGATTAAATAAGCTTTCTTTGAACGAATGTTTTCACGGAACTTCGGATTAACCGGCCAAACGGCCCAGGTGTCAGTCCCGACTAGACCGGTTAAGAGGGGTTCTACTGCAGTTCATATTTTTTGTCGGAAGAGACGTTTCAAGTCACAAAATATATTATTTTAGTAGAAAATAAGAAATATAAAAGCACAAAATACAGCTTAGGTGACAACTGCCTACGTTAATATTGATAACTATGTTCATCAAGTCAGTCAATGTTTGATCGCTTGTTGAATCTTACATCGCTATACTGTATATACATATATAGAGTGAGAGAGAGAGATCTAGTAATGGAAGGTCTGGGAAGGTTACTATATATATAACTACGTTCATCAAGACAGTGAATGTTGTGATCGCTTGTTTCATTAGGTCTGGGTAGATGACTATATTCTGGTATTCATTAAAACAAATATTTTTTACCATGACAAATAGTTTTCATCCACTAACTTGACTAACATAGTCCTACATATTAACATACTCTTTCATAATCAGAGCTGCATTTAAACTAACAACAGCTGGAATCCCTTGTTTTTTATTTGTTATTGACAGTGAAGAAATGCATTTTGGGACTTGCATTATCTTCTGACAAATAATATGATCTGGTTGTTTGAATACAAGGTAATTAGTTAATGATTTCATAATTTTTAATAACAAAATCCAATAATAATGTACAATGAATATTTACTGATACAGTAAAACTTCGATAGTTCGACACTTTGTGATTTAGAGGGAGTCAAAGTATCAAAAAGTCGAACTATGGGGAGTGTATTGGACATACAATAGTAACATAGGGAGCATTAAAAACACAACTTTTATAAGAAAATTGCACAAATTTAATTAATACTGTAACAAAATTAAAAGTACAGTAAAGTCGTGGTTATCCAAGCTCCGACTAACCGAATTCCGGGTTAACTGAGATAGTAAAAAAAAAAAAGTTCGGAAGTTTAGTTTGTAAATAGAAACGGTGTAAATGAAATGTTAAACGAGTTTCCGTTTTAACCAATGTGAATCCGAGTATTACAAACTACTGAAAAATCTCATTTTAACTTTCATTTTCTTGCATAAAACTTCATTGATTTATTTATAGCTACCTGAAATAAAACTGTATACAGTAGTACAGTTTTAAGACGCTATCACATGGGGAAAATGCTGCAGTTGTGAAGGTCATTTCATTAGGTTGTGTATAAAGTAGGAAACTGTTGTCTTCAGTTCTTAAAAATAGGGTTATGTTTCCTTACTGTTAATGGTCATTTACACAAATAAAGCCCTACCTTTCATTTCAAAATACTGTACAGACCAATGAGATTACTGAGAACGATTTATTTACACAAATAAAGCCCCACCCCTCATCTAAAAATACTGTACAGGCCAATGAGAAACATGTAGGTTTTGACATCTGTCAATCAACTCTCCACATGTTTATCCTAATGAGTTGTTTGCCTGCTAAATATTTTTAGTCTGTATTAAACTTTGCGAGCGACATTGTCATTATGAGTGGAAGCGATACTGTATGTATATTCAATTTCTTTCATTTGAGTACATTATCAACACTTTCATTTCAGTTCATTTTTTGTTAATTTAACCCTGGAAGTGGCAGAATGCTCAAACAGCATGCTTTGTGACGTGTCTGGACAGGTTCCTGTGTCGAAGTATCGAAGGTTAACTGTATTTGTAAGCCAGTGTTAGTGAAATGTTATACTTTGGGATCTTTTGTAGTATCAATAATAATCCTCTATTTAAATTTCAGAACTAGCTACTTCTACAAGAGACCATACTTAATTATTTTTCTGCATTTTTGATTTTGTATTAAGATGCGAGCAGTAATACAACGTGTAGCAAGTGCAAGTGTATCAGGTTAGTAGACATTTCAGTTAGCTTTTAGACTAGTAGTGTTTGTATTGTTTAATCTCTAGAGTATATTGATTGTAAATGTATGAATTGGCATTTTGTTTCAGCTAATGGAGAAATCATCTCATCAATTGGACAAGGGCTATGTGTACTGATTGGGATTTCAAGAGATGATACGAAGAAGGATATAGACTATATGTATGAGAATAAAGTATGCCTAGTTATTTAACATAAAGTTAATCACAATTCAAGTCTATTGTTAACAATCATCCATAGTCCTGATCCTAGTTGCTAATGCATGTGCAGAATATAGGATTATGATGTCGGTTTTTCTCTAATAAGTATAAAAGGTTTTGATAGATGTAATTTGATACAGATCCCAGCGCGAATGCTGGCACTTAAACTTACCCTGGCGCGATGGGCGGGGAAGGGTGTAAGTGAAGAAAAACATCACCCACACCACTTTTTAATGTGACTCATCCTTTCAACGAAAAATACCTCCTCCGTTTATTTTTTAAATGAGATCGATTCTAAATTAACATGTCAAGGTAATTATAATATCTTAAAAAATACCTCAGATATAAGTTGAAAAGCATACAATTGGAATATGAAACTGGTTTATCTACCCGCGGGTAGTACTGATGGTTTTAGTCAGGTTAGTACCAATAGCCAGGGGTTTGCTACCGATAGCCCAAGTGCCAGCATTTGCGCTGGGATCTGTATAATAACCTTATCTAACTTGTCATAGATGTTATTCATTGTATATTTAAATCCACATAAAGATTCTCTGTAAAAATGATAATCTTTGGATCATCTTGTAATTCACAGATTGTAGTTGCAAAAAAAACTAAGGAATAATCATGTTTTAGCCAAACTAAAAAAATTTAACACAGATTTGTTACTGGGTCATCAGACACTTACCCAAAGGCATCTAGCAGGGAATTAGATAACTAGTCGGTTAGTGACTATTCATATACAAGTATATGCAGAATAATTCCTGGGTCTTTTCTATTAGTCCCCACCACATGTTGTGCGTCTGGTACAAATTAAATTAGAACCACGATTTATTACCTTACATTTTTTAAACTATCTTGGTTTTAAATTCAATAATTAATACAAGTCTATTTGAATATATGACATAACCCGTTTTCGAAATTTTTGGTATACAAAATGTAGGTTAGATTAGTGTTAGCAAGAATCACTGCAAACAGGTTATGTTATATGGAACAAACTGAATAATTTCTTTCATTCAAATCATTTCTATATTTGTTTTTCACTCGCAAAATGCGGTGGGGACCAATGGAAAAGACATACATTTTCTCAGACCGGCTCCAAAGTAGAATTGAGGCTATGCTAACGGTTCTCGTGGTATTCACAGTGAGTGGTGGCTGGATACTTTCTCAGAAAGATCTCATACATCTTTTAGCAAATTGTTTGAATGTATAATTATTTTACATTCTTGAATAGGCTTCTGCCTACTCTCAGAAAGAATGTAAAACAATTATACGTGTGTAATATTTTGTTTTGTGTTTAGGGTTCGTAAAATTCTAAACCTAAGACTGTTTGACGGTGAAAACGATAAACGTTGGTCGTTAAATGTAATGGACAAAGGTTTTGAAGTGCTCTGCTTAAGTCAGATAACATTGTACCATACACTCAAAGGCAATAAATTAGACTTCCATCATGCAATGCAACCAGAACTATCTCAAGAATTTTATAAACAGTTCATTGGTGCAATACGAGAACAATACAAACCTGACTTAATAAAAGGTTAGTCAAACATGAAATTAATAGTATAGGAGGCATAAATTATTTTACTCTACAATTAAAGGAACTATTGTGATGGCACGAGAATTTTTGTATTGTTCCCGTTGTTTAGATTGGTAGATATTTTTGTCACATATAATAACTTCATGTTAGTTGAAAGATTTAATAACATTTTGTTAGTTGAAGATTTAATATACATTGCCACACCCTTCCATTCTTGTACAAATCGTCTTTGTGAAAGAGCACAATCTGGTAATGCCAGTTCAAGAAATGAAATACTAAACTTAAATTAAGATTCAGAAATAAATATTGGATTGAAATTTAGTTAATTGTAATGGTAATTGAAATTAAGGTATAGCATAAAATCTTTTTACGATATGGGATTATTTTAGGATGACTCATCAGGTAGAATGTTTAAAGCTGCAAACACAGTCAACCCAATAGGTCAGGAAAGAGCAACATCAAAGATGGCAGTAAAATGTACAAGGGACAGAGCTCAGCTCTAACAGTCTTTGGTTAGTCTTAAACCCTCATAAGGTTGACTAGCCATCAGTTTGGTGAAGAGATAAAGCATTTTCATGTTTATATAACTTGTAATGTTTTTCTAATTTTTAAATCTAATGTAAGGAAAGAGACAAAATTGTTATTTTTATTTGTGTTGGAATTAAGGGGTGAAGGGACGAAATTCCATATATTTATATGTTATGTGCGGGGAAAAATCAATACAGGATAGAACAGGTCAATAAAAAGTAATAATAATTTCAAGAACATGTCATTTGATTGACTCCAAATTTTAACCTTAATTTGACTCCGTAAAATGATTATTTTAACTTAAATAACTTAAGTGAATATCTAATATAAAGGGGAGGAGTGATTGTCTCGCATTATCTCAAGAACAAATTTCTGAATCCCTTATAATTTTACAGTTCCGTGGAGAGTAGCCAATCACAGAATGGATTACTTTTTTATCATTATCTTTTAAGGGGGTGGTAAAACTAAAGAAAAATTATGTAACTATATTTATGCCAAGAAAAAAATTTAAAAACATTATTTTTAATGTTCAAATTACCTATTTGTGATTAAATAATTAACATTTTTCACTTATAAATTTTGATTTTTTTAAAAATCTGCTATGTGAATTGTTATAATTAATATGAATACAAGTAATATGAAACAAATTAGGGAATAAAGTTTGGAGTATTATTTATGTTAATCTTAAACTCACATCAGTTTTTGAAAGTAAATACAACAGTTTAAATTCCTTACGTTATTCAGTGAGAACTAGTGTGTATGTGAAGTTTTCTGCTTAAAATGTTAGGGGGATATTGCAAAGACACTAGACTACCAAGGAAACACAATTAATTTTGACAAATCGTGTGATGACTAGATTCACAAAATGGTTCCTTGTCTCTACCTATCATTCTTTGTTGTGTTACCCTTTACTGGCCAATTTACAAATTATATTTATTACTTTGTTTTTAAATATGTAGCAAGCGGAATATACCATATTTGTGTTTCAGGCAAATTAGGGCTGGTGGAATATACCGTAGACGATGTTTAAAGGGTTAAGTGGAATATAAAATTAAAGCTAGACTAGTCTTTGTATTACAGGAAAAACAGAGAAAATTAACAATAATCATACGGTTTGTACGAGATAGAGATGTATATTAATATAATTTTGATAAATAATTGTAATATTTTATAATTTTTTTGTTAAAGAGCTCTTGAATGTGTTTTATTGTGTTTTTCTTTAATTTCAGAAGGGAAATTTGGTGCACATATTATAGTCAATATTCAGAATGACGGGCCTGTCACTATTAACTTAGAATCACCTGTTACTACTACAAAAACTAGTGCTTAACAAGAAGATAAAAAAAAGTAAATGAAATAAAATTAATGATTTACCCAAATGTAATGACAACTTATTTTGTACATGATATATTTAGTGTAAGACTAAATTTAAATAAACTGATTTTAAGAGTATATTAAATCTTGAAAAATATTCATTTTCCTCATTTTTTTTGTATAAAGTTTGTTGTTTTCCAATGCAGATATCACAAGTAGAAAGTTTACAGAGTGCATTACTTGTATCATAGTACTTCTACAATGTGATGTTGTAAAGAAAACCAAACAGCGTCTTCATATTCTTCAAAAGGAGTGATCACAAGGTCATGGGCTAAACTTTTGAAAAAGAGGACGAATGTTGTTCACCCTGATAAATTGTTAGGTAACCATATTCTTAGCCTGCAATCTATGAGCGTAGGTTCTCTAACTGCTCAGGCTTTGCCTTATTTTCCTTACTTAGGTTAATAGTTTTAGTTTTCAACACGGCTGCAGGTTACTAGGATATGTTGGTGTTTTCACATTTCCTCATGCTCTAGGTTTATTTGAAATGCTCAACATTTTAAATAATGACAAATAAAGGGAATCCTTTGTAATGAACATACAGTTTAATAATAATTGATTAACACTGGCATAAGAGTAAATAATTTAAATAAGATTTATTTTTTTTACCACTAAACACAACATTTCCTTTCTGTTTTGAAAGACGTCAATTTTCTATTCAACATTAGATAAGAGTGGGGATATATTGGAAATGTATTTAAGAATTTATTCTTTGCAAACCATTATGAGCATTCAAATTAAAACAAAAAAATACACTGATAATATAATCTTAAAACTGGAAAAATCAAAATAGTGGATCTTGTGAAATCACATCTAAAAATTAGAAATGACAAGATGATAGTATTTTTTAATGTTTAACATTAGATGGCAACCAGGTTCTATCCTTGGTAGTGTTGGCTACATACAATACACATTTACCCTAAAAGAATGCTATAAAGCATATCAATAGTAGGTCAAATATTGTATAATATTTCTTGAGATTCAGAGGACAGAGGTGTTTTCATCTGTTTAATTCAATATAATAAAAACATAAAATTCAACTCATAATTATTGTTGAAACCTAATAATCTACTTACAGAATAAGAAAAGAAACCCAGATATTTCCAATGCATCAGAAAGAATAAGCACACTTTTTTTTATAAACTATAGATTTAATATCACGGTAACAAATTTCATCTACATTTTCATGTTATGATTCAGCTGATACATCATAGAAGTAGGAAGCCAAAGGATAACGTATTATAAATGCCAAACAGCTAAATGCAACCTGAAATATAAGAAATGATTTATTTGTTAATAACCTTACAACAAATTTAAATAAATACAATAAATATCCAGTGAGGTCGCGTTAATCCGAACATTTTTTTTTTGCTTGTGCTGTTCTGATTATCAAATTGTTTGGATTATTAAGGGAAAATTTAAAAATAAAATGCAGAAAAAACAAATTTATTACATCAAATGTACACTCAATACAAGCAATAAGTACATAGCGAGTGACACTTTCTCAGGACAGACAGTAATATAACTCTGAACTAACCTAATGAGTCAGATCAAATAGCTGTTAAATCAAAAAGTCCCAACAAAAATTTCATAATGTCAAGTAGGCTGTTCGGACTACTGTGGGTCCAGATCAAAGCAAGCTCACTGTAGTATCAATATAAAACTCACCTGTATGCTTAGTAAAACTGTTGTCAACGTAGCTTCGTGTAGTGGGCCGAACCAGACTAAAATTAAATTAATTAATGTTAAATTGTTTACTTGATAAACTTTCCCATCTTGTTTAAATGAAGCTAGCTTTAAAAAGCTAAAAACTTTTAGTATTATTAATCCTAAGCTGGTAACTTCAGAGGCGTTGAACTGAGCTTGGCTCGCCTCTAGTACTCCTGATTTATTCAATCTGTAAAAACAAAAACAAATTGATGAAGTGTTCAATATTGGAACGTGAAATTTATTTCCAAGTTACAAAAACACATGGTTCTTTGTATTAGTTGTCCAATTGTTAAATTGAGTTAGCACATTATTTAAGGAAGATTCTTTGACAACCAATTTACTTGGAAGGAACATTTCTACAGTAATAAACAGTACAAAAACATTATACAAATTGTCTCACACACCCATTGAAATACAAACTAAACTAAACTATTCGTCACCAAAGGTTCCATAGTTGTCAGTAAAAAAGTGACAACCACAGATGCCGTTTTGGATTTTGTAGATTATTTTAAACAATATATAATATATATTATGACAGATTCCCTTAATTTTAATTCATGTACAAAATATTTGTATACATTCTCACAATACAAAATAACATAAATTACTCTGTCTACAGGAATTTGTACATTCAGACACATATATTTAATATTTGGGTAAACATCTTAATTACAAATTTTACTAGTATTGCTATATTATTTCTTTAAATGGGAGAAATAAAAAATACAAGCAAAAACTAGGGTTCGTGGACTTGGAATATGCTTGAAAATTTTGGAATTTTTACTTTACTTCTCCAAATCTCGAATTAAAAAATAATATATATCCTGGAAAATACTTGATTTTTATTTTAAACGTTAATTTTATTATTATCTTATATCTTTTTTAATATATGTGTCGGCTAAACCGAAAAAAAAAAAAAAACAAAACAATATATATAGTAACAACTTCATTTTCCAGTAGCACTGTTTGTTACATTGTTTATGTGTATAAATGAATAAAGAATGGACTGAAGATTTCTTCTTCTGATCGAAACGTTTCGCTCCTCAATTCAATGGCCATATGAATGACGTATAGTGTGTACAGTATTTACAGTTAGAGATGGATTTAACTGTAATTCTTAATAGAGAAAACTGTAATATATGCTCGTTGCCACTGTAATATATGTTAACGATATTACTAAATAAAACACATTGTATTAGATTATAGCTACGACTGCGTGTTACAGGTAGGAAGGTGAGTTCAAAACTGGCTTGAATATGTAGCCAGGGAAAGTGTCATTATTAAGGGCTGGTGGGAAAAGGTACTGGATTGCAGCCAATAGCATTTATTAATTTGTCGTATGACATATCGAACCATATGACGTCACACATCATACGATGTCATGCGATACTCCCACTCTTGTACAATTGTATACATCACAATTCCTCCCTCTTAATTCTTTTAAACAATACAATACACAATTTTAGTTTTTTATATAAAACTTAAACACATCTTTTTTAAAATAAAACCTTGTAATAGTTATAAAAATGAGCCTTGTCGTACTTGAAGAGTACTTATTTTTATTAAAAAAATATAAAAAAATGATTTTAAGTTTTATTATTATTTATAAAACTATGCCAAGCTTTTTATGGGCGCCAGGAAGCGTTAGCTTACCAATTTTGAAAAAAGAAGGAAGTTAATTGTTATTATGATTAAAATCTCTCAGGGTCGCAAGTCCTTTTAAAAGTGTACTTCAGTGGTTCTTGATGAAATAAAGAAATCTTAAGTGTTGTGCTGAAACTTAACATGTTTTATTGAAATGCACATATTAAAACATTTATACAAGGTTATCATCAAATATTATTAAACATTCATATTCAGAAATCATAGCTTAATACATCCTCATATTTCTTTATAAAAAAATCAAATTGAATTTTATTCATGAAATTTATTTTTTAGTTGCAACTCAAAAGAAAAAGTAAAAAGATTTTTTGTTCATTTAATTGAATTAGTGTAATTAGTAATTTAGTTCTGCAAATTAGATAAAGTTTCATTAATTTATCTATTTTAAAAAGAGGATTCTACTTTAGTAATTTCATGTTTTACAATATAAGACATTGTCTCAATATTAAACTCCAGATTTTCAATTAAACTTATAACTAAACATTAAAAAATTATTATCCTATTATAGACAAAAATGATTTTAGAAATAAAGTCTTAACGTGTATACCAGGCACGTTTTTTTTAGTTAAAATCACAATTCCTTGTTTCCGTCTTGTAGACAATACATCTCGTCTCGTGTCGAGTCGCTGACATGGTCGATTCATTTTGCTGTACGGAATTCATTATTTTATTGTTCAAATAACTCAATGTCTGTTAGTATCATGATTAAAGTTCGAACGAGTGTCACTTAGATCAATTTTAGATTGATCTTAAGGCTACTTTTAACGTATTTACCACATTTTATAAAAATTCTCTACACAAGACAACGTCTGACTAACTTGAACGTCTGACTAACTTGAACGTTTCACTAGACTGCTAAACGTTTTCACTACATATTACAAAAGTTTATATATATAAAAATACATCTGATCACGCCAGACTCCCTCTTAAGACTCTTTTATCACATATTCACTACTTTTTGAAAAAGTTTCTTTGAATTGAAAACACGTCTGACTTACTCAACTGTCCCCTTAAGACTCTAAACCACATGTCTCTTTGTCCAGCTTCCCAACCAAGCGTCCTATTTAATCTGCAACGTATGCGAGAATTATTCTCACACCTAGCAACACTGACACGGTTCAAATTATTTTACCTAACAATATAAATATTACCTAAATATTTATTACAACTTATAACTAATTTTTTATACATGACATTATTATTTTGGAAACCTATATTTAATTTTTTATTACCCTAGTTTTAATAATCTATATATTTGAGTCATCTTTTTGACTTCTAAAACCCCCTCCCTTATTCAACTTTAACGTTTCCCGGGTTACTTTAAATATTCAAATCTCAATATAACCATTTTTTGGTTATTTAGGTTAAAATTACCATTTTTGGTATTACAAATACCCCATCAAAGCTGTGATTCAATATATAAATATTGAAACACAGATTTCTCTTTTATTTAACAAAAAAAATTTTAACTTCAAAAAAAAACTTTCAAATTCGGTCCCTATAGATTTCCAAAATTAAAAAAGTTTCAGCAAACTAAGAATATTCATATTCCTTTTTTTTTAAAAAAAAACAAAACTTTAAAATAAGAAATATTCTCTCTTAACTCACATTAATCATCTTATAATCTATTGATTCACTAAATCTACCTAATTGCATATTGTAATCAATCAAACCACTTATACCCAAGTCCTATCCATCATCAAAAAACCTTCATCAACTTCTTATCATTGAGCTGTCCATCACTCAACTTTTATCTTGCGACGTCAGAGTGTCTACTCCTGATTGCTAAAAGAAAAAAAAATATCTCTATCTCTTTGCCAAGATTCTAACTATTCATCTGAATATTTCTTTCACTTCAATACAATCCAAAATTAAAACTTCTCATTCTTATTTAATATCATTACAAAATTATTTACTTATTACTCAAAATTACTTCAATTTACTTTAAACCTTTTCAATTATCATCTTACATTATTATTTATTTTAGTTTAAATCCAATAATTATTTATTCTTTATCAAATTCTTAACTACTCTTTGTCTCGCTGGGATAACATGTTAGCTACTGATTTTACAATTACCAAAAACTCCTCTCTTCAACTAAAATTCAAAAATATAACATCATTATTACAAAAAAAAATATAATTACTTACAAAACTCATCTATTTATTTAAAAATTACCTCTTTACAATTGTATTGTCTCTCAGTATCCTATCTTAAAATTATTTCCATCTTATCTTTCATATTTTAATAATCAAAGTTGCATTAATCCCCAAACAAATTCTTCATAATAAAAAACTCCTTATTATTTACCTATATTCTTTCATAAATAATCTCCTTATTTCAACGTAGCTTCCTTTAAAAATCATAATAATCGTCGTTTATCCGCAGAATTCCTTAAATCTCCCTTTATTTCATTAAAATCGTCGCATATTTCCTTTATTTCATTAAAATCGTCGTATATTTCCTTTATTTCATCGCAGTACTCAAAAAACCTCTTAAAAACTAAAAATTTACCATTAATGCAACCTAACTACCTTTTTTATAAAAGTTTCTTAACAGAACAACTTCATTTTAAATACCATTTTACTCAACAATTCTGTAAAGTCATCATCTTCATATAAAACTCAAAAATTCTTTCATTTAAATTACTTCATATTAAAATCTCCTTAGTCATCTATTACTTGTATATAAAAAAAAAAACTTCAAAAAATAATAAATTTTACATTGTTTTCCCAGCTAACACCGTATTTCATCAAAATCTTTAGACACCTTTATCAAATAACTTCTCACTATCATCTATTGTTCTAAATTCAAAACATTATTTATTAAAAATCATTAATTATTTATTTCATTTATAAATTTCATCAAAATCTCTTCATATTATATTATTTATTACTCCTTCCTTTAAAAAACAAAAACTTAACCTCCTTTACTCCTTTTTTAACATCAAAAAACTTAATTATTATCTGTCTTGGCAAAACTCACATAAATTCTCAAACTTTAAACAACTATTCTTCATATTCACAAACCACAAATCACTTAAAACTAACAATTTTTTATCATTTTATTATTAAATAATTCTTAATTTTTAAAACATCTAAACATACAACTTATCGTTTTACAATTTAACATCTAATTACCTATCCTAATCAGCTAATCAACATTTTTACAATTTTATAAAACTTTTCGTTTCATTTCATAAAAAACTTCTCCCTTCTGTCACGTCCGGTTTATTTTTAAATATATACAGATTGATCACTTCTATATATCCTACAATTTGTTTTCAATCAACATCTGTCTAAAATTTATTACATGAAGTTTTTTTTATGTAATAATGTCACACTTACTTATGCATTTTTCTTCCTAACCTCTCCTACATAGGTTCTTCTAACCGTCTACTTTATACCGTGCATACTTCTAATTGCTCTTTAGACTCTTACACAGAGTAACATGTTGTGACGTTGAAATGTGCAGTGGTTGAATACAATATCCCTACTAAATTCAAGATAAAGCCCAAAACACATCCCTATTTCACAACACACCCTCTATGCAGTCCCAGAATGCCTTATTCTTACGAATAAAACATTCTATTTTAACTACACAAACGCCTACCTCCTTTCAATTGTTCATGTACTCCTTAAATGCATCTACACGAAGAAAATTTTAAAATTCATAAAAAATTTCATTAAAATCGTTTCATCCGAAGTTGAAATAATGTTTATTTTACCAATCTTATTACTAGCATCGTCGATTTTTTGTTTATGTATTCCTTTCTAGATGTTATTATTCAAATTCAAAAAGAAATTTTATTTTTAAAACTTATTCTAAGTTTTTTACTTAGAAACTTTACTTTTAATTCTATTAAAGTTATTTAAGTAATCTACTTTCGTTCTTATTTACTTTATTTAAAACCAATTTTCCTTTATTTAAGTAGTTTTTTATTTGAAAACGCAAGTTAATTTTCGATTATACGTCAAAAGTTTTTCATTTTCAGAACAATAATTCTGTCACACGCTGTATCTCGTCTTAATGTCATGCAAAGGAATTCTAGGCCTGGTTTAAGCATAAACAAATCCCCTCGATATGAGACAATCCTTATCTGTCTACTGATAAGACATGAAACCCTTTTGGTTCCAATACGATCTGCAAATGAATCTCAACTCTCTCTCGTCACATTTTATTGAATATTTAATATTGAATCTATTTACTTAATATTGAATATTCTTTCTTCAACACTACACTAAATCCTTGCTTCGAACTAACTATCTTATCTATGTCACGTTTCATAATTATTTATATTGGAATAAACAACATTCAGAGTTATCTACTGATATAAACCTAGCGTCTTTCACTTAGCAAATACCTAAACGTTTCTAAATATTATTTCTTCTTAATCATACTAGCTTGGCATATAATTATTTTCTATATTTCTGTCTTAGCTTACAAAATTTATCAGTACACACAAATTATTAGTATTCATAACTCTTAATTATTTATTTTCAAACTTAAACTTACTTATTAACAAAATCTTAACTACTTTTTATTAATTATTTTTCAAAATCAAGTCCGTGTCATTATAAAATGTCTTTACATTTATTTATTCATTCCAAAATTCAATTTATTATGACTCAATTATAAATTATACATTTTTTTCGATGGTTCCCCGATTGGTGAAACATTTTGTAAAATATAACCTGCTTTCTTAACTTAATTACAACGTTAAATACTTCTGTCCACATGGACAGTTTGTCTAGCCCATTCATCACAATAGAACCTTTCTTAACAAAGGATTCCCCTCTGTTATTGTCTCCTCCTATCTCAAACATTCCATCATTTTCTCCCCTCATAGACATATCAAGACACAATGACCTACTTTTGTTATCTGTCAGCTTAGCATTCCTAACCTTATCATACTCCTTTGCTTTTACAAAAATCTCTTTCACACACCCATTTTTATATTCACATTCAACATTATACTGTTCACTAAAACTTTTAATTTTTTTCTCTTGAATTTTAAAAATACTTGTAAATTTCAACATTACGTAGTTTTCAAAGCTTACAGTGCTACAAAAGTTTTGCCTTCTTACACAAACAGCTGACTCTTTTATTATTACATCATTTATCTTACTCACACATTCATTTACTTTAATTTTACCCTTGTTATTTAAATCACTTACAATCTCTCTAACCCCATCAAAATTGGTAACCCCATCATCTTTCTTAATTTCAACATTACCCGTTAACTGTTTTAAATCATTGTTTTCAAAAGATTCGTTTTGACTTACATTAGGCTTAACTATTATCTCATTTTTTAATCTATCTTGTCTTAATTCCTGCATAAATTGCTCATGATCTTTTCTTCTCTCTAACCTATACTCATCAAATTTATTCATTAACCTCTCACTATATTGTTCAAATTTATTTATTAACATCTCACACATTTTCTCCATGCTCATACTCTGATCATTATTTATTACTCCCTTATTATTTACTTTACCTTGTTCAATTATCCTAACCTGTTCAACCTTTAGATTATTACTATTAGTATCAGTACTCTCCATTTTCTTTAAATTTTGATCTTCTTTTACCAAATTGCTATTATTATTTACTGAATCACTTAAAACTTTATCTTTTCCATCAACATCATTAACCCCACCATTTTTCTTAACTTTTAAATTTTCAGTACTATCCACCTGATTATTTACTTTATTAACCTTATAAATGACCTCATTCTTTATATTATCAAATCGACAACGCCCATAATCTACTTCTTCTGTCTCATTACTTGTTACTATTCCAGTTACTACAGTTACGGGAGGTGCTTTTTCTAATAGTCTATCTTTCAATTTTTTATAAATTTCATTTCTTGCTACAGATCCAGCTATTATCATGTTTTTCATTTCTTCTTTTAATTCAAATTCCCTTTCTATTAAATTTTGTCCTAACTTTACATGCCATTGTTTATTTAATGCTTCCCTGTCTAATTCTATGTACCAATGTTCCCCAACTATCTTATTATTCTCTATTATCTCTTGACATGTTATTTGTTTATATTCTATATACCATTGTTGCCCAAAAAACCTATTATCCTCTTGACATGTTATTTTTTTATTTACATTTCTAAAATACTTTTTAACTCCTTGTTTTATTGCTTCTAATTCCATCTTAAGCCTATCTAAATCAGTTATTAACTTATTATTATTATCTCCCTCCATTTTTAGTTATTATTATTATTTAAACTTTAAATTTAGAATTGGTTATTTTAAAATTACTTATCTACTTATTATTAAAAAAAATTTTTTAGAGAGAACATTCTTATTTTTATGTTAATTATGAATATTCTTACCTTTTTGATAAGAATTTCTAATCCACCAAGAAACCACTGTTTTTTCGACTTATATTCTTATATTTTTTAATATAAGAATACAGCCCCGAGTTGAGCGACACTTGTAATAGTTATAAAAATGAGCCTTGTCGTACTTGAAGAGTACTTATTTTTATTAAAAAAATATAAAAAAATGATTTTAAGTTTTATTATTATTTATAAAACTATGCCAAGCTTTTTATGGGCGCCAGGAAGCGTTAGCTTACCAATTTTGAAAAAAGAAGGAAGTTAATTGTTATTATGATTAAAATCTCTCAGGGTCGCAAGTCCTTTTAAAAGTGTACTTCAGTGGTTCTTGATGAAATAAAGAAATCTTAAGTGTTGTGCTGAAACTTAACATGTTTTATTGAAATGCACATATTAAAACATTTATACAAGGTTATCATCAAATATTATTAAACATTCATATTCAGAAATCATAGCTTAATACATCCTCATATTTCTTTATAAAAAAATCAAATTGAATTTTATTCATGAAATTTATTTTTTAGTTGCAACTCAAAAGAAAAAGTAAAAAGATTTTTTGTTCATTTAATTGAATTAGTGTAATTAGTAATTTAGTTCTGCAAATTAGATAAAGTTTCATTAATTTATCTATTTTAAAAAGAGGATTCTACTTTAGTAATTTCATGTTTTACAATATAAGACATTGTCTCAATATTAAACTCCAGATTTTCAATTAAACTTATAACTAAACATTAAAAAATTATTATCCTATTATAGACAAAAATGATTTTAGAAATAAAGTCTTAACGTGTATACCAGGCACGTTTTTTTTAGTTAAAATCACAATTCCTTGTTTCCGTCTTGTAGACAATACATCTCGTCTCGTGTCGAGTCGCTGACATGGTCGATTCATTTTGCTGTACGGAATTCATTATTTTATTGTTCAAATAACTCAATGTCTGTTAGTATCATGATTAAAGTTCGAACGAGTGTCACTTAGATCAATTTTAGATTGATCTTAAGGCTACTTTTAACGTATTTACCACATTTTATAAAAATTCTCTACACAAGACAACGTCTGACTAACTTGAACGTCTGACTAACTTGAACGTTTCACTAGACTGCTAAACGTTTTCACTACATATTACAAAAGTTTATATATATAAAAATACATCTGATCACGCCAGACTCCCTCTTAAGACTCTTTTATCACATATTCACTACTTTTTGAAAAAGTTTCTTTGAATTGAAAACACGTCTGACTTACTCAACTGTCCCCTTAAGACTCTAAACCACATGTCTCTTTGTCCAGCTTCCCAACCAAGCGTCCTATTTAATCTGCAACGTATGCGAGAATTATTCTCACACCTAGCAACACTGACACGGTTCAAATTATTTTACCTAACAATATAAATATTACCTAAATATTTATTACAACTTATAACTAATTTTTTATACATGACATTATTATTTTGGAAACCTATATTTAATTTTTTATTACCCTAGTTTTAATAATCTATATATTTGAGTCATCTTTTTGACTTCTAAAACCCCCTCCCTTATTCAACTTTAACGTTTCCCGGGTTACTTTAAATATTCAAATCTCAATATAACCATTTTTTGGTTATTTAGGTTAAAATTACCATTTTTGGTATTACAACCTAAACACATAGTCGTATAACTTTAAACCTAGAAACTTGAAACAATTTGACAATTAAACTAGTAACTTAAATTAACACATGATAATTTATTAGCAAAATTAAATTAGCAATTTAAACAAATAAAATCAAATTTTTTTTCTTAATTGTAACATTTTTTTAAAACAATTGTATCCAGAACACAAACATTTTACAAAATACAATTATACATAATATATTATTTAATAATCAAGTCTTACAACAGGTTTCCTTAATCTAATTGGATATCTTCTTTCAACAACATCAGTAGTATTATTGTTTACAACGGATGTTGGAGAATTCCGTGTTTGAATCATAACGGGACTGGAATGTCTCATAACAATTGGTGGAGAGCGGATGCTCTTCCGGGGTGAGATATTTCCCCCTGTTTGAGTGGTATCTGTCACTAAGTCAGTCAATGACTCGTCCACTTGTTTTTGTTTATTTTCAGAAGGAGGCGAATTGACACCAATTAGTTGGTCAATATGCCTTCTCCATATTATACCAGAATTTAACCTTACTAACAAGGGCGTACCCAGGATCAAAACTAGAGGGGGGCAAGCCATGGTCATTCAATATACAATTGATTATTAAAATAGTTATTTCAAGAATTGTATTAAATTCCAGCAACAAATTGTATAATAAAGATTTATTTTTTGCTTCCAGGGGGGGGGGCAGCTGCCCCTCGCTGGGTACGCCCATGCTTACTAAATACATTATTGGACTAATTTGCTTAATAACAATACCTTGTATCCATTTATCATTTGAACGATATTGTCTTATTAATACTGATTGATTACAAACAATTTTCGTTTTCCCGTTCCTCTAAAATAATGAGTTTGTTTTTCTTGCTTTAACTCTACTGTTTTGTCAATATTAGGTCTAATTAAATCTAACCTTGTTTTCATTGGTTGATTAAACATTAACTTAGCAGGCGTTTCTTGAGTTGTAACATGAACTGAATTTCTATAATCAAACAAAATTCTATACAATGCTAATCTAGTATCTATACCTTCTCTAAATGCACATTTTAATTTTGTTTTAACATACTTAACAGAATTTTCTGCTAAACCATTAGATTGTGGGTGATATGGTGCAGAACTAGAATGTTCAATACCATTACATTTTACAAACTGCTCAAACTCAAACGAATTGAAAGGCGGACCGTTGTCCGTATGAATTACTTCCGGTAAACCAAATCTACTGAACAATTCCCTTAATTTATCTATTGTCTGACTAGCGGAAGTCGACTTTACTTCAAAAACTTCTAACCATTTAGTATGTGAATCTATAACAATTAAATACATTTTCCCTTTAAATGGACCCATGAAGTCTGCATGTAATCGTTCCCAAGGTCTACTAGCATACTGTCAACAATGTAATTGATTCTTTGTAGGATTTTGTCTTTCAAAAAGACAGGAAGAACAACCATCCGCCAGATTTTCTATATCTGCATCTATATTTGGCCACCAAATATATGATCTCGCTACCGATTTCATTTTTACTATCCCTAGATGACTTGTGTGTAATTCGTTTAATATGTATTTACGGAATTTATTTGGAATAATTACTTTATAACCCCACATTATAATTCCCTGTTCGATTGTTAATTCTTCCTTTCTTTTGAAATATGGACCTAATTCAGGATATTCTACAGAAACATGATTTGGCCATCCATACATTACATAATTATATACTTTTCTTAATACTATATCTTTTTGGGTTTCACTTTTAATGTCCTCACAAGTAATTGGTAATGAACTTTCTTTAACATAATATAGATAAGTTCCTAACCAATCTAACTCTTTTTTATTGTCACCATGCTCGACTTTGAGCGGCAAACGTGATAATGCATCTGCATTAGCATGTTTAGCTGATTGTACATACTCAATCTTAAAACTATAGCCAGATAAAAACAAAGCATATCGTTGCAATCGACTTGCTGCAAAAGCAGGTAATCCCTTTTTGGACCCAAAAATACTTAATAATGGTTTATGATCTGTACATAAAATAAATTCTCGTCCCGATAAATATTGATTAAATTTCTTTACCCCATAAACCAAACTCAAAGCTTCCTTATCAATTTGTGAATATGCCTTCTCTGCCGTGGATAATGTTCGCGAAGCGTATGCTATCGGCTTCTCAACACTGTCTTTTCCAATAATAGACAACACACAACCTAAACCGGTTGGTGATGCGTCACACGCCAATTTAATAGGTAATTCAGGATCATAATGCGCTAATAATTTAGAAGAAGTAACAGTTTCTTGACTGTATTAAAAGCTTTTACACATTTTTCATCAAATTTAAACAATACATCCTTTTTAAGTAAATTATAAATAGGATTCAAAACACTTGACATATTTGGCACAAATTTACCATAATAATTAACTAATCCTAAAAATGATTTTACCTCTGTAACATTAGAAGGTGTTGGGGCGTCTAGCATAGCTTTAATTTTCGCTTTGGATGTGTGCAGACCTTCCTTGTCGATAATAAATCCTAAATATTCTAATTTATCAGAGAAAAACTTACATTTATCTTTTTTCAAGGTAAACCCTTTTTGGTTTAACCTATTACAAACTTCTTGTAACCTACTGAAATGTTGTTCAGTATTTTCAGCTGTTATCAATATATCGTCAAGGAAAGCTACAACACCTTGTAAACCTTGAATCGTCTGCTCAATAACCCTTTGAAAAATTCCCGGTGCAGAATTAATACCATATGGCATTTTTGTATATGCAAATAAACCTTTATGAGTGCTTATTGTACACAATTTCTGTGATTCATTGTCTAGCGCTAGTTGCATATATGCTTGGCTTAAATCTATTTTTGGAAACAATTTCCCCTTTTTCATACAAGCAAAAATATCTTCTATTCTTGGTACTGGATAACGATCTATTTCTAAAGATGGATTTAGAGTAACTTTAAAATCACCACAAATGCGTAATTTACCATTTTTCTTTAAAACTGGAACTATTGGTGTTCCCCATTCAGAAATTTTTACAGGAATTAGGATTTTATCTTCTACTAATCTATCTAACTCATTTTCTACTTTACCTCTCATAGAAAAAGGTAAGGGTCTTGGTTTAAAATATTTAGGTCTAAAATTCTCTTTCAATTTCAAAGAAACAATTTCTGTTTTACATGTACCTAATTTTTGAGTAAATACGTCTGGAAATTCCTTACATAATTTATTAACTAAATCTTCACGTTTAGCTTCATTTACAACTTCGTTTGGGTTTGAGTGACCCAATACTCCTAACAATTTATTTTCAAAACAAATATTTATTTCCAAGGTCTTTAACCAATCCCTGCCCTTTAAAGGATGAGCCCCCCTTTTAATTACATACAAATCAAGCATTTTACTTAATTTACCATGTTTAACATTAACCTTTAATTTTCCAGTTGGGACTATTTCTTCATTAGTATAAGAATTTAATTTTAAATAATTTGGATATAGTTTACAATTACTAAAATTTCTCAAATAAAAGTTTTCATTCACTACAGTTACTGCAGATCCTGTATCTACTTCAAAAGAAATAACTTTACTCCCTACCATTACCTCAACTGTAATAGGCTCTACTTTAACTCTTTTTGTATTATTTTCATCCTCTACTTTAAGTCATGCAATAGAACAGGACTTTAGTGTCAACAAACAATAATTTTAAACTGATAATTTGTTTGAAGAATCTTCCTTTGTCCTTGGTTGAATGAATTTTGATAATGATGTTTCTAAGGTAAGGATTTGCAATTAGTTGTGACCAGTGCCCAAATGAATTATTGGTTACATCTTGAAGAATAAAAAACAATTTTAAAGAAAGAATCAGAAATACAAAGAAAAAAAGGAAGAAAGTAAAGGGCTTAAGAAATTGATACAATTAAAAAAAAAGAGAAATTTACCTAAGGAAATTGACATGTTAGCTTAGTCTGCTGATGATCTTACAGAAGAAGAGGTTAAAAATTATGTTTCACTCATTGTTAATTATAATCATATTCGCAAGTATATTAAACAGAAGAAGAAACTAGGAAAAAAAATTAATGAGTGCAGTATGAAATTTTAAAACTGTTATTAATTTACTATTATTTCAATACTATTACCATATTTTTAGTTTACCAATTATGTTTTAACTCTTAAAAAACAACTTCAGGACATTTATTTTCATTAGAGCTATTGATTTGTTTGGTGTGTCTATTTCTGTCAGTCATCTAGTTTATTCTTAAAAAGGGAAAAAAATGTAGTTTATATATTACTGTTTTCATAACATGTTATTGCAAAAAAAAAAAAAAAAATCTTGAAATGTGGCTGTATTTTATTTTTGAATTAAAAAAAAAGTAATAATTGACTAATTCTAGAAAATACTTGAATTTTTCAAGAGTAAAGTAGTATGAACACTGAACTAAAAACAATGACAAAATTTTCATAGCCATTATTTTAAGTCCAACATTCATAACATTTAAAAAATAATACATTATTATATTCATACCAACTTGAAACTCACCTTGGCATTCGATGACGAGGACAAGGCACTAAATGGAACAGCTGTGGAATTGAATATAAGAAATTGATAACTTGAGGAATAAAGAAAAGAAGCATCGTTTTACTGAAGTGGCCTAAGATTCCTACGACTGCAAATGTCATACCAGCAAAGTAACAGAATGTATCGCCAACAAAAACACGAGATGGAAACCTGTACAGAAATGTTACAGAAAACAGATCAACATAAAGAAGTTGTTATTTATATAATAAATTGAACCACACTTTAGAATTTAGCAGGCAGGACTTGGTTTTGTATTGACTAAATCAACACTCTAAGAATAATAGTGGAACAATCAATAGAATTTCATTCTTAACTATATCTTATGTTTATAGGCTTTGATAAAATTACAAGGTTCAGAAACCTGGGTATCAACTGTTTTAAACAAATTTACGCTACTGGTAAATACTAATACAATAGACCCCTTAATCTACCAATACAATTTAACATTTGCTACAAGATCATGAAAACAATTTTTGGGCATTAGAATTAGAGTATTGTATAATCAGGCTGGGTAAGTACCATGATTGTCAACTTGTTTTTGATTCTAAACACTATGTTTCTGTAACTGTCTGGGTTTCATAATTACTTGACTAAATCTTGTTTGATTTAATTGAACTGGATATAATCTTTCACTATATAAATGAAGATGCGGTGTTTATTAAGCACTGTAATCAGACAGAAGTTTTCTTTTATTCTTGACACTACTTTCGGGGTTTCCAAAGCATCACTGGATTGCTGCCAAGATGATCTGTCCACGACTTGGCTTTTCCATAAGTATGGGTGAGAGTGTTAAAATTTGTTAATTTTCAACATCAGCTCAATAAAAACTTCACTAGAACAAGTCTAAATTAATATTTTAAAATAAATCTACAGATTACAATCGTAACTGTCGAATGAGATCACAATGAGCATCATAGTTTCACTGAGTCAGAATTTATACTACATGATATTTTCAGCGATGGGAAAACAATCACAAAATGGTGGCACACCCTACTCCTTCCTATGAGTAACATCACAAACTTCACTGGTGAAATAAATAAATAAATTCTTTAATGATTATATGGTATAATAAGAATCCTGAGACACAAGTGGGTGGAGCAGTGGAAGGATGAACTGACGGGTCGCCATCTTTACGGACTCCTCAAAGAACCAAACAACACTGTCATCTACAAGAACTTGCCCAGGTCCGTGTCAACATTCGCCTCAAGAGCTAGAAGAGGACATATTGTAACACAGTCCTATCTTTTTCGTTTCCAACTTGATGAGTCGCCCCTGTGTCTTGTATGTCAGATAGAAGAAGAAACCCTACAATACATCCTCCTTGATTGTATCATCAGATCGGATGTCAGAGATGAGCTGAGGAGAAGACTCCATCCTAATTGCACTCATGGACGAATTCTAACTGATCCCACCTACTGGAGACTGGCTAGCTATGTGTATGAGAGACACCGTGCGGTCGGCATTACCTGAGGCTGGATGCACGCACCATGAAGATGAAGATGAAGATGTAGATATGGTATCAGATATAGATCAGACTTTGTATAATGCTCAGCAAATTTAAAGACATATTCACATCAAAATACAGTAGTATGAAAAAATGGCACTAACTTTTTTCACACAGCTATCTACAAAACCAAAAATGGTATACTTCATCACCTCCTCAAAAATGTTTTTACTGTGTTTAGATAAGGACGAAAACATAAAAAAAAAAAAAAAATAATACTTTTTTTCCTCTACAAGGAGTTTTTGTATATAAGTGTTTCTCTCGTACCAACTTTTTATGAAATAAACAAAACTCGAAAACTATTAAATATAGCCAACCTTGTCTTTTACAATAAACTTGCGCTGAACATAATTCAAATTTGATCCCAAGATAAACCAACCTAAAAAAAAGGTATAAATCCAGCTATGAACCCTCGGGATTGCCAAGTGCCATACTCACTATATATGAGCCCCTGAGGAGAACTTTTTTTTGTAGGGTGAAAATTAGCACAGCCACATCACACATAATAATACCATAGACGTAGTGGGTAAATTAGGCCAAAGTAAGCCATCTTCAGGATATTAATTGGACATTGCTTGGGAAAATTACACATCATGAATAGATCTGCATTCAACTTTTTGTGTATTTGTGACCATTGTCATTGACTATGCCCAGAAACTCGGTGGAATCCACAACCTTTAGTGTTTCTTCTCGAAGGAATAAAACTGGCTCAACTCTACTGGCCACAGGACATAATGAGAAAAGAATTAAATTATATTGTTGTTTTCTCATAAATTTTGTGCATAAACAATTTGTTATGGTAGCGACCCCCCATTTTAAAATTATTGAAATATTTATTTACCAAATTACTTCTTTTTCAATAATTTCAAATCATGCGTGGATTTGAATTTAAAATCTGAAATGAAAGTTAAAGTTTACTGTAAATTACTGACCAGTTATGCCTTAATAACGCAAGTGTAGTCCCAACAAATGGCATCATGAAGTACAATGAAAACTGATGAGCTTTCCATAGGTTGCCCCATAGTTCAATACAATTAAATACAATAATTGATAACGCTATCACTAATGATTGGCCTGCTTCTAAACCGTTCACTCCAGCTAATATATTGATAGCATTGGTACAGAACACAGCAAGCATTCCCATGTATAAATAGTAGAGTATACCTAAACAGAACAAAAAAACAAAGGTACATTTCAGGTAAAATAACTAAACTTACGGTTCCAGTAAATTATTTAAATGTGTACCAAAAGGTACAGAAAATATTTTAGTTTACTAAGTTTCAATATGAGTAAAACTGTTGTATTGAACATCTAAACAATAGTCTATCTCCACCCAGGTATGCTTAATCATGCCAAAACTAACAGTCGGCAGTAATTTATTCTCTTAAATGATGTAGAGCTCGGATTTTCTCATCGTAGACAATGTTCTTACCATAACCCTAGGAGAAAAAGAACGTAGGGTTCAGATTGAGGCTGCTTGGTAGAGACGAAACAGGACAATTCCTTCAATCCAACAGTCAGCGAACTTTCATTGAGAGCTTCTCATAGATTGAGATTGTAATGGGGAGGTACCAGTGGCAGCGATTAAATTTTTATTCCATTTTAATCGCTTAAAACTAGGAATTATAAAAAAATTATACAAACTATCAAATAGCAAATTATCACTTTTTTGGTGTTTATTTTACACAAGCCATACTTTTGAATAAAGTTACTACTAATCATTTGTGAATTCTCAGTAGTAATTGTAATAAATGTGTAATCGATTCTTTGGTGAAAGTTACATTGTATAGTATTAAACTAAATCTAAAAAAAAAAAAAAAACTATTATTTCCATAGTTAAGTTGGTAAACTAACAACTTTTACTTCTTTCTCCAAATTCGCCCAGACAGCATCACAAACTTACCATTTTGTAGCTAATTTTTAATATCCAGTACTTTTCGTTGTCTATAATTTTTTTTTGCCTCCCTGCTTCTAATTCCTAATCGTTGCCACTAGGAGGCACCCAATGTCACTGAAAAATGTCACTTATTTTTTATATCTATCTAATCAATTAGTGGGCAAATATAAATTGAAGCATGTTCAAGTGACACTTGTAATCATATTTTTCAGCAAACATGAATACATCCATGACTCGATCACACAGTATTTCACACTTTTATCTTAAGAGAATCACAAAGCTACTGACAAATTTCATTTGGTTTCTGAACTCCTAGATACTAAATTTGTATTGGTTAATACAGCTATTTATGTGTAAAGTTACTTCATCACTAAATAAAAATTCGGTTAAGGTAAATTTCATCATCGTCTCTTGTATTTAGCATTGTCACAGCAAATTTAACTCGTTTAGGATAAACTACTTGCTTAATATCATGCTTAAGCTGGATTTTGTTAGCATGCAAAAAACGTTTATGAAGCACATTCTGAACAGTTGTTTTAGGCATGGCAAGTCAATTGATAGACTTTTTATGGCTACACAAGGAGGACTGTCTCAAATGCATCAGCTTATCGTCTGATGTGTGTAGTCGACCTGGGGATTTCTTGATGGAGATATCTTTAGTTAAAAAAAAAAGATTATATGACTAACAAAACTGCCAATGTTTATAAACAGGTTAGTCATTGAAATCAAGAAAATTGGTGATTATTTCTCATGTCTTTTACAATTAAAATCATGGACACCTTTTTCAATGACACTGTACATAGTACAGTAGGGCCCCGATTATCCAAGCTATGACTAACCGAGTGTTTGTACACTGTACAGTACCGTAGCGAGCGAGCGGAGTGGGGTGACCGCTCGGACATTTTACTCGCTATTTTACCGTGCTGCAAAGAAGCGGGCAGTTCAGTAAAGCAGAAAACTCTGATGAACTTTTTCAAGAAGTAGGCTTAGTTTTAAAAGTCAATTTTCATTGGTAAAGTACCAGTACAAAACTGTTTTCAATATTGTAGCTCTTTTTAAGTGTATTTTCATATTCACCATTGACCTTGTTTTTAGATTTGTAGGCTAGAATTTTGATTTACAAAAACTGTATTTTTATTTGCTGTTCAGTACAGCATATTTCTGTATTTTTTATATTATGAACGTAATATTTAGTACAGTGCAGTACAGTGGGTTTTGTAATAATGTGAACTTAATATTTTAATTCAATTTTACGTCTTTATTTATTACTGTATCAACCCAAAACGTCTTTGTAATACCTGTAACACAGACTGGCGGCCGAAAACGCACACTACCATTGATTTCAATGGCGGCGGGGGACGCTCTTGTTTGCCGGTCTGTCTGCCTGTGTTATCCGAGTGTCTTCTGGTTCATATTAGCTTGGATAATCGGGGCCCTACTGTATAATAATAGTCAAATTGGACTTTATATAGGGAAAAATTATTAACAGCAAAATATCTACGTTTAAAGATCTATAAATAAATAGTTATTAGGAGCAAAAATCCTAATTTTGTTATAAATGGGGTTGGATAGAGTCAAAAATATACAGAAGGTTTTTTATAATACTTTTTATTTTCAATGATGCAAAAAAAAAGTTTTTATATAAAATAAATGCTATTTGACATTTAAATAAAACAGCATTTTAATGGAAATTTATTAACAATCAAGTTTCATAATAATTTCTACACCTTTATCAAAGTTACATAGTCGAACAAATTATAGATTTTAAATCGAAACTACCAACCCAATTAGGAGGCTGGAAAGTGTTATATATATGACTAGCAGAGTACCCGTCCTTTGTACGGGGTTGTCTGCTGATTAAGCCAAGTATATTATTGGAGTATAGATAATTGAGTGTTAAGGGAGTTTTCAAGGCCAGTGGGGCGGTGCCCAGATGGAATTTCTAAATAAAAATAGGCCAATGTGTTAACCATGGACCCTAAGAATGTCCATGTACAATTTCAGCTCAATGGGTCCAGTAGTTTTTACATGATTGAATAAAACACACACACACACACACAGACAAACACCATTAGATTTTTATATGATAGTATAGATTGATGGTTAAAGTAGAAAATATAATTTTTGTCAGGAATTTTGTTTATAAATAATCTTTTAAAAGAGGTAACAGTCAAATCGTTTTTACATTAACATTTTGTAATTATTCTATGACTGGAATAGAATGTTCAGTTTGAATATACAACCATTTACCATTAATTTATAAAATGACGTAAAATTAAATGAAAACAAATACTATTAAAAAACAACAACTTTATACCTGATTTTCATATTAACAACTGCCGCAAAACATTGTTACACACTCAATTGTCGCTACTGATACCACGACTGGAACAATAAATAATCTGAAATTTTAAAAACACAGTTCTTTGAATATCAATTGTTGATTTGTTATTTTATTTTATTTTTCTTGTTTTTTAAAGGTGAAAAACCTTTTGGTCATCATCACTTAATAAAAAAAGAAAGAAAAGAACATAAAATAAATATACCTAGCCCTCGAATACTATAATAGTGTCAGGGTTGGAAGAGAGCAAGAGTTGCTCAAGAAAGACATGATAAGAAAGATGAAAGATAGGGATCTAACCTTATAATTAAATACAATCTTAGGAGTGATAAAACACAATATGAATAACAAAGAATAAACCACATGATTTAGGTCTAATAATTGACCGAGCCAAGCAAGGTCTTGATTTCACCCAAACATTTAGCTTTTTCTTGTACGTTTGTGTTTATTACATAGTTATGGCCCAATAGCTATTAAATTTAGAAATTTTTATAACTAAGATAAACAATATATATGTAAGGTATTTACATTTTATTTTCTGTTTATAAATAGTAGTCACGAAGAAACAGATAAGACTTGGTTCAAAGGTACGGATGTAAATGCTCCATCTAGGAATATAGTGCATGCTAAAAACTATTAAAATATAATGGTGTAAACAATGCACAATGAATATTTCGAAAAATATCCTAACCTAACCTGAATGAAAATTATTATAAAACTTCCCCAGGAAGTGATTACTGACCAAAACATCTTCTTACTTCTTTTTGATCTTTAATATACATGAAGTAAAACGTTTTCGAGTTACACAGGGTTATAAAAATATAAAACAAATGATTTTTTACCGAACATGCTTTTTTGTTCCCAGTAATTTCCTTCTAATATGATTTTAATGTAATCTGTACATATGCTTTTAATGAATTAAGGGGCAATAAAAACAGTAGTTGGATTGTTTATGTTTCTAGCAAGGAGTGATATCTACTATTCAAGTAACTCTTACCGAGGTTGAGTGACATTCCAAACCAAGGTCTAAAGGGTTTTGGTATTATGATTGTTGTACAATTAAAGTTGACATAATAAACCATAAGCAATGGTAACGAAGCTATCGATGGTAATAATAGTTTATGCCTCCATCTGAGATCCAACACATCATCGGCAAATCCCAGCAACAACATACAGCATATGGATAGAAGTGCCGCTAATAAATCTACAAACTAACAAACAAACAAAAATTACATATTGAACAGATGTCATTTTAACTCAAATAACACTGGACACTTCGCAAAACCATCTCAATTTAAAATTAAATTTTATAAAGTGATATAATATCTCCAGAATTACAGGTACAAAATACAAAAACTATAAGGTAACAATTTGTTTTGTATTTAAAGGCAAAAAACTCTCGATCATTACAGCCTCATATAAAAAAGAAAAGAAAAGAAGATAGAATAAAAACTCCTAGATCTTGAATACTTTAATAGCGTAAGGGTCGGAAGAAAACAAGAGTTAGTTATGAGATTCCTGACGGAAAAGTTAAAAGAGAGGGATCTAACCCAAGTTGGAATGATGACCGCTAGGTTTTTCTCTTTTAAACAACAGAAAAAAAGACATTAAATATTTACATAGATTACATGTAGCAGGTAACATGTTGTTACTTGTTTTGTAAAATTATCTCACTCTCAATGATAACCCCCACCCCCTGATCTCAATTGAATAAGTTGATATGTCTGATGTCTATGGAGAGGGAGTGATGGATAGGTCACCATTTATGTTTAGATTTAAATGTTAGTTGTACTTTAGCTGTAGTACCCTATAATGATGATAAATATGTTATCGAAATGTATACCAGGGTATTTTAAATAATAATTACTGTGTTTTTAGTATTTGTACTTGTAATTGTGGGATCACCATGTGCATTATTAGTTTCATTATTACTTAATAGTCTTTCACTAGAATTAAACACCAACATGAAAAAAATATGTTATATATATATATATATGGTCAGATTTGTTGAATGTCTATTCTTTTGATAAAAACAAAACAAAAAATAACATATAGCATATCCACCAACATGATAATTAACATATTATTTTATATTCTTTGCCTTAATTTCATTTATTTACCTCATTGTGTAATGAAGGCGACTTGTGAAGAACAGACCAACTGAAGGGAATTGGAATAAACAAAAATACAGCAATCAAAAACATGCAGCCAGTCACTACGCCAAAAGCCTCAGGACTGCAATGAATATCAAAACATATAGAACAATGATAAAAATAACAAAAGGTTGAGTGACAATGACAATTCTTCTACAGTATATATGATGTAAGGACCATCTTACATTTAAAAAAATAAACATTATTAAGGAAATGGTATACAATTTTGTAAACATTAAATTGAGAAGCAATGGAAATGTAAAGTATTAATGCATTAAAGTTGAGTAAGAGCACCTTTTGTTGTCACATACAACATTGAAGCATGTCCTCGATGAACCATTATAGCATATGACTGTGGTGCAACAATTGTGTGTGCAACAATTAATTATAGAGTGACTAATACATTATTGAGGATGTGCTTTTCATCCACGCACCAATTCTCAGCATATGACTAGGCCTATTTATGTGTGTAACAATTGAGTATAGAGTGATTAATACATCAACATGTGGTTTCATCCTTGAGCACAACAAATTTCAGCACATGATTTGTTGTGTGTGCAACAATTGATTATATAGTAAGTAATACACACATTATTGAGGATGTGATTTTTCATCCTCACATAAATTCTTTGCAAATGACTAGTTGCGTGTTCAACAATTAATTTTAGAGTGAATAATACATACACTATTGAAGGTGTGGTTTTCATCCTCACGTCAATTCTCAGTAAAGTACAAATTAACATTGGTGGTCAATATGAGTTTGTTATTTTGATAACCTAGCCATAGGCTACATGAGATGTTTAATAGTGGTTATTTAATAGTTAGTATACATTATGTCATTAATAAGTCAGTGTAATAGTGATTGTAACCTGTGATGGAAGCTGGTAAATTTTGTTGCTTATTATTATTATTAAATGACTAGTAAATAATCACCAATATTTAGATGTATTATTATGTATACTATTAATTAGTCAAATGTATTTTAGTCATGCCTATAAGTCTTCTTTTGACAGTAGCCTATATCCTATGTGTTTTAAAATCCATAAGTCGCTACTGTAACAAACTACAACATAAAATTGTGGTTATACTCTGTATGAAGTAACCTGTCTCCTGACCCTCCAGCTACCTGGGACAGGCCCGCAGTTGTTTACCTAATTAGTCCCCTATAAGCTTCCCCACTAGCTTAAGTAACTTTTTTACCTAAATCATAATTTCCGAAATGTTATCAAATATTTGAAAAGTACATAAAAAAATAAGATCAACGATACTAAACAAGGGCAAATTTCATTGTCATATTGTTACATAAAACCAACTTTATTATTAAAAGCTTTAAACAGACTACTTCTATATTTCTTATTCCCTCTATAATCTATTGTTTGTTTTTTATCAAATTTGCCCTTGTTTAGTATCATTGATCTTATTTTTTTATGTACTTCTCAAATTTTTGATAAAATTTCGGAAATTAAGATTCGGCTAAAAAAGTTACTTAAGCTAGTGGAGAAACTAAAAGGTGACTATTTAGGAAAACAGCTGTGGATGTTGCAGAGTGCAAGTGAAAGACCTGGGCCTGTCCCAGGTAGTCGAAGGGTCAGGAGACAGGTTACTTCATACAAACTATAAGTAGAGGACTACAGTATACATAATACAGATCCTTGTTAATATGCCCTTACAACTGCTGATCATTTGCTTACATCTATTTTTCTTTAGTACATAGGTATAATGAAGAGAAAGTTTTAGCGATGGTAACAAAATTGATGTTGAGATAAATCATGAAATTTTGAAATAAATATTACATAAGAATCTAATTTTTAACTGTTAAATTCAAATATCAAACTACAAGACGGTGTTAATCAACGACACTTTCACTAAACTTTAACCATCAAGTTAAACAATATCCATAGGTATATAAAATAAAATCAATCGTATGATGCATGTGTATTGAACATCATATGAGTCATTACAGTTTCTATTAAAATATGACAATTTTGTAATTTAATATCGTACATAAACAGTATTATTTCATGTAAATAATAGTTGAATTATATTGATATATTAGATCCTTACCTAACCTAACCTGTTTTTGATAAAAAAGAGAAGTTAGGTAATGTTAAAATATTTTATATTTATTTCATATTATTCCTCTTTCACAGCAAAGTAAAATTATTACCAAAAGTTGTATTATGCTACACAATTTGTTTGATCGATAATTGATACTCATTTTATTCTATAAAATATCTAGTAGTTGGTCTTCTGTAATATCTAGTAGTTGCTCATCTGAAATTACTACAGTAATAGCAATTCCCTAGAATTTTACATGATAAACCTACCTTTATTTGAATTTGGTACTTTTATTATTTTTTTCAGTGGAAAAGTGAATTCCATGTAAGAATAATATTGTTCTTTTTCATAATAAGTTTTGTACAAAATGAATTTGACAAAATATTTGATCTAATCTTTATCAATATTAACGTAGCCAGTCGTAACCTAAGCCGGAATTCGTAGTTTTATATTTCTTATGTTCTAATAAACTAATGTATTTTGTTACTTGATAAATGTCTTCTGACATAAAATATGACCGATTGTTTGAATATAAGGTAAATTCTTAAAGATTTCATAATTTTTCATAGCAAAATCCGATTTCGATATATATAATAGGTATTTACCACTTGTTCTTGTATTATTATTCAACCAGTGGTAAATTAGGGCTAATGGGTTGTTTAAAAAAATATATTAATAAAGTCTAAAGTAGTGCCTATTTTGTTGAACAAATCTTAGCAAAAATGTATACACCTTGTTTCATACACACAAGTCAATTCAATGGATATTGTATTGGACAAATTGGACATTAGTCTCTCACAAAAAACTACAATTTTGGCAAATTAGTTGCTATTTAATCTAACTTTTAGTCTAATTCATATCCAGTAGGTTACTAAATAAGTCTGTGAACATAACTAACAATATGATGTTCATTGTTAAACTTTTTTTTTTTCAAATTTTACTCTAACATAAATTATTATAAGTACAAAAACTCTTTCTTGTTATGTGCAATTTTAAACTATAATTTCCATTTTTTCTGTGACAAAAATATAAGCATCTATATACACAATCAAATCAAATTTATAAAAATATTCAATGATGAAATATCTTCAAGGGTGTCTACTACTGGTCCAATACACTAATAATAGGCCTACTGGCTGATCACAAACTTGAGCCTTATTTGGAGGAAAATATTTTAGGCATATATGGAAACAACATAAGTCTAATAATCGCTAGATAAAAACATCTTATAATCGATAACTTACACTTTGTCTCGTGTCTTCTTATTTAGATCTATACCGAAAAGGTTAGCTTTTATAAATAAATCTTTCAGTTTTGGTATTAATCTATAAGTACTAATGTAAGAAATGATCGAAATTAAAATATTCACACTAATTGGAAGCCAAAACTCCCAATCAACGTACATCGTAACGGAATACGGCTAACAGTAGTTTTTAAGTGAAAAAAAAAAAAATCAAAACATCCACATAACAAGGTTAAGTCCTTATCATTTTATTTACAACACAACACCAACTCATGGACTTGCGGCGGCCAGCGGAGCATAGATAAACAGCTGAGCCAGATGCAGCTGATCGCCTACAATAAAAATATTTCACAGCCACTTGGATATATCTTTATATCATTGGTTGCAAAGGTGATATGTATTCCTATAATATCATACATTTTTTTTTCATTTGTTGTCTAAAGGTGAAAAACCTTCCTATCTTCATTGTTTTATATAAAAAAGGAAATAAATAACATAAAATAAATACCACTAGCCCTCGAATAAAGTCATGGTCTGAAATAAACAAGAGAGACTTGATACGAAAGATGAAAGATAGGGGATCTAACCTGAGATAAGGTAGATCTAGCTAGATCCTTTCAAGATTGCCAAGCTCGGATTTACTAAAATGATAATAAATCCATACAATTAGGGTTTATAGATTAGATTAGGGTAGAGATTATATATACTTTTAGTCGAAAAGAATTATAGAGATATTAGACAAAACGCAACTAAGCTACAGTGATTTGTTTAAAATGAAAGTTGTTATTGAGAATTATATATTTAACATGTACTTATTATGTTTAACAGAATGTTTAAAGTTAAAAAGACGTACAAATATCGTTAAAAAAGAAGATAAAAACAAATTTATAAGTTAAACTTTATATTTAAATTTCCACTCGATACAACCAAAAACATAACCCTACTATGTTAATAAACTGACCTCAATCTGAATTTAGATACTGCTCCTGTTTCGAAACGCTAGGTAGTTGGTTTAAATAGTTTGAACTTTGTCTAAAAGAGTGCAGCAAGATGTCGAAATGAAACGGAGAAAGATTTTTGCCGAGAAACATATTGTTTTACAGTACTTCCTAGTGCAGCACATTTTTCTTGCTAACTAGAGAATCAGGGAAAATATAAAAAGCTAGCACTCAATATCTTTAATTTAGCTTTCAATTAAATTTAACAAACGACTTCCCTTATTTCGTATATATAAGTAAATGGAAGTCGGTAAATAAAGTCATGTACTTTTTTTTCATTTCTCGCGCATTAAAGTCTAATCAAACAAAAAATTTGAAAAATATCTTTATTTAATTCTTTTTATAAAATTCAAAAATTTAACAATCTCTATTGGTAAATCAGCCATAAAAAATTCGGAAATATGTTGTGCCATAAAACCATAAAAACTTTTATATTGTGTTTGAGATAAATCAAAGTACTGGCTTTTCTTAGTTTGCCGCAGTGAGTAGCCTAGACAATTCAATATGTCGGAAAGAAGGGGGGGGGGGATTAAAAATTGACCGATCGCTCTCTCGTACCAGAAAACGGTAACTTTATCTCATTTTAACAAATTTCTTCAGCACGTTTTAAAAATAAAATGTATCAATATATACAAGAATTATTCGTTTATAGTATTACAGTATTAGATATTGATTATTGAAGATAGTACAGTACTACTTATAATAAATACAATAATTAAACTATTTTAACGAGTTTTTTGTTTTGGTTTTCTGCAAACTTTCTTTTTATCATTATTCTATATCAGTATTTTCTATATTTGACGAAGATGATGCAAATTTGTTAGGTATTTCTTCTTCTTCTTTCTCTTTTTCTGTTATGTCTCTCTTTTTCTGTTACTACTCGCCTTGGTTCGCTTCTTCCACTCAGCTTGACTCTGCGCTGTTTGTCTCATGTAACCCCACGACTTCTCCCGAGCACCGTTCGTTCAATCCTTCTATCTACCTTCTATATATTGTCCGTGGTCTGTTAATTGTTCTTCTACTATCCGGCATGGCCTACATATACCCCTGTTTACTCTTCTATCTTAAGCATCCTACAAACATGTCCAAACCATTTCATTTTGCGTTCCTCAGTGTTCGCCCTGATGGGATGTACTCCAAATTCTCTCTTCATAACTTCACTCCTAACTCGATCTTACCGTATTGTTCCAACTATCATCCTCTAGAATCTCATCGTCGATGTGATGATCCGACTGAAATGCTTTTCCAGAGCTATCGATAGCTCTACTCCATACAACAGGACCAGTAGTAATACTGTTTTGAAGAACACAAAGTTTGTCTTTGTGTTCAGTTCTTCCTTCCCGATTAGGTGATTCAGCTGGACGTATACACCATTTCCTTTTTTCACACGATTATCAATCTCCTGGTCCTGTTTTCCATTCCTTCTGACCAATGTGCCGAGGTATTTTCGGTATCCACACATTCCAAAACTTTTTCGTTCCACGCTATGTCCATTTCTGTTCGCCCCACATGCATGATTACTTTTAGTACCATTTATTTTCATAATCCTGCTTTGAAGCTATTCTCGCCACTCAACTATCGCCCTCTGAAACTTTTTTTGAGAGTCTGTGATTACTACTAGTCATCTGCCTAAATCATGAGTATTTAAATATAGTGATCCACTAAAATATTTACCATTTTAATTTCAAATTTGTTTACTACCTTTGTACTGGTGGAAAACCTTTACCATATTTGTTGGGTAGTAAACATTTATTTTGTGTAGAAATTATAAATCTAGAAACTACACCTGCCACTTCACAGTCTGTTGACGTCAGTATTTTTTATGACTTGAGTGATGTCTCGAATTAGTGTAAAGATTCTTGGATGACAATCATACATTCTGTCTTTTAAATACAAAGATTAAAGGAGAACTGAATGAAGTAGGTCTATCTGAGTATGTGGGTCCCGTTAAAGCGTGCTTCCAAAAAGTTTAAGACAGAAATTAAAGCATCGGATTTCTGGTAAGTTGCACCATGCTGAAAGTAGCCTTGCGTCACTCAACATCATCAAATTGTTCCTTAAAATTCCATGAAGACCCGTTCGTAAACATCACTGTCTTCATTTTCATTTAAAAAAAATATATCCGATAATCCTCATTGCACATATCGTGCAGCAAACACAAATATTGTTAGAATGCAATGGATGTTCATAGATCGCAGCACAGAACCTAGAGTGTTTTTAATTCACATATCCAGGCAAGTGAAATCATACATCATCAGTATACCATGTGATCAAAAGAATATCAGTTTCAACTTCTGATGATCCATTTTCAGCACCAAACTCTTTTCTGTTTATATGGCTTCTTTAGTTGTTGCATGGAATAAACTTTATACTGTTGACACTTTGTTTCTTGGCAGCTCTTTGGCATGTTCTATAAGACATGTCAAACTTAATTGGTTATTTCTGTGGAGAACATAGTAGGTCCAATATAGCTTTATTCTTTTATCCACTTTCACTGAGGATGGACCCATTTGTTTCCAGTTTCCGCGTGACCAAATTGTCACATGTTGGATTGCTTAGAATGTTCTGGAAACCAAGTGTAACCCAAAAGGGTCTTTGAGTAGCAATTAACGAGTTCGTAGTCCGGTTTTCACAATATAAACATTTTTTTGTTTTGTTCGTTTGAAGATGAACACCTGTAAACCATAATGGCCACTCAAAAGTTCGAGAGCGGTTCAGCGAGAATGTTCCACTACCTTCGTTGCGGTCTTATATCCATCGCAAGTGGCGTCACATAGCCTATGTCTCTGCCTGTCCCGCTTGACTCAACCTTGTTAATAAGGGCCCGCATGGCCACTCGAATGTTCGAGAGCAGTTCAGCTAGAATTTTCCACTACCTTCGTTGCGGCCTTATATCCATCGCAAGTGGCGTCACATAGCCTATGTCTCTGCCTGTCCCGCTTGACTCAACCTTGTTATATGGGCCCGCATGGCCACTCAAATGTTCGAGAGCGGTTCAGCGAGAATGTTCCACTACCTTCGTTTCGTCCTTATATTCATCGCAAGTGGCGTCACATAGCCTATGTCTTTGCCCGTCCTGCTTGACTCAACCTTGTTATATGGACGCGCATGGCCACTCAAATGTTCGAGAGCGGTTCAGCGAGAATGTTCCACTACCTTCGTTGCGGCCTTATATCCATCGCAAGTGGCGTCACATAGCCTATGTCTTTGCCCGTCCTGCTTGACTCAACCTTGTTATATGGACGCGCATGGCCACTCAAATGTTCGAGAGCGGTTCAGCGAGAATGTTCCACTACCTTCGTTGCGGCCTTATATTCATCGCAAGTGGCGTCACATAGCCTATGTCTCTGCCTGTCCCGCTTGACTCAACCTTGTTATATGGGCCCGCATGGCCACTCGAATGTTCGAGAGCAGTTCAGGTAGAATGTTCCACTACCTTCGTTGCGGCCTCATATCCATCGCAAGTGGCGTCACATAGCCTATGTCTCCGCCGTCTCGCTTGACTCAACCTTGTTATATGGGCCCGCATGGCCACTCGAATGTTCGAGAGCAGTTCAGGTAGAATGTTCCACTACCTTCGTTGCGGCCTCATATCCATCGCAAGTGGCGTCACATAGCCTATGTCTCCGCCGTCCCGCTTGACTCAACCTTGTTATATGGGCCCGCATGGCCACTCGAATGTTCGAGAGCAGTTCAGGTAGAATGTTCCACTACCTTCGTTGCGGCCTCATATCCATCGCAAGTGGCGTCACATAGCCTATGTCTCCGCCGTCCCGCTTGACTCAACCTTGTTATATGGGCCCGCATGGCCACTCGAATGTTCGAGAGCAGTTCAGGTAGAATGTTCCACTACCTTCGTTGCGGCCTCATATCCATCGCAAGTGGCGTCACATAGCCTATGTCTCCGCCGTCTCGCTTGACTCAACCTTGTTATATGGGCCCGCATGGCCACTCGAATGTTCGAGAGCAGTTCAGGTAGAATGTTCCACTACCTTCGTTGCGGCCTCATATCCATCGCAAGTGGCGTCACATAGCCTATGTCTCCGCCGTCCCGCTTGACTCAACCTTGTTATATGGGCCCGCATGGCCACTCGAATGTTCGAGAGCAGTTCAGATAGAATGTTCCACTACCTTCGTTGCGGCCTTATATCCATCGCAAGTGGCGTCACATAGCCTATGTCTTTGCCCGTCCTGCTTGACTTAACCTTGTTATATGGACGCGCATGACCACTCAAATGTTCGAGAGCGGTTCAGCGAGAATGTTCCACTACCTTCGTTGCGGCCTCATATCCATCGCAAGTGGCGTCACATAGCCTATGTCTCTGCCTGTCCCGCTTGACTCAACCTTGTTATATGCGCCCGCATGGCCACTCGAATGTTCGAGAGCAGTTCAGGTAGAATGTTCCACTACCTTCGTTGCGGCCTTATATCCATCGCAAGTGGCGTCACATAGCCTATGTCTCTGCCTGTCCCGCTTGACTCAACCTTGTTATATGGACGCGCATGGCCACTCGAATGTTCGAGAGCGGTTCACCGGGATGTTCCACTACCTTCGTTACGGCTTTATATCCATCGCAAGTGACGTCACATACCCTATGTCTCCGCCGTCTCGCTTGACTCAACCTCGTTATATGGACGCGCATGGCCACTCGATTGTTCGAGAGCGGTTCAGCGAGAATGTTCCACTACCTTCGTTACGGCTTTATATCCATCGCAAGTGACGTCACATACCCTATGTCTCCGCCGTCTCGCTTGACTCAACCTTGTTATATGGACGCGCATGGCCACTCGAATGTTCGAGAGCAGTTCAGCTAGAATTTTCCACTACCTTCGTTGCGGCCTTATATCCATCGCAAGTGGCGTCACATAGCCTATGTCTTTGCCCGTCCTGCTTGACTCAACCTTGTTATATGGACGCGCATGGCCACTCAAATGTTCGAGAGCGGTTCAGCGAGAATGTTCCACTACCTTCGTTGCGGCCTTATATCCATCGCAAGTGGCGTCACATAGCCTATGTCTCTGCCTGTCCCGCTTGACTCAACCTTGTTATATGGGCCCGCATGGCCACTCAAATGTTCGAGAGCGGTTCAGCGAGAATGTTCCCACTACCTTCGTTTCGTCCTTATATTCATCGCAAGTGGCGTCACATAGCCTATGTCTTTGCCCGTCCTGCTTGACTCAACCTTGTTATATGGACGCGCATGGCCACTCAAATGTTCGAGAGCGGTTCAGCGAGAATGTTCTACTACCTTCGTTGCGGCCTTATATCCATCGCAAGTGGCGTCACATAGCCTATGTCTTTGCCCGTCCTGCTTGACTCAACCTTGTTATATGGACGCGCATGGCCACTCAAATGTTCGAGAGCGGTTCAGCGAGAATGTTCCACTACCTTCGTTGCGGCCTTATATTCATCGCAAGTGGCGTCACATAGCCTATGTCTCTGCCTGTCCCGCTTGACTCAACCTTGTTATATGGGCCCGCATGGCCACTCGAATGTTCGAGAGCAGTTCAGGTAGAATGTTCCACTACCTTCGTTGCGGCCTCATATCCATCGCAAGTGGCGTCACATAGCCTATGTCTCCGCCGTCTCGCTTGACTCAACCTTGTTATATGGACGCGCATGGCCACTCGAATGTTCGAGAGCGGTTCACCGGGATGTTCCACTACCTTCGTTACGGCTTTATATCCATCGCAAGTGACGTCACATACCCTATGTCTCCGCCGTCTCGCTTGACTCAACCTTGTTATATGGACGCGCATGGCCACTCGATTGTTCGAGAGCGGTTCAGCGAGAATGTTCCACTACCTTCGTTACGGCTTTATATCCATCGCAAGTGACGTCACATACCCTATGTCTCCGCCGTCTCGCTTGACTCAACCTTGTTATATGGACGCGCATGGCCACTCGAATGTTCGAGAGCGGTTCACCGGGATGTTCCACTACCTTCGTTACGGCTTTATATCCATCGCAAGTGACTCAACCTTGTTATGTGGACGCGCATGGCCACTGAAATGTTCAAGAGCGGTTCAGCGAGAATGTTCCACTACCTTCGTTGCGGCCTTATATCCATCACAAGTGGCGTCACATAGCCTAGGTCTATTATTTTATTTCATCATTGGTGTAGGAATGACTCGCTTGTGTATATTCTCGTTTTTAGGCATATTCTTATATTTTGGTGTCATGTTGGACAACCCTGCTATAAACGAACCCTTAAGGGTTACCACCAGTACAAAGGTAAGGAAACAAATAAACAACACTTATCACCATAGTAACAGCAACGTTGACATCTATTACCAGGTGTTTTGAATCTCCCAGAGTTTTTTTTATAGATGTGATGCAGTTTTATGCAATTTGTGGGCTAAATAAATGTTTAATGTTAATTCAAAATGGTGAAGGTTTTTCTGGATAACTCTTATAAAGTTCCTATAGCTCACTCGCTTTGTGTCTAACATATCTTTGTTATAGGTCAGGGACGTAAATTATTATAACTTCTACCAAAGGTCTTTTTTATAAGCGAAGCGAGTTTTTATGGATCATGTAAGCTGGAGTCCGAATACAAACGATTAAAATAAGCGATAGAACTATAATTTTACATTTGATTGATTGCGAGGCTATCCCCTTGACCCTTGTATGAGAGGCTAGTCATTTCATTTCACACCTGTTCACAATACAACGTTGTATTTTAATGTATTATTAAAGTGCAGTAAGGCGTAGCCCATAAACTCCCGGCATCATTAGCATACTTTACACACTCTAACAGCTTGTGTTGTACCCTTTTAACTCAACTTTTATGGTTGAACTTTTCTACGCCTTTCTACTCAGTTCTCAGCTAATTATCGAGTTCTTCTTTATTAACTTCTTCAACAAATGCAGTTAAAACAGAAAGTAGGGTATTCTTACATTGTAAATTTTGTATTTAGTTGAAGTGTTATATTTAAAACGAGCTTAGACTGTGCATTCGTTTTGAGTTCGAAACATAACCTCAAAATAAGCTATAAATTTATAACAGCTGATCAGAAAAAAGACACGGTAATTTAAGAATGATTCAGATATTGATATTCAGCGATGATAATATTGGTATCACTGGTTTTATTCCACCCCCCCCCCCTATTACTTACCCAGTATACGAAGTATAGGGTAAGTTTGGTAATCACAAAAATATCGATACTACTTGAGTATCTTGAGTCTACTACAAAAAAAATCACCTACCTTGAGGATACTGTACTTGCGTCTAATATCTTGTAAACCATGGAATCAGCAACATTAATTTCTTTGGTTATTTGGTTAATTGGTTAAAAAACGGATTTTTGTAACTAATTTTCAATTGAGAACATCATTTTATGAAAAAAGAAAAGGAATCTATTAAAAAAAGGTTTGTAAAATTTCGAAAATATTCTTCAAAAGAGTGAATAGATTTTAATCAAATTTTATATGTGGGCATAATTGACCTTATTATGGAAGTTCTTTTAAAACTTTTTTGATATCTCAAAATTTAGGAGTATTTTTCATATGAAAAAAATTCAAAACTACAATATTTAGATTCAAAAAGATTTTCTCTATGTGTAGACCCAATATTAAAAGTCTAAACTTGCTTCAGTTGTGTCATAAACTCGTCTTTAGGTTAAAATACTATAAATTCAAATCTACTTTAAAGGCAATTAAGGGTCGTTTTAGATTTAAAAAAAAAAAATTACTAACGGTAATTTCTTTTACTTACAATTTTCCACACTGATTTGGGTCATTAATCTTCACATTTTATCAAAATCTGAATGAAATCGGTTGAGTCAATTTTGAGAGATTACGTTTTTTATTAGAGTTCCATGATAGATTTTTCGGTAAAGAAAGAACCCGCATTTTGGAAAGATTGGGATCAATAAGTTTTGTTTGGGTCTTTGAGAGGCTACACTCGAGCAAAACTTATCGAGGAAATCATAGTTTTCTGTTCAGGTAGCCCATCTTTAAATCTTGAGTATATATATAACAAAATATATATTAAAAAAACCGATATATGACTACAAGACGCTCAAATATCAAATTTGATAAAATCGATTTATGAGTTTAGGCACGTAAAGCACTTTTACAAATGGTTGACCTCGGGAAGACAAAAATGATTATTTGCATCAGGGAACATCTCAAACGTACATAGATTTTTTGAATAAACATATGTAAAAATGTAAATTGAGTTGTGACGATTTTGAAAATTCATGTCCACCACTTGAACCCCATGAGCTGTATGGCTCGCACAATTTTCTTAGTAAGAATTCTAGAATCAGTAATCAAAATATTTACTAATTTTACGCCATACACATTTCATAAATTGCAGAAAAAATTTCTAGTTTCTATTACGTCCGCGAAAACTTGACATCTTTGAATTCAAATTAAATCTAAACAGCTGACATGTTATATTGGCAACGAAAGCGGTCCAGTTCCAACTGAGCTACTGGTTTTGAAATTCCTATAAATGTCGGTAATTAATTAATTTATATTCTTGGACAGGTTAACTTGTTGAGGAGCTCATTAGTTTACTCGATCGACTGGTTTGGATAGTAACATTTGACCGAATTGTATCTTGTAAATCACTGGTCACTTGTAGATCCGGCCAAACCAATTACAGTTGATTTGGTTAAATCATTTCCAGTAGCAATATTATAACACAAGACCATGAAATCCACAGAAGCTTTCAAAATTGGCAACATGACAAACATAAATAAATAAGCTGTACGTTGGATTTCAATATGAAATGTTTTTATTTTAGCTGTCTTGACATGTTGATGTGCATTTGTAGCATCTTCTCCAGTTTACTTTAGATCTTGGTTTACAGATTAGATTTTAAAAAAGGAGTTAGGGAGTGTGATATCTGAAACCGTAACTTGATAAAGCCTATTTTGCAACTCAACTAAGCTATAGGTTCTAATCTAGCAGAATAGTTCCAATGATGACACCGTAACTATTTAAAGACTATTGAGCAACTAAGCTATAGGTTCTAATCTAGCAGAATAGTTCCAATGATGACACCGTAACTATTTAAAGACTATTGAGCAACTAAGCCCTAGGTTCTAATCTAGCAGAATAGTTCCAATGATGACACCGTAACTATTTAAAGACTATTGAGCAACTAAGCTATAGGTTCTAATCTAGCAGAATAGTTCCAATGATGACACCGTAACTATTTAAAGACTATTGAGCAACTAAGCCCTAGGTTCTAATCTAGCAGAATAGTTCCAATGATGACACCGTAACTATTTAAAGACTATTGAGCAACTAAGCCCTAGGTTCTAATCTAGCAGAATAGTTCCAATGACGACACCGTAACTATTTAAAGACTATTGTGCAACTAAGCCCTAGGTTCTAATATAGCAGAATAGTTCCAATGACGACACCGTAACTATTTAAAGACTATTGTGCAACTAAGCCCTAGGTTCTAATCTAGCAGAATAGTTACAATGACGACACTGTGACTATTTAAAGATTATTGTGTAACTAAGTCCTAGGTTCTAATATAGCAGAATAGTTCCAATGACGACACCGTAACTATTTAAAGACTATTGTGCAACTAAGCTATAGGGTTCTACAGTACAACAAACACACAGAACACAATTCTCATAAAAAATACGCCTAAGTATCAGACACGTTTCAACGACAAGGTCGTCCTCTTCAGTGATACACGAGCTACACCAATCAAACTATAACAGTTGGAGTTATAGTTTGATTGGTGTAGCTCGTGTATCACTGTAGAGGACGACTTTGTCGTTGAAACGCGTCTGATACTTAGGCGTATTTTTTATGAGAATTGGGTTCTGTGTGTTTGTTATACTGTATAATTTTTCTCATAAGTCAAGCTCAACATTTAATATAGGGTTCTAATCTAGCAGAATAGTTCCAATGATGACACCTTGACTATTTAAAGATTATTGTGCAACTAAGCTATAGGTTCTAATCTAGCAGAATAGTTCCAATGATGACACCGTAACTATTTAAAGACTATTGTGCAACTAAGCCCTAGGCTCTAATCTAGCAGAATAGTTACAATGGCGACAAGGTGACTATTAAATGACTATTGTGCAACTAAGTCAATCTAGCAGAATAGTCCCAATTACGAGTAATAATCCACTGATTATTTAATAGATCATGTATCTAGCGGTTTCAATATAAACCTCAACCAATGGCAAAATGTCCTGTTTCAGCTGATGTCCTTGAAACTTCCTGATTTTGAGGAGTTTACCTAGTGAAGTTAACATTAGTCATATCATCCACCACGTTTATTTCACTCTATAGGTCATCGTTATTTAGTTCCCATAGGTTGGTTTGGGTAAATATTTTATTATTTGTTGCCAGTGTCCCCAGGAATAGCTAGGTAAATACAAATACTAAAATGGTCAGTCTTAGTATAGACCCCGATACTAAGTTCAACGATATTAAAACTAAAAGTTACCCTGTATTCAGAGTTCATATGTTAAGGGTTAAGCTTCTTCCTAGTTACGGCTTATGCTTTATTCTACCTTTTGGTTTGGATGATTAAGATTCTACCATTCTCCTGCACTGCTACAGCATTGTGTTGCTGGTCTGCTGCAATAATAAGTTACGTTACCCCCCCTGTATCATTGAGCAGGTGTAAGTTGTTCTTCACTGCACCTCTCACTCTCCAGTATCTGCTCTCGGAGCATTGTGTTGCTGGTCTTCTGCAATAATAGGTTACTCCCTCTGTATCATCGAATAGGTGTAAGTTGTTCTTGACTGCACCCCTCACTCTCCAGTATCTGCTCTCGGAGCATTGTGTTGCTGGTCTTCTGCAATAATACGTATCCTCTTGTATCATCGAGTAGGTGTAAGTTGTTCTTGACTGCACCCCTCACTCTCCAGTATCTGCTCTCGGAGCATTGTGTTGCTGGTCTGCTGCAATAATACGTATCCTCTTGTATCATCGAGTAGGTGTACGTTGTTCTTGACTGCACCCCTCACTCTCCAGTATCTGCTCTCGGAGTATTGTGTTGCTGGTCTGCTGCAATAATACGTATCCTCTTGTATCATCGAGTAGGTGTACGTTGTTCTTGACTGCACCCCTCACTCTCCAGTATCTGCTCTCGGAGCATTGTGTTGCTGGTCTGCTGCAATAATACGTATCCTCCTGTATCATCGAGTAGGTGTACGTTGTTCTTGACTGCACCCCTCACTCTCCAGTATCTGCTCTCGGAGCATTGTGTTGCTGGTCTTCTGCAATAATACGTATCCTCCTGTATCATCGAATAGGTGTAAGTTGTTCTTCACTGCACCCCTCACTCTCCAGTATCTGCTCTCGGAGCATTGTGTTGCTGGTCTTCTGCAATAATACGTATCCTCCTGTATCATCGAGTAAGTGTAAGTTGTTCTTGACTGCACACCTCCCTCTCCAGTATCTGCTCTCGGAGCATTGTGTTGCTGGTCTGCTGCAATAATACGTTACTCCCCCTGTATCATCGAGTAGGTGTAAGTTGTTATTGACTGCACCTCTCACTCTCCAGTATCTGCTCTCGGAGCATTGTGTTGCCTGGTCTTCTGCAATAATACGTATCCTCCTGTATCATCGAGTAGGTGTACGTTGTTCTTGACTGCACCCTTCACTCTCCAGTATCTGCTCTCGAAACATTGTGTTGCTGGTCTGCTGCAATAATACGTTACTCCCCCTGTATCATCGAGTAGGTGTAAGTTGTTCTTGACTGCACCCTTCACTCTCCAGTATCTGCTCTCGGAGCATTGTGTTGCTGGTCTGCTGCAATAATACGTTACTCCCCTTGTATCATCGAGTAGGTGTAATTTGTTCTTGACTGCACCCTTCACTCTCCAGTATCTGCTCTCGGAGCATTGTGTTGCTGGTCTGCTGCAATAATACGTTACTCCCCCTGAATCATCGAGTAGGTGTAAGTTGTTCTTGACTGCACCCTTCTCTCTCCAGTATCTGCTCTCGGAAGAACAAAGGACAGAGATGCGATCGTATGGAATTTTCTATTTATAATTGGGATAGAATAAACATTTTTATTTTCAGACTAAATTTATTTTTTAAATGATGTTGTAACTGTTGATATCGCTTACTATATATTTATCGTAAAATTATTTACGCTACGCCAAATTTATTTTTTCGACCTAAACACACCAATATATGGAAGATTATCTTTTCTTGCGAACAACATTAATATATTTAAAAAAAAACGGATGTTGCACCAGTTATAAATTTTGGCAGTATACAAATAAACAAATTGATTGCAAAAATGAACATGTTTTCGTAATTATAAGACATTGTACGCTAAATTGTTTTACGACAAAAACACATGAATAATTAATTGGTATATTTAGCTTTTATTACAATCAACGATTTTCAAAAAATGAATGTTGTAACACTTATAAAATCGTTAACAGTAAACTAATATACAAATAGATAAATAGATTAAAAAATAAAAATTATTATTATAAGACATTGAACTCTAAATTTACTTTTACATCAAAACACATTAATAATTGGAAGATATCGTTTTATTGCGTATTAAAAAGATGAAAACATATTAATCATATATATTTATTGTAGAAATAGATATATAGAAATAATAATTATAAGACTGTTTACTGAAAACTTGATTTTTCATTTATATTGATTGTTTTTTAACTGCAAAATTTATCATAAGTAGGATGCTTTCTCTTTGACTGCGAAAAACGATTATTTTATAAATGCATATTGCTTAAAATATACAAATACATATAATATTTATTTTAGAAATATATAGAAATAATAATCATAAGACTGTGTATGGAAAATTTGTTTCTTCATAAATGTTGGTTTTTTTTCTTGACTGCGAACAACAATTATTTTACAAATGCATGTTGTAACACTTAATATTCTTTCCAATACACAAATAAACAATTTATTTTTTGTAGGAAAAATTAAAAATAATATTTATAGGACTGTACGGTAATTTGTTTTTTCATAAGAGTTAGATGCTTTTTTTTTTCTGCGAACAACGAATATTTTATAAATGAATTTTTTAACACTTAATAGTGTTTACAATTCACAAATAAACATATATATATTTATATTAGACATATATAATAATAATTATTATAGGACAGTGTTCGAAAAATTAGTTTTTTGTAATACATGAACACTATTTTGTACATTTTCTTGATAACTCTGAAATGCAAACTGCAAGGAAGTAATCTATAAATGCATTCCAGGTTCTCACTAAAATGCCGTTATGTGAGAATTTGATAAATCGGGCTATGGGGCTGTTATGAAAAACGAAGTAGCTCATCGACTCCAACGTCCGATATACTTTCAAATATTAATGAAATTTTAAAACTATAATCCAAATCTCTGCGCAAAATTACAAGTGAACAAATATTGTGTTCCGAATAAAAAAAAAAGAAAAATGGCTCATATTCAAAATGTTCTTAGTGAAGGTGACAACCCTAATGATTAAATTGCCATTGTACATTGAAATTCGTTCAGCCTTTTTTGTCGGGCTGCAAGATTGTCAATATCATAGAAGAAGAAGAAGAAGAAGAAGAAGAAGAAGAAGAAGAAGAAGAAGAAGAAGAAGAAGAAGAAGAAGAAGAAGAAGAAGAAGAAGAAAAGAAGAAGAAGAAGAAGAAGAAGAAGAAGAACGAGGAGGAGGAGGATGAGTAGGAGGAGAAGAAGAAGAAGAAGGAGAAGAAGAAGGAGAAGAAGAAGAAGAAGAAGAAGAAGAAGAAGAAGAAGGAGAAGAAGGAGAAGAAGAAGAAGAAGAAGAAGAAGAAGAAGAAGAAGAAGAAGGAGAAGAAGAAGGAGAATGAGAAGAAGAAGAAGAAGAAGAAGAAAAGCTTTTTATCTCACTTTAAGCTTACTTTTTTTATCTCCAACCGAGCTCTTATTATGGCACACCTAATGTTTGGTCATAAAATTCTGAGGCGGTTAACGAAAGGCGTGTATAGTTTTCACCAAGATTGTTGAAAAATTTAAACAATTTCTGCGATGGATCAAGAATCTGATGTATTCAAGAAAACATGTTCTCTTCACGGTGGATCGCGAATTCAAATATCGTTTTGATGACTGTGCAATATGATAATCAGGTGATAAACATACATTGAGGCTGCTTTCTAACAGTTATTCGCACATCTCATTAGTACAAGAGAGGCACACCTAAATAAAATCGTTTCGCGAATATAAAACTCTACAAATAATCCGAGTCCAAAGTGGATAAGCACACCTGGCCAGCTCAACCTGTTTTCAAAGATTTCCCTGCTTCATTTAAATACATTAAATACTGTTTACTGGAGAAAAAACACGATCTGTCGTAAATCAGTTGCAATAAATATTTGTTAAGGTCGTGGAAGTATCACTTAATAAAAGTGAGCTTTTTACTTACCTACGAAGGAGGTAAGATTGGTAATCGCGAAAAAATCTACCTCCTCGTTTTGACTTATCTTCACATTTCATTGTGTCAGGAAACCGAAAAAGTTTTGCCGTCCGTTAGTGATCGTTGACGTATACTGTCTGACAATCACAAGAATGAACGCAACGTATGAGGGGTGAAGAGGGAACTGCGCATGCGCTGATCACATTTAGACCACTAACTAGTAAAGTCTCTTTAACTATTACCGTACTAATCGGTTAGAAAATATCAGGTTGGGATTTTTCACAGTTGTGAGTGGTTTTAAGCGTACGATGTTATTAATTAGAGTAGTAGTGAGATGTTCAGTATCGACTAAAATATTTACTAATCCTCTGCATTCCTTGCGCGTTCATTCTTACCGCAAAATTATTGTACGTAAATACAGTACTGCCTGACGATCACAAGAATGACCGCAACGTATGGGGATGAAGAGGGAACTGCGCATGCGCTGATGACATTTAGACTACTAGACTAGTAATGTCCCTTTAACTATTACCGTACCAATCGGTTAGAAAATACCAGGTTATGATTTTTCACAGCTGTGAGTGGTTAAGCGTACGCCTAGGCTATGTATTATTTCAGTTCAGATAGTTAAAGTTATTTTAAGTGTTTCAGTTTAAGAAAAGTATTCAAATTAGCAGTTGTAACTCATTTCGGAGTAATTATCGTGTCAAACTATTGAGTCAATGTTATTAATTAGAGTAGTAGTGAGATGTTCAGTATCAACTAAAATATTTGCTAATTCTCTGCATTCCTTGCGCGTTCTTACCGCAGCAGTACTGTAGCGGCCACACAAATTAAGATTGGGACATGCAATTTGGTATAGATGACTACTGTGTGCTCATGCAGAAGTCTATTACAAAATCGTCATAACGGCGGTTATTTAAACAGTTTAAACAGTCTATACCTCGTGAGTTATTCAACTTAAAACACAGTAAATTAGATTAAAACGTGACGATTTCAATTATGCATGTAATGGTACCTACAACACATAACTACTAAAAACAGCGAAGTTATTGTCAAATGTAATTTCGTACTTTGACCACTAAAGAAAATCTCAAGATCTAACACTGACACGAGGGAAACGAGTAGAAACCTTTTAATAATACACATGGACGACGTCAAGAAAGTAGTAATGTACAAAATTACGAGACTCAGAAAATCTGTGCAACAACTGTTTTAAACAAACTAACCCTACTTCATCTACCAATACAATTTAACATTTCATAGAAGGTCCAAGAAACATTTGGACTTCACATTTTTAGGATCTGCTTGTGTTGCGCTGTATGATAGGGCTGAGTAAGTACCATGATGGCGCTTATACTTTTATTTCCCTAATTGCCTAAATAACCTATAGCCTATTTCAGTTTGTTACAAATGTAAAATATCGTTTCTGGTTCCTGTCTTTTTACTTTTCAAACTATAGTAGGGAAAGTTACGTGAAAGGTTAATAAAGCGATTTCGAGTTTCTGCTGGTATATCTGTTTGCCTTCTAACAAAAATTAAGTTTTCCAAATGGTGTTTGTACTACAACAAAAACGCGTGGACCGATTTTAATCACAGGACTTTTCTTTCATTTTCCCGATAAGTCAAACTGTGGGAGTAGGTACCATAAGGAAAAAACACAAAATTATGATTTTCTCAAAAACGACTTTAACGATTGTCATCAAATTTTATTCAAAGATCCAAATAAAACCTCATTTCTTCAAAAATGCTAGTTTGTGATTTATCGTTATAAAACCTAAAAATCGGCAATGAGGCTGTTAAAACAGACGAAATGTTTCTAAATCAGTTCTACTGATTTAGTACAATATGCTCTCAACGCGTTTAAAAAAAAAAAAAAAAATTATCCTTAATCCGTATCATTAAAAGCTCTATTTAAACTAAGCACAATATACTCTAGGACGTGTTATAACTCAAGGAAAGCAAGTTTAGGTTCTATTTAAATATACAAATATTCTTTTCAAACAAGAAGTCCAAAGTTCATTTCCATTTTTTGACTGATAATTAGTGAACTACAATTTTTGTTCAAGACTATTTTTGGTAGGTTTTTATTTGATTTTGGTGATGGCCAAGTGCGAAAGTTTGTGCAATATTTTTGGACAGTTTATTTCTTTAAATAAACCTCTAAATAGTTTTTTTTTATAATTGGGCAGACATTACGTCCCTGTAGGTAGTCACATGGAGTGTAGCTCACCTCTAACCTTTATTAAAACTACCTGATCTCTTGGCATACCTCAACAATTAACTTTTAACTTGTAACGTCTCCTCATTTACAGTCTGTATGAAGTAACCTGTCTCCTAACCCTTCGACTACCTGGGACAGGCCCAGGTCATTCAATTGCACTCTGAGACATCCACAGCTGTTTTCCTAAATAGTCACCTTTTAGTTTCTCCACTAGCTTAAGTAACTTTTTTAGCCGAATCTTAATTTCCGAAATTTTATCAAAAATTTGAGAAGTACATAAAAAAATAAGATCAACGATACTAAACAAGGGCAAATTTGATAAAAAACAAACAATAGATTATAGAGGGAATAAGAAATATAGAAGTAGTCTGTTTAAAGCTTTTAATAATAAAGTTGGTTTTATGTAACAATATGACAATGAAATTACGTATCAAATTTGCCCTTGTTTAGTATCGTTGATCTTATTTTTTTATGTACTTTTCAAATATTTGATAACATTTCGGAAATTATGATTTAGGTAAAAAAGTTACTTAAGCTAGTGGGGAAGCTTATAGGCGACTAATTAGGTAAACAACTGCGGGCGACGCCGAGTGCCGGTGAATGGCCCCGGGCCTGTCCCAGGTAGCTGGAGGGTCAGGAGACAGGTTACTTCATACAGAGTATAAAACGTTTGCATCTATAATTTTATATCTTACTCTGATGTTCCCTTCACAGGAAGTAACATTATGTTCAACCATTTCCTCCAGTCCACATTGAGAGCAATCAGGTGGACTTTCATTCGTATAATCAAAAGAAGCTTATTTTAAGTACAATTCTCTGTTACAAAATCTACCATCATTTTCAACTCCGTCCTTCTTAGCTCTATAAATCACCCCTCCCTTTATCACATCTGTTCAGGGAGTTTTTTAAATGTCAATTTTTCTCTACTTATCGTAATGCTTCTTCCTGGACAATTGTGTTTCAAGAAAACCCGCAATGCAGGACCTACAAAAGAAGGGGATGATCCTTTCATGACCTACTCCGCTTTATCACTGATTGAGTCTTTACAGATCGTCCAAGAACATATTCATATGTTCAAGACATCATGACTAGAGGAATCGACAATACTGACACCAATAGACTTGTCACAACATCAAAAAACATGAAATGTTATGTGGAGTTTGAATGGAGGAAGAGGATATTTTAAACTAACACGCAGCTCTTGGAATAGTGTCAATAGTGTTGGCTCGTACTCCATCTATCGATTTACTAGCGGCGAATAAGTGAGAAGTTCATATTTGGATAAAAGAGCTCCGGACAATCGAGCAGAATGATGTTAAAATTAAGGACATGAAAACCCACAGATTAAAAATGAAGCAAAAGCGATATCTTTCAAATGTGGGAAAACGATCAGTCCGCAAGATGGACGACAAGATTATTCTGAGTCTGGTAAGATAGATGGGTGGAGGGCATGGGGAGGTGAACCTTACGCAGATCCTTGCAGAACAAAGATGTCATAGAATTAGAAGAGCGAATAGTGCTAGATGTATCAATGGTGGAGAAGAGGAGGATGCCGTCCATACTCTCTTCTATTGAGAGATGGAAACCTCACAAGGACGCTCTTAAGGTGAAAATCAGAACAGAGCTAAGCCTGATAAGCATAATCTCTACTACGCTAGAAGACAACGAAAAGTAAAAGTAGAATTTTAAACAAAAAAATTAAAAAGAAAGAAAAAAATTGTTATCGACAGTACCCATCTAGACGAGAAGAATACCGAAAGCTGATCCTCTGTCTACCCAGTGACGCCCATCATCACATAGTGCAAGAAGAAACGGAAGTGGGGTTTAGTGGGTATACCTCAAGAAACCCCCAACACGGGAGGCACACTTAAGGTGTAGTAATGTATTTTCCACCTCTTCGGGAAAAACCAATTTTATTTTGATTTTCCCAATAATTCTCTATAGATTTAATTATGTGATCCAAAGAAATGTTTACTATACAATAAAAATGGTAAAATATTTCCATCAGTACACAGTTAAGTAAATAAGAACACCATAGCAACCCTAACAATAACATCTATTGCCAGCTGTTTTGAATCCCCCAGAGTTTTTCTATAGATTTGACGCAGTTTTGTTTTAAAGTGGTAGATTTTTTCCTATGCACTAATTAGTCAGAACATTGAGTTACTCATTCAGAGAGCCTTCTAATTAACGTTATTCTTCTGTTCAGCTTTATTAAAATAAGTTACCGGATGAAAATCTACCCACACTAGAATATAGTCTTGATTATGTTAATTCGTAGCTACGATTGCGCATGCTCTGACATGGCGATCAGCACATTCTGTTGGTCGGTTAAGATAAATTTATGTTGGTACCGTATATCCCACTGGGCAATTTATGAGGGCATCAAGAAAGCTTTTAATAATAAATCTTGAAATATATTCTCGTTTGGTGGCGATGAAGGCGGGAAACTGTTGGCAGGGGATTTGTAATGTAGATTAAATGAAAGTTTATAATCACAAAGATCTGCGATGAACATTGTCGTGGTAATTGCACAAAATCGAGTGTTAAACTCAACTTATTAAAGTTGTTCTGAAATAATGTTAATTTATTTTCTTGTTGTTTAAAGTCAAAACACCTTTCGGTCATCAATGCCTTATAAAAAACAGAAGTAAAGAATATAAAATAAAGCTCCCCCCCCAATACCCTCTAGCCCTAAAATTCTCTAATAGCGTCAGAGTTGTAAAAGAAAGACCTGATATGAAAGATGAAAGAGAGGGATCTAACCCAATACTACATAAAAGAAGGTGTAGATGCAGCTAGGTTCTTCGGGAACCCCGGATGGAAAGTTTACTTTCTCATATGTAGGCCTTAAGTAATAAAGAGAAAGTAAAAAAAATCAATTTTAAGTTTTTTATGGGAATATTAGTTTTTAGGTACACTGCGCCCAAAAGGGTCTATCTAATGGAGTGTTGTACAACTCAAACTGGTAGACTGTTTTTTATTCAATTTTGTATATGAGCATATTTTGGTTGTAAATAGGACAAAATTTTAAATTTTGAAGAAAACGTATTGGACAACATTTCTCAAAAAATGCTGATTAGGGAGTTATGTGTGTGTAAAAAACAAAAATCCGGCATTTTTATGATAGTTAAGATATAGGCTAATTTAATAATAGTTGGTTCAAATTTTAAGATTATTCGTCAAATGTACAGAATTAATTGAAAGTGTGTTAAATTAATTAGTTGAAAAAGTGTGCAAAATTTAGTAAAACAAAATCACGGTTTAGAAACAAATTTAAAAAATGAAAGTTGATCACCGACCTTGTAGTGATTTCCAAATCACCGGCCGTTATTCCCGTCTGAGAAAACAACTTCACGGAAAGCCCTGTTTTGTTGGATGTTCCACGCATAGAGAAGCTGTTCAACTGAAAAGTAGTGTGGAAGCCCAGAGACCAAACAGAGAAGTTGTACTTTACTGTTTTCTTGCCTTTCAGTTTTCCTCAAAAATAGTTGGCTAACCTAGTCTAGTGGCCCCGAGGTGGCTTCATTAAAAGAGCACACGTGAATTTGCCGAAATAATTTCATTACGTAAATAATCCAAGACATAGTAGCTTCCTTCCACGTAATGCTTTCGACCGCCATTGGCTCCCCAGTTATTAAGTATAACAGTGAAATTTGTATTTTGTTTTAGTGTTTATCAATTATGGGTTTGTTTTTTTTAGGTTAATGTTGAGACAATAGTTGAGAGGATCGTTTGGGTGGACGTTACGACCCCTGAGTGACGTAATGTGTTTAAACAAGCTTTCAAATTATGTTAAGTCCTTGAATTAATAATCCCCCTCATAATTAAGCCCCTTCTTTTTAACACCCAATCGATATCAATTTACGTTATAACCTCGATTACAGTTAAATTTGAATTTTGCCAGGAAAAATTTGTATTAGAAGGAAGTTTATTTAAATATACAAATGTTTTTCAAAATGATATTACAAAAAGTTGATAAGGTGGTGGGGGATTATACCAGGTTATCTTCTTTAAATAAATATATGGGGAAAACAGAGTAATTGAAATTATTATTTTTGTTATAAGTATTAGCAATGACTACATGTAGTCATTGGTATTAGAAACAATTTGGGGGATAATGGTATGAATATTTGATTTTTTGAATAGGTGTCTGGGAAGGTTAGTGCAATATTCTTGCACCAATTATTTTGTTAAAGTTTTCAAACAGTGGTTACTAACAATCAATAAAATACATAGCATATCAAAATATTGGCGACTAAATTAATTCCATTTATTTTTCGTTGTGGTTAACAATAAAATTGCATACAAGTCATAAGTCAAAAGTCATAAGTCATAAGTCATACATAAGTCGTACACTACAAGACTTATATTTTAAATTTTCACCATAAAAAAGCTATAAATTATTAAGAATCAATACAATGAATAAATTTACATTAAAATAAAGAGATTATAACAAATAAATAATAATAATATAAATACATAAATAAATATATTTGAATAGTACACTATACTAAAGTTATAAATAGATATTGAGCTTCACTTGTGAGATAATTAGAAAAAACTCGAACATAAGATTTTACAAAAATGACTTTTAGTCAAACGCGTTTCAACTATAGAGTCGTCATCTTCAGTGATACATGAGCTACAATAACTAAACTGTAACTAACTTACAGTAGTTGAAACGCGTTTGATTAAGTAAACGTAATTTTTATGAGATCTTGTGTTCGAGTTTTTCTACCACACTAAAGTTAAATCACGATAAAAACAGAAAATGTCTCCAGCAAAGTGAACCTTCTAAAACTCACCATGGCTTAGGAAGTCCCTCACAGAATAAAATAAAAAGATTATGACAATAAAAATATTAAAAAACCGTTTCACTAACTGAACTGATGAATCACCCCATAAAATGATACCATAGTTCAAGTTTGGATGCTCATGGCCATCAAATCAAAACTCAGGATGAAAATCCCTGAACATATAACAACATGATACAATTATTAGCAACGTGAATTACAATTAAGTTTTCTCATATGTGTCGTCTTCCACAAATTTTTAATTAAACTTGTACATCGGTTATTTTAAAATTTCTTAACCAAATTGTTCTGGTTAACGACGTTGTCATAAAACTGATTCCCTTAGATGAATCTCTTACAAACCCATACCTAATAATTAGCGGAAAATGCTGCAAAAACATTGCACAAACTTTCACACACAAATCAAATAAAAACGAACTAAAAACTATTCACTATAAATGTAACTTCGGTAATTATTTGTTAAGAAGTGGAAATACCTAATGTATGCCGTCTTTGAAAATATATTTAAATAAAGGTCTAAATTTGCATAAACACGTCCTCAACTTAAAGTTTTTTGTTTTGTTTTTGTAAGTTTTTGTCAATTTTCCCTGAACGGTATTTTTTTTCCTTGCGATTTCGCACAAGGGTTTAAAATTTGAACAAAATCGGTAGAGACGATTTTGAGAAAAGTGTATTTTATAACTGACCTCTCGCTGATTTTTTTTTGGTTTTACCGATACATTAGAATCTTTAGAGTTAAAATTTGATCCAAATCGTCCGGGTCAATTTTGTGCTTTTCTTGTGGCAACTACCTACAAATTTTAGGTTATCAAGAAATGAAAAAAAAAAAGTTGGGAGGTATGATCTAAATATGTACACATTAATTATCATCGAGTTTTAATTAAATACAAGAAATCGCAATATATTTTTTAAAATGCAGTGTTTTTACATTTCGTTTTAAATCCTTTGCGAAGTTAGTTCAGCTCCAATAACCTATAAATAAAATTTGCAGTAATTGTTTTTGACTTGTTATATAGCTGACAAATATAATCAAATCGGTTATAGGTTACTCACGACTTAGCAATTCACCACAAGTTTTGTAATAACGTTATAAATTTGAAATTACACTAAAAACAAATGTCATCTACAACGCTATGCAACCATGATCTTTATCTGCAGCTGTTTTAAAATCGGAATTTCCTAAACTTTATTATTTTTGGCTGAATTCCAAATGTTCCCGTGGCCTGGAAGATGAGATGACATCATAGGTAGGTGTGTGATTAGGTCAAAGGGCGCAGGTCGCACATCTGCCTACAGTCACAGTAATCAATTTAAATACTGTACAACACCATTCGTACATTATGACAACGATACAGCTGTGTTTAGTGTTGGCAAATTCCAAGAATACAGGTGTCTTTATATTCTTATCCATCACATTTACTCTGTTTTCATAAAATTCCAGTTTACTAAATACTAAGGGAGATCTCTGAACCCACAGTTTGTTAGATTACACGAGTGAGTAGTTTCAGGTTAGGTTAGGTTAGGTTAGGTTAGGTAAGGTTAGGTTAGGTTAGGGTAGGTAAGGTTAGGTTAGGTTAGGTTAAGAAATTTGTAAAGCTACAATCAGTAGCAAACACTGGTTGAGAAGGATAGAACAACGGTGACGGGAATTTCACTTTGCTGACCACACATTACCCGACTGAAAACCGGCAGTATTAGGCTGTTGTGTCATCGAGGTTTCAAGGGAGATCTGGCGTGCTTTGCACGCCAACCTTCATGTTCTCCGCGATAGAAAAACAATAGTAATTTATTGAAACTTACAATAGAAAGAACTAAGAACTTCAAAATTAAACATAATTTAATAATACTTAGATCTATAATTAAAACCAAGACTGATAAAAAATTTGTTTTGTATTTCTTCTGAACTAGATCCTCAGAGGTTCGTTTTTAGCGAATAGAGGCTAGCAATCCCGAATATTGCAGCTGGATGTACAATTTTTCATGTAGTCTTGGATTAGATCCACTTTCACTTCCTTTTTTGTCTAACTCTTGTTCTATTCTAATCCTAACGCTATTAGCGTATTCGAGGGATAAGGGTCTTTATTTTATAATAGGATGACCAAGAGGTTCATTAATTGCACAGTAAATCCAAAATCTAGTTTCAAATACTTTCCAAATTGATTCACAGTCGTCTAGGTTTGGCCAAACATAGTAAAAACGTTCAAACACGTTCAATAGCGTACTCAATGTCTCTATCCTGCTGTCTTAATGTTAATATCAAGGTATAAAGTTTAGGTGATAAAGGAGATGGTCGGTACTGTAAAATTTCTAGGTTTCGTAACTGATAATAGACTTATCTAGAAATACCATATAAATTATGTAAAAAACATAGTTCTTATATTATTATAGCCGTTCCACAACACGCTACATTCAAATCTGAGTTATGGAATAATAATAATGGAGTGATTCATTAATTGATACAGTGGAAAGTGTTTACATTAGTACAATTGATGACAGAGATAAATAGAACAGATATATGTAAATATGCTTTCCAGGAGCTGGGGTTACTGATACACTTCAAAATATATATATTCTCGAAGTATTACCTTACATTAGTTTTAATTGTCGTCGAATCTGAATAAGGATGTATTCGGGATGATTCTGATTAAGGAATTGGTACCCCTTTACGATTAAATAACACATGCTAAGTAAGTATAAAAAGTATGAGCTGGAATGGCTTTGTTTAATAAACTACCGGAAAATCTAAAACATATTCGAAATTTTTAAGTAAGAAATACTTACAACTCTTTTTGTGTCTGGATCCTTTTACTCTGTGGAGAAGTTTCCCTGTAATGCTGGAGAAATTTTCATTGTTAACTGCATTTATATTATTTATTTTTAGTGGAATGTGATAACTATTGTCGAATTATTAATTTAAAGTTTGGTGTGCGGTGAACTTATTGTGTTATTTTGTTCTAAGCCCAATTATTGATAATATTATTTATTGTTCTTGTTATATGTAATTCATTATTGTTCAGGTGTTAATTTAAAGTTTGATGTGCGATGAACTTATTGTGTTATTTAGTTCCTAGCCCAATGATGATAATATTATTTATTGTCCTTGTTATATGTAATTCATTATTGTTTAGTTGTTAATTTAAAGTTTGATCTGTAATGAACTTATTGTGTTATTTAGTTCTTAGCCCATTGATGATAATATTATTTATTGTTCTTGTTATATGTAATTCATTATTGTTCAGGTGTTAATTTAAAGTTTGATGTGCGATGAACTTATTGTGTTATTTAGTTCCTAGCCCAATGATGATAATATTATTTATTGTCCTTGTTATATGTAATTCATTATTGTTTAGTTGTTAATTTAAAGTTTGATCTGTAATGAACTTATTGTGTTATTTAGTTCTTAGCCCATTGATGATAATATTATTTATTGTTCTTGTTATATGTAATTCATTATTGTTCAGGTGTTAATTTAAAGTTTGATGTGCGATGAACTTATTGTGTTATTTAGTTCCTAGCCCAATGATGATAATATTATTTATTGTCCTTGTTATATGTAATTCATTATTGTTTAGTTGTTAATTTAAAGTTTGATCTGTAATGAACTTATTGTGTTATTTAGTTCTTAGCCCAATGATGATAATAATATTATTTATTGTCCTTGTTATATGTGATTCATTATTGTTTAGTTGTTATTTTAAAATGTGATATTGAGTAACTTATTGTGTTATTTAATTCTTAGCCAACTATATTTAAATTTTTTATTTATTATCCTTGTTATATGTGTTCTATTATTGTTTAGTTGTTAATTTAAAGTTTGATGTGTGATGAACTTATTGTGTTATTTAGTTCGTAGCCCAATGATGATAATATTATTTATTGTCCTTGTTATATGTGATTCATTATTGTTTAGTTGTTAATTTAAAATGTGGATTGAGTAACTTATTGTGTTATTAAATCGTCGCCAAATATATTGTAAATTTTTATTTATTGTCCTTGTTGTATGTGTTCTATTATTGTTAATTTAAAGTTTGATCTGTAATGAACTTATTGTGTTATTTAGTTCTTAGCCCAATGATGATAATATTATTTATTGTCCTTGTTATATGTGATTCATTATTGTTTAGTTGTTAATTTAAAATGTGATATTGAGTAACTTATTGTGTTATTTATTTCTTAACCAACTATATTTAAATTTTTTATTTATTGTCCTTGTTGTATTTGTTCTATTATTGTTTAGTTGTTAATTTAAAGTTTGGTGTGTGATGAACTTATTGTGTTATTTAGTTCTTAGCCCAATGATGATAATATTATTTATTGTCCTTGTTATATGTGATTCATTATTGTTTAATTGTTAATTTAAAATGTGATATTGAGTAACTTATTGTGTTATTAAATCTTAGCCAACTATATTGTAAATTTGTATTTATTGTCCTTGTTATATGTGATTCATTATTGTTTAGTTGTTAATTTAAAGTTTGGTGTGTGGTGAACTTATTGTGTTATTTAGTTCTTAGCCTAATGATGATAATATTATTTATTGTCATTGTTATATGTAATTCATTATTGTTTAGTTGTTAATTTAAAATGTGATATTGAGTAACTTATTGTGTTATTAAATCGTCGCCAAATATATTGTAAATTTTTATTTATTGTCCTTGTTATATGTGTTCTTATTGTTAATTTAAAGTTTGATGTGTGATGAACTTATTGTGTTATTTAGTTCTTAGCTCATTGATGATAATATTATTTATTGTCCTTGTTATATGTAATTCATTATTGTTTAGTTGTTAATTTAAAATGTGGATTGAGTAACTTATTGTGTTATTAAATCGTCGCCAAATATATTGTAAATTTTTATTTATGTCCTTGTTATATGTGTTCTATTATTGTTAATTTAAAGTTTGATCTGTAATGAACTTATTGTGTTATTTAGTTCTTAGCCCAATGATGATAATATTATTTATTGTCCTTGTTATATGTGATTCATTATTGTTTAGTTGTTAATTTAAAATGTGATTTTGAGTAAATTATTGTGTTATTTAATTCTTAGCCAACTATATTTAAAATTTTTAATTATTGTCCTTGTTATATGTGTTCTATTATTGTTTAGTTGTTAATTTAAAGTTTGGTGTGTGATGAACTTATTGTGTTATTTAGTTCTTAGCCCAATGATGATAATATTATTTACTGTCCTTGTTATATGTGATTCATTATTGTTTAGTTGTTAATTTAAAATGTGATATTGAGTAACTTATTGTGTTATTTAATTCTTAGCCAACTATATTTAAATTTTTTATTTATTGTCCTTGTTATATGTGTTCTATTATTGTTTAGTTGTTAATTTAAAGTTTGATCTGTGATGAAATTATTGTGTTATTTAGTTCTTAGCCCATTGATGATAATATTATTTATTGTCCTTGTTATATGTGATTCATTATTGTTTAGTTGTTAATTTAAAATGTGATATTGAGTAACTTATTGTGTTATTTAATTCTTAGCCAACTATATTTAAAATTTTTATTTATTTTCCTTGTTATTTGTGGTCTATTATTGTTTAATTGTTAATTTAAAGTTTGATGTGCGATGAACTTATTGTGTTATTTAGTTCTTAGCCCATTGATGATAATATTATTTATTGTCCTTGTTATATGTAATTCATTATTGTTTAGTTGCTAATTTCAAATGTGGATTGAGTAACTTATTGTCTTATTAAATCGTCGCCAAATATATTGTAAATTTTTATTTATTGTCCTTGTTATATGTGTTCTATTATTGTTAATTTAAAGTTTGATCTGTAATGAACTTATTGTGTTATTTAGTTCTTAGCCCAATGATGATAATATTATTTATTGTCCTTGTTATATGTGATTCATTATTGTTTAGTTGTTAATTTAAAATGTGATATTGAGTAACTTATTGTGTTATTTAATTCTTAGCCAACTATATTGTAAATTTTTATTTATTGTCCTTGTTATATGTGTTCTATTATTGTTAATTTAAAGTTTGATCTATAATGAACTTATTGTGTTATTTAGTTCTTAGCCCAATGATGATAATATTATTTATTGTCCTTGTTATATGTGATTCATAATTGTTTAGTTGTTAATTTAAAATGTGATATTGAGTAACTTATTGTGTTATTTAATTCTTAGCCAACTATATTGTAAATTTGTATTTATTGTTCTTGTTATATGTGATTCATTATTGTTTAGTTGTTAATTTAAAGTTTGGTGTGTGGTGAACTTATTGTGTTATTTAGTTCTTAGCCCAATGATGATAATATTATTTACTGTCCTTGTTATATGTAATTCATTATTGTTTAGTTGTTAATTTAAAATGTGATATTGAGTAACTTATTGTGTTATTAAATCGTCGCCAAATATATTGTAAATTTTTATTTATTGTCCTTGTTATATGTGTTCTATTATTGTTAATTTAAAGTTTGATGTGTGATGAACTTATTGTGTTATTTAGTTCTTAGCCCAATGATGATAATATTATTTAATGTCATTGTTATATGTGATTCATTATTGTTTAATTGTTAATTTAAAATGTGAGATTGAGTAACTTATTGTGTTATTAAATTGTTAGCCAACTATATTGTAAATTTTTATTTATTGTCCTTGTGGACTATTATCGTTTAATTGTTAATTTAAAGTTTGATATGGAGTAACTTATTATGATATTTAATTCTTACTCAAGGATGTTGTAAACGTTTATTTATTGTCCTTGTTATTTGTCAAAAATTATTGTTAAATTATTAATATTAATTTAGACGTTTGGTAATTTATTATATATTGTGTTATTTATTTGTTAGTCATTGATACAACTTTTATTTATTATTATTTACAGGTATATATGTTTGCTATGTGTTGTGATATTTATGTTAATGACCATTGAGGATGCTACACGATGTACAAGATTACAATGTAACAGAAATATTATTAAATTGAAATGAAATACAATGTACATTTTATTATACATTGACAAAGAATACAACATCAATTAAGTGTTTTGATTTGTTTACAGTTAATTATTAATTTGGAATTAATATTAACTGAGAAACCTGTTTCGTTGCAGTCTCTCATTATTTATGGGGACCCAGCCTATTAGAAACTATATCATTATAACTCTCAAAGTAAACTTGTTACATCAATGGCGAAGCAACATCAGTAGGACAGTCGGATGATTGCCACAGCTCAGTAAATATTATTTACAATCTCGTCCTTGACTCTTCTCAAAGAAAAGAACACACACAATGCTAAAAAAAAAGAATGAAGAAGAAGATAAATGCACAAGTGATGCTATTGTACTGTCAATAAAGTTTTGTCAACCTTGTACACCTGGTTAGGCGAAATTACCATAAATACTGCAGACCGTTATAGATCTCTCGCTCCCATTGTTTTCCCCCCATACAGTTTATTGCGGTGAATAAAGAAATGCATTCCAAACATGAGCGGATAATTCTGAATAAAAGAGAAAAAAATTATATATATGTCCAGTAAGGAAAACCAATTTTCTAAATTTCATTTCAACCTAGAACATGAGATATACGAAAAGTGCAAATTTAACCTAGTATCCTAGGCCTATGATGGAAAGAGAAATATGGAATGAGCCAATGTAGCTTGTATTGAAGGACCAAGTTGGATATTAAAAATACAATTAGAAACCAAAGAAAGGAACCCAGAGCTAAAGTCAGGGTTTAAATAACAACACCACGGAAAATACATAATGAGCCAATGTAGCTTGTATTGAAGGACAAAGTTGGATATTAAAAATACAATTAGAAACCAAAGAAAGGAACCCAGAGCTAAAGTCAGGGTTTAAATAACAACACCACGGAAAATACATAAGGAGCCAATGTAGCTTGTATTGAAGGACAAAGTTGGATATTAAAAATACAATTAGAAACCAAAGAAAGGAACCCAGTGCTAAAGTCAGGGTTTAAATAACAAGACCACGAAAAATACATAATGAGCCAATGTAGCTTGTATTGAAGGACAAAGTTGGATATTAAAAATACAATTAGAAACCAAAGAAAGGAACCCAGTGCTAAAGTTAGGGTTTAAATAACAACACCACGGAAAATACTGAATGAGCCAATATAGCTTGTATTGAATCACAAAGTTGGATATTAAAAATACAACTAGAAACCAAAGAAAGGAACCCAGAGCTAAAGTCAGGGTTTAAATAACAACACCACGGAAAATACTGAATGAGCCAATGTAGCTTGTATACAAGGACCATGTTTGAAATTAAAACTAAAAGTAGAAACTAGAGAAAGGAATTGATATATTCGGTTGATGTAATTGGCAGGGGAAAAAAATGAAACCAGTGGGAACTATTGATTGCAACACTGCAAAATAATACACTGATTACACCGTTCAAATGGGAGGTTGATGTGAGGGCAGGGGAAAATAAATTGAAACCAGTGGGAACAATTGATTGCAATACTGCAAAATAATACACTGATTACACCGTTCAAATGGGAGGTTGATGTGTGGTCAGGGAAAAAGAAATCAGTGAGAACCATTGATTACAACACTGCCAAATCATACATTGATTACACCGATCAAATGGGAGGTTGATGTGTGGTCAGGGAAAAAGAAATCAGTGAGAACCATTGATTACAACACTGCCAAATCATACACTGATTACACCGATCAAATGGGAGGTTGATGTGTGGTCAGGGAAAAAGAAATCAGTGAGAACCATTGATTACAACACTGCCAAATCATACATTGATTACACCGATCAAATGGGAGGTTGATGTGTGGTCAGGGAAAAAGAAACCAGTGAGAACCATTGATTACAACACTGCCAAATCATACACTGATTACACCGATCAAATGGGAGGTTGATGTGTGAGAAGGGAAAAAGATAATAAAACCAGTGGAAACAATTGATTACAAAACTGCCAATCACACACTGTTTACACCGATCAAATAGGAGGTTGATGTGTGGGAAGGGAAAAGGAAAATAAAACCAGTGGAAACAATTGATTACAACCCTGCCAAATCATACACTTATTATACTGATCAAATAGGAGGTTGATGTGTGGGCAGGGAAAAGGAAAATAAAACCAGTGGAAACAATTGATTACAACCCTGCCAAATCATACACTTATTATACTGATCAAATAGGAGGTTGATGTGTGGGCAGGGAAAAGGAAAATAAAACCAGTGGAAACAATTGATTACAACCCTGCCAAATCATACACTTATTATACTGATCAAATAGGAGGTTGATGTGTGGGCAGGGAAAAGGAAAATAAAACCAGTGGAAACAATTGATTACAACCCTGCCAAATCATACACTTATTATACTGATCAAATAGGAGGTTGATGTGTGGGCAGGGAAAAGGAAAATAAAACCAGTGGAAACAATTGATTACAACCCTGCCAAATCATACACTTATTATACTGATCAAATAGGAGGTTGATGTGTGGGCAGGGAAAAGGAAAATAAAACCAGTGGAAACAATTGATTACAACCCTGCCAAATCATTCACTGAATACACCGAACAAATGGAATCTTATGGAACACCTCTTAGGAGGTCAATGAAATGGTATTGGAAAATCTCCATAAACCAACTGTATCGGTAATTAATACTCTCTTTATGTACAAAAGTATGATTAGAAAATTCATGACAATTACTGAATTTAGGTAAAAACTTGTAAGAAAACAGAAAAAAAAAACAGTATCGTAATAGAACCTCAGCAATGTGAGAACATGAAAAACGGAGTTAATGTACATGATCAACTTAAGGACGGAGAAAGAGAATTTGCTTAGACAAAAACAAAAAAGTTTTGTACTAAATGCAACGTGAGACTTATCTGTGCACATAGTATTTTTACATTTAGCTCCATCAAAAGGAAAATAGATGACTGATTGACTATTTGACTATCTTGACATTTTTATCAATAAAATGTATAGGCATACCACAATAATTTTTACTTATGAATTATGTTTTTTCTACCTCCTACACAAGGGAAAAAACTAAGTACAACAAAAAAGTATGCAACTAATATCTTTCAAAAGATGTAAAATGACAACTTGATTGAGTTTTAAACCACAGTCATAGATATTTTAATATTATTAAGAGTTAATTAATAATTTCGCTCAGCCATAGGTTATTAATACCAATTTAGTACTCATTTATTTATTTTTTTTAATGAAAAAAGAACCCAAATATATTTTTTTAGGTACCGGTAATTGAAATTAAATTATAACAATGCCAAATTCTGTTACAAAAATATCGTGGCCTCAAACCAGCATGTCAGTAAAACTGTTAAATTCTTGAGTAGTACTGTTTTGTTTTTGAACGGGCTCAAAATTAGGCAAACTACAATGAACTCGATGTCTTTTAAAACTATATTTCAACAAAAACAATATACTCGAGTCAATTATCTCTTCATCTTATAGTGAGACGACTACAAAACCAATATAGACAAAAGAGATAGGATAGGCTTAAGGTGTTTTTCTTGAAACGGAGTGTACCTGTAAGGAACACCTGTGTGAAGGCCTAACATGACCCCAGGGCCTGTAGAACAGCTGCTCCAACTCGCCGACAAATGAACAACTATTTCATCATTGACAGACTCAAAGTTTAAACAAATAATTTTCATCATCTTCAAAACATTTCAAACAATCATTACTTTATCAGTTCATTGACAGTCAGTTTATGAAGATCACAATTTCAATGCCAAAGATAAATATTATTTTAAAATTAATATTCTTATAGTTTCGAAAGAATAATATCATGAATCTAATTTGAAGTCTTCTTTCTTTTTTGTATATATCACGACACTAAACGCTCGCCATTTTGAAATTGACACACAAAATTAAGAAATATCTAAATAGTTTGATAGTAATTTTTCTACAAAATATTTAAGGAATTGGAAAAATTATGTTCACTATACCGTCTAGGAACTTTTACTGTTCAGCCTAGGAACTTTAATGCACAGTCAAGGAACTTTATTGTGCAACCTAAAAACTTTACTGTACAGCCTAGGAACTTTAGTGTACAGCCCAGGAACTTTATTTTTCAACCTAAAAACTTTACTGTACAGCCCAGGAACATTGTTGTACAGCCTAGGGACTTTATTATACAGACTAGGAACTTTATTGTACATCATGTGATTTTTTATGCACAGCCTAATAATTTTACTGTACAGTCTAGGAACTTTACTATACAGCCTGGAACTTTATTGAACAATCTAAAAACTTTATTGTATAGTCTAGAAACTTTATGGCACAGCCTTGGAACTTTACTGTACGGTTTGAAACTACTTTATTGTAAGTCTAGAAACTTTATTGTATAGTTTAGAAACTTTATGGCACAGCCTAGGAACTTTACTTTACAGCCTGGAACTTTATTGTACAGTCTAGAAACTTTATTGTATAGTCTAAAAACTTTATGGCACAGCCTAGGAACTTTACTGTACAGTCTGAAACTTGATTGTAAGTCTAGAAACTTTATTGTATAGTTTAGAAACTTTATGGCACAGCCTAGGAACTTTATTGTATAGTCTAAAAACTTTATGGCACAGCCTAGGAACTTTACTGTACAGTTTGAAACTTTATTGTGCAGTCTAGAAACTTTATTGTATAGTTTAGAAACTTTTTGGCACAGTCTAAGAACTTTACTATACAGCCTGGAACTTTATTGTACAGTCTGGAAACTTTATTGTATAGTCTAGAAATTTAATGGCACAGCCTAGGAACTTTCCTTTAAACCCTAGGAACTTTACTGTACAGCCTAGAAACTTTAATTTACAGTCTTCGAATTTCAAGCTGAAACAAGAACACAAATAATCTATCAGGGCTATTGAACTAAATTATACTAAAAACGAAAATTCACTCTTTTACTAAAATAAAACAAAACAAATACACATAGAACAATCATATTAATTCTTTTTTTTCTTTTCTTTTTTCTTTCAGAAACGACTTTAACTTAAACAGTTCTATTTAAAAGTGCACTTTAGAGTGCAAAATATTTGCTATGTTCTCATTTATCCAGTTTTTTGAGGAACTATCATTTTAAAATAACAGAGTGAACAAATATTTTGTGGTATATTTTGTTCATATCTCGGGATTTTATAAAAAAATTTGGATTCGATTTTGATCAAAGTTTACTCAAGTGTAGCTTCTAAGCACTCGAATAAGACACGATCTCTCAAAAAATGCGGCTTGTAAATTATTGGTGAAGAACTAGAAATAGGCTATAACTAACATAAGCTCTTTTAAAATTCGTAATTTTTTAAATCGGTACAACCCATTTTGTTCAAATTTTATTGAAATGTGAAGATTAGTGTCTCAAATCCGCTTGAAAAATCGCATTTAACAAATTAAATGTCATTAAAAGAGAATCAAATAGATTAAAGCTGAGGGCCTATTTATAAAATAAGGAATCACGTTTAGGTTCTATTTAAATATATATATATATATATATATATATATATATATATATATATATATGTATTTGTCCTTGAATAGATTTTCACTTTTTTCATTGGCAAGAACGAATTGATATTTTTAGTAAGGATTATTTTTGTTTTGGTGATGTCAACTGTATTTATTTTATAAGTCTACAGTATTTATGAAACCGAAAGAGTTAATACATTTATAATAAAACTAAATACCAAGCCAGATTATAATAAGCTTATATTTTTATGAAGCAGAACACTGGTTTTTATATGCTTATATAGTTATGAAGCAGAACACTGGTTTTTATAAGCTCATATTTTTATGAAGGAGAATTCTGGTTTATATTAGCTTATATTTTTATGTTGCAGAGATCTGGTTTTTATAAGCTTATATTTTTATGAAGCAGAACACTGGTTTTTATAAGCTTATATTTTTATGTTGCAGAGATCTGGTTTTTATAAGCTTATATTTTTATGTTGCAGAGATCTGGTTTTTATAAGCTTATATTTTTATGTTGCAGAGATCTGGTTTTTATAAGCTTATATTTTTATGTTGCAGAGATCTGGTTTTTATATGCTTATATTTTTATGAAGCAGAACACTGGTTTTTATAAGCTTATATTTTTATGTTGCAGAGATCTGGTTTTTATAAGCTTATATTTTTATGAAGCAGAACACTGGTTTTTATATGCTTATATTTTTTTCAAGCAGAAAACTTGTTTTTATATGGATGTATTAAGCTTGTAATTTTTATTTTATGTATTTATTATTATTAAGAGAGTCACAAACAACTAAATTTTGAAAAAAAATTGATATTTGATTTGAAATAAACTTCTACGTCTTTTTTTTAATTTTTACTCCTATTATCACAGAATTTTATTTTAGATTTATGACGCAATCAAAATTTTAATATTTTTGCAAGCCTTCAATATCTAATGTCGAGGTTTCAAGTGAAAACACACTTATTGCTTCCATTTTAATCACATTTCATTAAAGATGTAGATGGTAACTATATATGAAATATACTAAAATATTGGAAAATTTAGGTGAATAGTGTTCTTTCTAGAGTCGATATATATATATATATATATATATATCGTATATATATATCGTATATGTTCGTATACACAACAAATAGCTAAGACTCTACTGTTTTTCCAAATAACAAAATGACCAATTTGATGCAGAAGGTCTTGAAAGCCCATCGTACTGGAGAGTAAACTACTAAATTGAACGTGTTAAATTAATTAAAAAATTTCTCGAAATCATAGTTTATGGAATTTCGCTCAAAAACAGAAACAGGTTCAATTTGATGTTTGTTTTACTTGAAAGATTGATGTTTTATGCATATTTTAACACAGTGAAAAACAATATTGTTATTTTAGAATTTATTTAAAAAACACAATACTTATTTGATATCATATTTTTTTGTAAAATAAACTAATATTATTATTTATAATATAAACTTTTATTTTTTTATGAAATAATTCTCAGGAGGCAGTAACGAACGCATCACACAAATGCTGGTACATTGCAGCTAAAGGATTTACGGCGCTCTAGACCCTTCTACTCTGTCTTAGTAAATATCAAAACACAAACATTACCATAACTACTAACACTAAATTATACCTTATTTTTAAATAAAGCACATACAGGATGTGCAATAATTCACGAATGGATTCAAGCGTCGAAATAAATGTTCTAATAATTATGAGTTCTAAAACTATTTTGTAAATTGTTAAAATGTGCGTGATGTATATAATTTTAAAAATTTTGTTGCATGTTAATATTTTTTTATAAAGTATTGTAAATTTGTGACTGTTTTTAAAATATCTGCAGCTGTTTTTACGATGAGAAAATTTTCAAATATCGCAATCCTACATAGTTGTCTAATTTAAAGTTACGAGTGAACCTTTTTTATTTTTCACATATAACTAGTATACGGAAAGATAATAAATTTTAGTATGAAAATTTTGGGGTAGTTGTTAAAACAAACAAAAATAGTAATAAATAAAAAAAGATTAATTCAAAATAAGACTTAACGATTTTGATGAATTATTATTTATGTTTACTCCAATAATGTGAAAATTCATGAGTTACCAGTAAAAAAAGTAATGTCTCCCTCTGGCTATTATAAAATACTGTTTTACATAATTTGGTAAAATAAAATTTACCAAATAGCTTCGAATTTTATTTAAAGGTGAAGATTAATGATCCAAACTAATTGGTAAAATGGAAAAACATATTAAAAGTTAGGAATAATTGGCCAAAAACAAAAATGTATTTTTACCGTCCTCAATAAAAGGTTGTTTTTTAATTTATAAGTTTTAAGCTGATGAAGCGTTTATGGGAAGCGAAGATAATTAATTAGCTATTAAATTTTATTTTCAAAGCAGTGTCCATTGTTCATTTTGACTATTTTATTGACAACTAAACTAACGAATTGACATTTTTGGTGACGTTCAATTTTGATTTGTTTTTAGTGATGGGTGAATGACAAAGTTTGTGCAATCTTTTTAAACTACTTATTGGTAATTATATAATATGATATTTTCAGTGCTTTTTCTAAATCTGAGGCTTGTTCGGAGAGGTCACTGTCGGTTTCTATGAAAGACAAAATTCTTCATTTTTTTAAAGCTCCAAGTTTATCTTTACATAATTTTTTTGAGCTATTTGCTGATAATTGTATTTTTTTGGTTATCACTTTTACTATTTAATTTAATTCACATTTTAATAATCACTTTCCAGGAATAAAACATTAAAAAAATATCTTCAAAACGCGGTTTTCAGTCTTGAAGAAGATTTATTTTTAATTGCGTGTAGTCTATAGGCTTCTTCATATAACCTGTAGACAGCACTGGTGGCTGTTGTATCACTGTTCGGTGGAAATATTTCTTTTACCTCCATTTTCCCCTTTACTTTTAAAATACAGGGTGTGAAGATATTTAGCGTCTCGTCTTATCTGTCTTATTCCTCCAACATATTTTTTCGAACGAAAAAATATGTATTATCTGATCGTAATTAAATTTAAATCATTTGTTATTTTTTTAAATCAACCCCTCAGGAGCCTATTTATAATGTGTACGGGTGTAACAATCCCGAGGTACACTCCCTGGGTCTACACCTTCATTTACGCAGTCTTGAGATAGATCCCTCCCTTTTGTCTTTCCTATTTGGTCCCTCTAGACTCTTGTTTGTTCCTATTCTGACGCTATTAGATGGGCTAAGAGTCTCTATTTCAAACTCTTTCTTTCTTGAAGCGAAGATTGCTAAGATGGTCTTTCGTCTAAAACAAAAATACGATAAAAAAACATAAAATTTTAATCAGTAATCATTAATAAATAATAAATTAAACACATTTCCCTAAATTAAGAAAAAAATAAAAATTTGTAATCGGTTTGCCCAGAACAAAAACAAGTTGGTGGGCGCCATCACAGTATTTACCCAGCCAATCCTCTAAATGTAATACTCAATAGTTGTTTTCTTGGACCTTGTAGGAAATGTTAAAATCGAATTGACAGATCCAGTTGGGTTTAAAACAGTTTTCACACAGGTTTTTTTAACCTCATAATTGTATATATCACTACTTTCTTGACATCGTCTAGGCTTTAATAGGCCTCGTAGATGTGTATATATAAAATGTCTAAACTAGCTTTGCTTGTATCAGTGTCTGGCGTTAACAGGACTTGAAGGATACGTGAAGGAGTCTCCACTCGCTACGCTCGGATCGGTGACTCGGTCCTTCCGAGATCTCGTAACTATATGACTATCATATTTTCTTGGGAAGTGAGGGTCCGCAAATATCATTTTTGTCAAAACTTCACTTTTTGTTATCGTAGAGATGTTGGCAACATTTCATTCAGAATTAAAATCTGGAAATTTTTAACTAATTTGCTGTGTTATAAGTTGAACACGATATGAGATAGTAAAAAGTTAATTCGATTTTACAGAATTTTAATAGAGTTCAATATGAGCAAAGTATAAAATAAATTTCGTCTTAAAATTTTGCCGTCGTAAAAACAACGACGACGGACGGACGGTTTGTTGAAAATATCTTTTTTGAATTTTTTGAGGTTATGAAACGTGAAGATCAGTTAAAATACCGAGGTCGAATTTTTTATGATATGGTTTTTGTATTATCAGTGTAAAGTAATTTTAATTTCGGAACAGAGAGACATATTAAGTCTAAAGACAATCGGTACTTGGTGTAATTCCATATTAAGGTAAATAATAACTCACATGTAAATTTTACAAATCAACATATATTGTGACAGCTGTTTCGCAATTAAACATCTTCAAACAACTAATGTACAAACTCCGTTCAGATACATAATAACGCTGAATCAATGCGTGTTTGTAAAGGTAAAGTCATGACGGAATACAAAACACATCAATTAATTATTTGGAAATTACTACAAGTTTACTTAGATTCCTGTGTTTGAAATTGGTCAACAATGAGAAAACTCGTTGCTATGGCAACATATAAACAGCAATGAAAATAACAGCTATTTTAATATGGTTACAAATTTAATAATAGTATATTTCATAACAAGAGTGGAAAGTGGGGTTTTGCATGTTCGAGACCATATGTTTGAAGTGCGAGATTTATCGAGCACTTCAAATATGGTCGATAATATGCAAAACAATTTCGCTCGTGTTTTGAACGATACTTTTCACTACACTACGGAATAAAAACGAGACAAAAATTAAACGGATCTTGGTAGTTTACTAGAACACACTAGAGGTTTTTTAAATCATATTTTAGGCCTATATGTTAAAGGATATTTTACAGCTGATTATTTTTCTATGTAAAATTTAACAGGTGGACTTATTGTAGAGGACATATTGGTTTGCTATTATGCATTAAATTAATTATTTTTTTTATTTAATGTTGGTAATTTACTAGAATACACAAGAGCTTTTCTTTATCATATTATATTTATTATCCGTTGAAAGATATTTTACGAGACATCGGTAAAAAAAAAATTAAACGGATCTTGGTAGTTTACTAAAACACACAAGAGGTTTTTAAATCATATTTTAGGCCTATACGTTAAAGGATATTTTACGAGATTTCGGTAAAACAAATTTTGAACAAATGTTGGTAATTTACTAGAACACACGAGAGCTTTTCTCATCATCATCATAGAGATTTTCAATCATCTAACTTGGTTAGTGAACTTAATAACTAGTTTAAAAGTTGATTGCTCAAGTATTTCAAGACAAATAAAACTAAAATTTACGTTTCAAAATATATATTACTTAACCTGATTTTCCCACAGCTGATTTTTCCACTCTAGAGTGGAAAATGTTATTTTCTGCACTAGCAGATGATGTTGAAAACAGCTGAACTCATAGTAGTGTAGTGAAAAAAGTTTTTCGTCATACTGCTTCAAAAACAGCTGTTTTCAATACAAGCATTGAGATGCTAAAGTTGTTCTTTTTAGTCCTAGGACCTAAAAACATCAGCTGAGGTTGAGGTATCAGGTGTTACTTCGCTTATACGAATCAATTAACGATTGTAAAGCATCTTTAAAAATAACTGATACTCTGGATTGTAAATAACCGTTAAAACAGCTGTTACCATCGATTTGAAAGTAAATAGGTTATAGTTAAAAAATTTTTTATATATATATATTGTTTGCAGTATAACGAAAAATATAGTTCATCACTTGGACCAAAAGAAGCTTTTCGATACTCGCTCATTTTCCAGCCTCGGCCGTTAAACTTGAGCTTGTATTGAAAAGCTTTACTTTTGGTCCTAGTGATGAAATATACTATTTCCAGGGGGATTAGACAACAAATAAAGAAACAGCAACGATTTAAAGTTTTAACTTACTTTTCGAATACCCTGTACACATATAAAACTCAAAATTTATATGTAACAACATAAGAAACAATTACAAAATTTTGATTTTCTTAAAAACAGTTTTTACGATTTTGATCAAATTTTCATCAAGTGTAGCCTTTAAGGACCAAACAAAACAAATTGGTTTCCATCTCTCGAAATGCCGGTCTGTGAGTTATCTGTAAAGAAAACAAAAGATTTGTCGTGAGGCTCTTAAAAAGAAGTAATTTCTCAAAATAAATAAATGAATTGAACTGGTCTGAATATGCTTAATTGCGAAACAGCTGTCACAATATATGTTGTTTTGTGAAACTTACATGTGAGTTATTATTTATCTTAGACAGTTTTATTTATGCAGATATGAGGTTGTAGTAAAAGATTTTTGTTTGTTTAAAAGCAAAAACCTCTCGATCATCATCGCCTTATAAAATAAGGAAGAAAAGAACATAAAGAATCCGAGCCCTTGAATACTAAATAGTGTCAGAGTCGGAAAAGAACAAGAGTTGGTCAAGAGAGACCTGATAGGAAATAATAAAGAGAGTGATCTAACTTAAGACTATAAAGAGCTGTATATCCAGCTAGGTTTCTCGGGATTCCCACACTTGTGAACAATTGAAATCATAAAGAAGATATTACCAACTGAAAGTAAAATGCTATTATAATTAACGTTGTGATTATGTTATTACACAGCCTTCACCTTTCCTCACACATGCTAGTCAATGTTTCAATAAACATTGTATGAAGTGTTATTGAGGGTGTACATTCTATACAATTACCATAACTATATCAAGGTCACGTTCACTTTCAAGGTCACGGTTTGTTATTTATCTCTTTGTTTCCCACGCTTGATATCGTTCCAAACATAACTCTCTCGCTACCATTTTCTTCCCACAATTTATCGGATTATTTTACGAGTTGTAAATATTTATTTAATGTGGTATAATAGGAAAGCTACAGTAGACAAATTAATTAACGGTAAAATTTATTGCGCAAATGCAGTGAAAATGTAATCAATTACGGAGGAAAAAAATGACAGAGATCCGTTGAAGGAAAATCTTACTGATGTGTAGGATTTCATAACAAACAAACCCACAATGATCCTAGAAGGTATTTTCAGTAGGGAGAGTATGAAGAGATACTAGAGACTGGAATTAGGAGAACGGTGAAGATGTGCAACGTAACCCAGAGGAGCGCACACAAAGGCCTAACTTGCTCCGCTTCTGCTGTAAAGCGTCCTTAGCTTCCATTTTATTAGATTAAAATTGAAATTTTAAAGACTCCAATCAAAATTCTTTATTTTGTCAATTATTTCTGATCCATAATATATTTTTTTACCTGAAATTTTCACACAAGTTTGGGACATTAATCTTCACATTTCAATTAACATTTTCCGAAATGACGTATTTTTAAGAGCCTCACTGCAAAATTTGTTTTCTTTACAAACCGGCATTTTTCTGAGACCGGAGACTACAGAGACACCAGACGTTATTTCAAAAACCACTTTTTTTGGGCTCAAGAGGCTTCAAAACGGAAATATCCTCAAAAATCTGGGCACCGATTTTTTTAACCAATCACATATTTTTTTCTATATATGTGAGAAAAGTACAAATTTAACTTAAAATTAATAAAAAAAAAATTTGAATTTGAGGCGCAAAAGAAGTTACTCCCACATTTTGAGTTCTACAAAAAATTAAAAAAGACCCGAGATATGTTTAAAATATGCGCACATATCAAATTTGTTTAAAATCGGTCCACCTGTTTGGGTTGTAAATTCGAAAAGGATACGATTAAGCAAAGCTTAAATTAATTCACATTTAAATTGAAAACAAAAAACAAGACTTAAAAAAGAGCTTCTCACGGGCTGGCATATTGAGTACGGGTGTATTTCAAGTAATCTTGGGCTAGGTCTCTCTCATTCATCTTTCCTTTCAGGTATCTCTTGATAGGAAAGCTCTCGTTCTCTTCCAACCTTGACGGAATTAGAGTATCTGAGAGTTGAAGGTCTTTATTATTTTTGTTGTTCTTTTTTAAAGCAAAAATGACAAAAATGATTTTCTTCTTTAAAAATGTAAATGTTAAGTTCAATCAGAATTAAATTAGACAAATTGAAAAGAAGGACATTGCTAGTCTTTTTCTCGCAGTACAGGTTACCATCTTAAGAATTCTCTTGGATTCTTATCATAGTAGCAACATACTCAGTCAGTACAAGCAGTGTTCAGTACAATGTCCCCTCAGAAGCTCACCAAGGACATGGTAATCCCGCGGGAGCCTAGCTGGATCTACACTTTTCATGTAGTATTGAGTTAGATCATTCATCTTTTCCATCAGATATCGTCGCTTCAACAACTATTGTTCTTTTCGCGACACTATTAGAATATTCGAGAATCTTTATTTTATGTTCTTTTTATCAATTTGTTTTATTATTAACCGAGAGTTTTTTCGCATTTAAATAACAAAGAGAGAAAAACGAACATTCACGGTATGATAAAACACTTCAAATGTCATCCATCCGCAAATACAAAACCTTCTGTACTAAGGTCAGAAGATCTTGGTGGCCAATCAACTAGACCACCACGCCCACATCAGGAAATATTTTATCTTCTTACATCGTCATAAATATAAATTGGAGCCCCACAGTGTTGACAAGTTGCCAAGGGAACATCCAATAATCTAACAAAATCATTTCGAAGGGATCTCGACTGTATATGTTCCTACAAACTGTGTTTTACAACTGATTATTTACAATTCCGCACCTAATTGAACTTTCCATCTGAGCAATTTTGTATCTGTCGACAACTCGATGTTTGCTGGCTACTCCGTTACATTGCCTTCTGTAATTTTCAGTTATACGCGACGAGTTGATTAGTAGTATCATGTATGGGTAACTTACAAGTGGATATCTCATAACCTTAAGAATATTGAGGAAGTCATGAAAACACATTTTACCCCTTAAGGATTGAACTATGATTAATCCCTTTTTAGTGGATCTTAAGTTATTAAAGAAATACACGCCACCAATTTCTAGTTCTAAATCCAGAGGTTTAGAGTGGACCTTGCTCACTCAATCAGGACATTTGATTGTATATATAGAGAGACAAAGCTTGAAGATTAAGGTTTTAGGTATTTGTATGAGTAACCTATGTAACTATAAACCAATTAAAAATCTCATCTCGGGCCAGGAATCAGTGATAAAATGAGGAATAGTTTACACTTTTCAACTTGCGTAAGGGAAACCATTGACCAGTTAGAATCCAATGCCTAAGACCCTTCGTGATGTTATGAAGTCTTTCTTGTGACCTGCACTACTTCTTACTACCGATGGGTATCTTTCTTTATCCATTCTGTAATCTCCCCCCTACTATGTCTTCATCGCCTCCTTTTTTTCTGTTTTCAGCCCAACCCTATAGTGTGAAGCAACCCGTGTTGATGGGGTGAATGGCACCAGGTAAAAGGTGTCTCCTACGACCTACGTCGAGACCTCCCACTGTATTTGACCTTCTCTGATCAGGTGGGGCTCTGGGAGGGTAGACTATCCTTTCCCTAGCTGCTCGTGGGGAAAAACATAGACAGAAATAAGAAATGATAAATAACGAGATGTAACCACAACTCAATGTCCTGATCATACCTTCTGCTTCATCGAGATTTCCTCGACAATGTGGAGATAATAAACCTAATAGAGGAAGGTCAACCAGGCCGCTCTTGAACGAAGAAGCAGCCAACAAAGAGGGGAAGACATGCCAGAAAGGCATCATAAGAGACCGTAAAATCCCAGTAATAGGAACGAATATCAGGATTAAGACAGGCCAAAAAAATCTGAGGACTCTTAACTGGAGATGGTTGACAAAGTCCTACAGACAAAGTAGAGATAAAATTAGAAAAAGTTTAAAATGCACTGTGTATAAATGGACAGGTTTGTTTATAAACGCACAGCTCCTGAGCAGTGAGCTGCGCGTGGAGGGGAGGTACAAGTTTGTAGTTCGAGGCCGCGTGGGGACAGATGCATTGTAGGGGAAACAGTCGGCGCCGACTACTGTCCACGATCCAGCGGTCTTGCAGACATCGTTGTTAGTACCAACACCCAACACAGACTGAGGCGACCGCTTCCCCTACCACCTCACTGCTGCTTAGAGTTAGACCACACCTAGACCCACTGCGCACCCAAACTCTACAGCTCAGATGAAACCTGTCCATTAATACACAGAAATGATATACTCCGTTGAATGTATGAAAAGGGGTTTTAAGAGCTAAAATACCAAAGATATAAATTGCTTTGATATCAACGTCTTTTTACCCCAGTGTCATCCCATAAGGTTAAATATCAACTTATCTTTAATTACGGCACCGCGTTTTTAAAACCATAATTACCTCTGGAGAATGTAATGGAAATTTAAATATGGGACAGGGTTGTTTTCTTTACAAGGGCATTATTAAAATTTATAGGATTCTTCGACGTTCTTTTAATTTCTTATTTGTTTGTTTTTAAACATTAGTTATCGACGCCACTGATGCTCCAATACAAAATATAAAACAATCTACTATCACTCATGTTCACGTTTACACCTCAGCTTTAAACTGAGGTATTCAAATTATAAAGAAAACCTCATTTGACCATCTTGTATTCACCCAATCCTGCTACTAGTTCCTGATATAATCCTATATTATTAAACGAGTAGGCTGAAACTTGTATATTTATAAAAATGTACTCGCGTTTTCGAAAACGGCTTTAACAATTTTGATGAAATTATTTTTTAATATGTTTTTGGATACAAAAAATCCATTGGTATAGTTCCATCTTAAGAAAAATTTGTTTAAGGGTAGTAATTTTTCCATTTAAATACATACTACAAGCGAGGGAAGATTTTCAGTGTTTGTACAATAATCAGCTGTAATAATGTAGGCCTATGTGCATTGTATCACCGAGAAAATAAATATAACACCAAGTCGCAGATACAGGGTCGTGTGTTTACAGGGATCACCACGAGAACGCGGTTTAAACTTTTTTACTACCTTATTTGTAATTCAATTTGTCAAATAACTTTTAATTATTAATTTAATGTTTCAATATTTTTTTTTTAAATGAGCAGTTTGGTCACCCAGGTACATAATCAACTCCTACCTTATTCTTATCAGAGATTTACTACTGATATCAATCAATAGGCCTACTGTCTTTAAACCATCGACAGATTTAATTTTTTTTAAAATTCTTATCCCATGGCGCTGCATGATGAACATAATCAACAAATTATTCTTTAGCAAAATAAATAACAATTAATGTAGTAATAAATTACCTCATTTGTTCTATCATGTGACTTTATTTGTCTTGTTTTCTCAAGACGCGTTTCGGAGTCGGGACTCCATCTTCAGTTATATCTCTGTAGTAGAGGTCGTCAAAACATTAAAACATTTACGAAGATACAAATATATAATATTAAACACACACAAAATGCACATACACATGTATACACAGTTACTGACATAATGTTTATAGTGCGCACTGCTGTACGGTCCGCGGACTACAGATTGCTGCGGTGGGTCAATGGTTGATAATACTTAAGGCCGCCTTCACACTAGGTCACTGTGACCGTGGTCACTGTGACCCGGAATTGACCCAGGCTGTGACCCATGTTGTTTCATCCACGGTCACCGCACCGGTCACTGTGACGGTCACTAAAAATGAATGCTATTTTTGTTCGGGTTAGAGTGGTTTACACAAGTACTGTTGGGCCGCTAGTCAAATTGGCACCTGCTAGTGACGAGGAGTTATTATTGTTAATGTTACTAATTAAAAAAAAGACGTCGATCAAGAACAAGGAAGATATGAATCCACCCTATGTTAAGTTCTCGTATGAAAAAGGGGTTTGTACTATACATTGTTTGACGACCTTTGTGCTAATGAAGAGAAGTTCTTCAACTACTTTCGGATGTCACAGTTTCTACATTTAAACTATTCTCCTCAGTCTCAACCCCAATACTTGGACTTCCATCCATCGCATGTTGTGTAGCTTCACTCCCTTCATCCATAACCACTTCACTGTCACTCATCATATTATGCAATGATTAAGTTATCACTTTCACTAAAGTTATCACTTTCACTACTATACTATACATAAACAAACTGTTGCTACGAAAACTTCACTTGTTCTGTTCAGACCAACGGGCGCGCATACAGTGACCCTAGTCACAGTGTCCCAGTGTGAAATGCTCCATTTGCAGTAATGTATCGTGCCTGACGAGTCACACAAAAGTGACCCAGTCGGTGACCGAGCTGGGTCACTCATGGGTCACTGTTTCCTTGCCAAGCAACAGTGACCTATAGTGTGAAGGGCTACATTTAACTCTATGCTTTAAAAATTTTTCGGTCACAGTGACCACGGTCACAGTGACCTAGTGTGAAGGCGGCCTAAGTATTTATTTATTGATGGCTTTATCAGTCTATTTTATCTTAGCGCTGTTTCATATAGTGAGTTGGACTGGAAAGATAATTTTTCATTTAATATGTTGTCAGGTGACTGTTTAAAAGCCTTGTATATTTCAAACTCTTCAATTGCATTCATCATTCGTCCCTTTTTTGGGATGTGGAGTGGTGTCATGTTTGTTTTGAAATCAGTGTATGAGTGATTGTTGTCGACTAAATGTTGCGCAAAGTTGAACATTAAAATAAATAAGAGGAACCAGGTTTTATTAATTAATTTTAAGTCTTCTTACCAAACATTGAATATGGCTGCTAGTTTAATAATATTATTTTGTTGAATTATACTTACTTCCTTTGTATAAAATCTTATATACATAATTCTTAAGACACTCGGACTATCTTCAATATTTATTTTCCACATATAAGTAGTATAGAGACACTTATGTGACGGGTCAGAAAGTCAATTTTTTGCGGGAAAAAGTTATTTTTGGAATGATCTTTGTCGTCTGTCGTAGGTGCAGTGTTTTAAAGCACAAACTAGTGAACTGATTTTAATCAATATATACGGTTATATCTCAAGACTTTTGTCTACTTTATATATACAGGGTCGTTGAAAAGTAAGAGTTAAAACTTTAATTTACTGTAGTTTATTTGTTTTTTAACATAAACAAAATAAAGTGCATACATTCCTATAAGAAAAGGGATTAAAAAAATTAAATCTGATTCTTACTTGTTAGGTTATTAAGACAGGTTTTCGAAGTGACCGTGAAGAAGCCGATATTCTCTTCCTGGAAAAGCAGTAGTCTTTCCTCTATGTTAGTGAGGCATTTCTTAACGAGTTGACATTTACTACATTTTGAAGCTCATTCAGCAATTTCATTTCTTACGATTGAAAATGTTCCTGGCCTCTGGATGTTTCCAACGGACGTGGTGGTTCCAAACTTACTACTGTAACAAGGTTTTCATACCCGACTAAACCGTACGGCCCGTCCCTCAAACCGTTAGAGTACAAAACTTTCTTAACCTCAGCTGATAAACTGCGTTCACATTCATAATATCAATGAATCAATGCGTGTTTGTAAAGGTAAAGTCAAGATGGAATACAAAACACATCAATTAATTATTTGTAAATTATTACAAGTTTACTTAGATTCCTGTGTTTGAAATTGGTCAACAATGAGAAAACTCGTTGCTATGGCAACATATAAATAGCAATGAAAATAACAGCTATTTTAATAAATCCCAATCTGTATACAAATAAAGAGCATTTGGCTGTTATAAAATACTGTAGTATTCAATATCGTAAAATCGAATTTATTGATTTTGTTTAATCTTTATTGAAATGTGAAGATTAACGACCAAAACAGAAGTGTAAAATATACTAAAATTCAGGAATAATTGCCAAAATAGAAAAATGAACCTTTATAGTGATCATTAAGAAATTGTATTTAATTAAACGGGTTTTACGCTGATGAAGGGTTAATGGCACAATCGAAGCAAATATAAAATTTTCCAAAGTTAAATTTTACTTTTTGGTTGACGATTAATCACTGAATTGATTTTTTTTTTGGTGACGATTAGTTTTGGTTGGTTTTTATTTGTTTTTGGTGACTGGTGAAAGAGAAAGTTTGTGCAATGTTTTCGAATCATTTATTTGAAATTAGAATTATTTAAATTGTATCAGTGATTTTTCTAAATCTAACACGTCATCGAACAGATTAATTATTCCACTGTCAGTTTTTATTGAAGACAAAATTTAATTTTTGAAACACCGAGTTTCTCTTTGCAATAATTTTTGAGTTATGTCTTGAGAATTGTGTAAGAAAAAGGGATGTTGATATGAGAAACGAAACTACCGAGATATGACGAAAATATGCCCAAATACAAAATTCGATTAAAATCTGAACACCCGTTTTGGGATTTAGAGAAACTTCAAACTACAGACATCACTCTAAAATCAATTATTTTTTGAGTTTATGTGTTGAGAATTGTATATGAAAAGGGATGTTGATATGAAAAACGAAACTACCGAGATATGACGAAAATATTCCCACATACAAAATCCGATTAAAATCTGAACACACGTTTTGGGATTTAGAGCACTTTGTAAACTTCAAACGACAGACAGACATCATTCCAAAACCATTTTTTTAGACTCAAAACGGCCCAAAAAACGGTTTGTTTTGATTATATACACAACAACTCGACATAGTTCTTTTGACCTATCTATGTAGGGTACTACGTGCATGTGAAAATAGTAAAAACATGAGATAGTTTTATGTGAGTGTGTAGAACTTTGAAGTTTTTGTAAAAAGCCACCATTTTATTTTCATACAAAAAAAAAAAAATTAACTAATACATCTAAAGTATATTTTAGAGCCTTATTTACAGCTCGTGTAAATTTTCAATCAGTTGGTAAATACAATTTTTACAGCAAATCTAAATCGGAATTGCCCCTTGTTTACACTGATGTCCAAATGTATATTCAAGAAAATTAACCGAATTCATATTTTTTTACTAGAGTCAAGAAATGTACACTCTATAATGATTAATTTCCAAAATGGAAACTTAGTTAAAACGCACAAAATAGTTTTCAAACAGTATTGTTATCTTTGAATAACCTAATCGATTTAAAACATGGTATATTACAATGCTTATAGAAGCTATAAATACTGTAAATAACGACAAGCAGACATCAATATATAATATGCTTCTGTTAAAGTTTTATTACATATTGCACTCAAACCATAAACCTATAATCATGGTAATAAAACGTTATGAACATAGATTTATACCTGGCCTACCTACTCAATTGTTTTATTGTCTACTACCAAGAAAAACGTTAAAACTCCACTTATCAGGTTTAACATTTCATTGAATGTCTTGCATTGAACACAATCATTCATTTATGTGTGTGTTGTGTTAATTATGTTTTTACGGAATATTTGTGTTGGGTAACAAATAACTTGGATTACTTGACCTGTTATGCGACTTTGTATAGGCTACACTGAGGAGTATCTGATATTATTTATTATTATTATCTGATATATTACGTTATTATTTTTATTTTATTTTATTTCCCTCCAGAAACAATACAGGTACAAAATATTAACACATCTATTACAGATGTTTTATCCAATAGTAATCAGCGAGAGAGAAAAAAGAGAAAGGAAAATAATTTTTTTTAAAAAATCTACAATAGACATAACGTAGACTATATATATATATATATATATATATATATATATATATATATATATATATATATATATATATATATATAAGTAATATGGAGAAATCTACGCGAAAAGTCAAAAATCGATGTCTAGTTTTGAGGTCTCCTGATATCAACAATTTTCTTTTTTGTCATTTGTGGAGTGTACTGTCACTATTTTAATCAAATTGGTATGTGGGGATATTTTGACCATTTCTCGGTAATTATGTTTGCAATTTTTGATAACTAAAAAATTAGAGATAGTTGCCGTAATAAAACAACTCAAAATTACGATTAAAAATATTGAACAAATTTTACAAAAATCTAGCCTCTAAGACTCATCAAAACGTATGCGTTTCTCTCCTAAAATTCCAGCTCGTGAGTTATTTGTAAAACAAAACAAAAATTGAATATGCTTCTGTTATAAAATATTTAATATCTTAAAATCAGATCTACCGATTTCGTTCAAATTTTAATGTGAAGATCAAATAAGATTTAGGTCGACGACGTGCTTATGGCACAACAAGTTTTGAACCCCTCATGGACTAGATTATAGTGGATACGGGCTAAATCCTAAAGGAGACTTGCTGTATCTACACATTTTTTTATAAAGCCTTGGGTTAGATTCCTCTCGTTCATCTTCCTATCAGGTCGCTCTTGACCACTTCTGTCACTCGTCTGCTAACGTTATTAGAGTGTTTGAGAGCTAGAGGTCTTTTCTTCTTCTGTCTTGTAAGGGGAGCACAAGCATAGCGGTTTACTTTGTCGAAGCAGAGAACAAATCTGACATTTCTCGTGGGCGACAGATACTTTACACCGCAGTACACACAAATTTTTTGCCACAGTTACAGTTTTAACAAAAGTACCACAGTTTTATTAAAACAATTTACTATGGTTAAATTTATTTTGAGGTTATGCAACAATTACAATCAGGTGTAAAACCTTTTAGTTTTGTGTAAATACGGGGGTTGGCGCAGTGCTTGTTTAGTTATTGTAGCTCGTGTATCACTGAGGATGACGACTTTGACATTGAAACGCGTTTAATTAATTTAACGTAATTTTTGTGAGATCTTGTGTTCGAGTTTTTTGTATCACTCATCAGGTGATTGAACTATCAGCTGATTATTTACTCTTCCTTCCACGGTTTGTGAAGGAAACAGAAATTTACTAATTACACAACGCTGAATTTAAACAGTCGTGTTTGCGAAGCAATGAAAGTGTAAAAGTGCACTTACGCACTAAGGTAGGAAAATAACTATTAAGAAAAGAACAATAAGAGATAAAAGGAAAAACAAACTATCTTTTTGATTGGAAAGTACCGTATATTTTTGTTCAAGATTAGTTTTTATTTAGTTTCGGAGATGGATGAGTGAGCATTTATTATATAAAACGCTCGCAAAAGAGACGATGTCAGTAGTGTCTCTCAAAACTCTGACATTCAACACAGTATATGATATTTTGACAACCTTAAGAATCTGATTTAATCATCTTCTATCCGATCATTTAAATCAATGATTTATTTACACGTTTGGCATTTCGTGAGTTGCTCGAGGGGTCATGCGTTTTGTAACATGTGTTAAATAAGTTATAAGTACTTAAACCCATCCCTTGCTTACGTCATACAAGATGGCCTCCAAAGTTCGGCGTCTAAATGTCTACCGAGGTTCCAGATATAATGTGTATGTACACAGTAAAGGTCAGCGGTTGAATTCTTAATGAAGTCTCAGAATTGGTTTTCAAGATGGCTGCTCCTCGCGAGGTTATGGCGTCAGGCAGTCTCTGCTTGAATAGACGTGTTCTCCGAGCAGTTATTGCTGTACAGTCGAGTACAAAAATATATATTTATGGTTTAGAATAGAGAAAGTACGTGATAGGCCTAGATACAATCGAATGAGTCTGGAGAATTTATTTCGTCGTAGTATTAAGTTTTCTTAGATATTTCTTGTGCTAAATTTGGTGTTTTTTCTCCTGATTTTTAAATTTACGCAAATTATGTGTATCAAAATTTATATATTCAAATCAACAATATGTATTTATCGAAGTCTACATATACAAAACACTGTGTGACAAACTGCTTCAGAGTAGATTCGTGGATTTTAAAACGCGCAGGATGTAGGCTACTGTCGAAAGAAAAAGTATACGTAAATCTTATTTTGATTTTTGAAACCAAAACCAAGTCTGTACAAATAAAAATATCACATAACAATAATTATAAAAGTGTGTTACAAACATTTAATAAGACACGTTAAAAAAAAACAACTGATTTCAAATAGTTTTCATTCATGGATTAGTAACGTTCTAAAGCGGCTTTCTCGATTTCTCCAGCAACGTTCTAAAGTGGCTTTCTCGATTTTTCCAGTAGCGTTCTAAAGTGGATTTCTCGATTTCTCCAGCAACGTTCTAAAGTGGATTTCTCGATTTCTCCAGCAACGTTCTAAAGTGGCTTTCTCGATTTCTCCAGTAGCGTTCTAAAGTGGATTTCTCGATTTCTCCAGCAACGTTCTAAAGTGGCTTTCTCGATTTCTCCAGCAACGTTCTAAAGTGGCTTTCTCGATTTCTCCAGCAACGTTCTAAAGTGGCTTTCTCGATTTCTCCAGTAGCGTTCTAAAGAGGATTTCTCGATTTCTCCAGCAACGTTCTAAATTGGCTTTCTCGATTTCTCCAGTAGCGTTCTAAAGTGGCTTTCTCGATTTCTCCAGCAACGTTCTAAAGTGGATTTCTCGATTTCTCCAGCAACGTTTTAAAGTGGCTTTCTCGATTTCTCCAGTAGCGTTCTAAAGTGGATTTCTCGATTTCTCCAGTAGCGTTCTAAAGTGGATTTCTCGATTTCTCCAGTAGCGTTCTAAAGTGGATTTCTCGATTTCTCCAGCAACGTTCTAAAGTGATTTTCTCGATTTCTCCAGTAACTTTCTAAAGTGGCTTTCTCGATTTCTCCAGTAACGTTCTAAATTGGCTTTTTCGATTTCTCCAGTAACGTTCTAAAGTGGTTATCTCGATTTCTATAGTAACGTTCTAAAGTGGCTTTACTCTCTAATAATATTGGTAATATTTGTTTTCAGCTCGTGAATATTTTGTGGATTATTTTCAAGCGATTTCCCTTTTAAATAACCCCATGAAAATAAATCTAATGGGAGAAAGAACAGAAACAATGTTTATCCAACAATTCTTACACCAAAATCTCTTTCAAAACAGCCATTGTTTTGTACGCTCTTTGACGTGTTGCTCCGTCTTGTTGATAACAACAGTGCCTTTCATTTACTTCCAACAAAGTAACGAACTGATACAGGATTTCTTGGTAAAAGACAGAATTTAGAGTTTTTTAAAAAATATTGGACGAACAATGAGGTTTTAAAGAACCTAACCTAAGCTAACCAAACATAACCTAAACATACCCCGGTTAATTGACTTTGTAAAGTTATTGGTGGATCACATGAGGGTCGTCAGCGCTCTAATGATGACTATTTTTGAAGTTGGCAGCTAAACAAGTGAAACCATGCTTAATCTGTGTAACATGTATTTTATAAAACGTAACGGTATCTTCGCTGAATCGTTAAAGCCATTGGCAGGCGTAGAACAGTCTACCAGCATTATTAGCGGGTTTAATTTTATGTGACTTATTAATTCTGTGAGGTTTTAAACTTAGGCCTAGTAGTTTTGAAAACGCTGGAGAGAGACATTTTCTTTTGTTGCATAAGTTTCCTTAAGGATATCTTTGGAAACTCATCCTCAAATCTTTTAATCGTTCTTCATTGGACAGTACACATTCTGACATGTTTTAGATTGGTCACAGAACCTATTTCCTCAATTTGTATCAGTCGATGTGAGGTGGATTTGCTAAGTGTAACTAAATCAGGGAACATTCTGTGGAAATCTTCATGGCACATGCCAAATAGTTTTGTCTTCTAATATTATTTAGAATTACTCTCTATTAATTAATTATTAAAAACCAATTTCATGACTTCAATTAATTAACCTGTAAACAAATGCAACGGAGTAGCAACATACCAACTGATTCGAAATAAACCGAGGGAAATAAGGGTGCCAACTTTTAACTTAAATTGACCTTAAATATTGATTTGTCTCGTATTGGTTTCGAATTAGGTTTAAAAAAAACCATATAATATACCCAATATTCGTATATAATAATTTAAATAAATATTAGTCATATAGTAATAATAGTAACGAGTTTTACTAGCCTCTTATCCATTTAACTAAGCTTACAATCACTGCACTGATAGCGTAATCCTTAATTAAACTACATCCTTAATAGCGCATCTGTCACTATAATTAATCGATACGGCAGTCATAAGCAGCAGCAATTCAATGAGGATGCCTTTCGATGTCATACACGAAGGAACTATGTGCTCTTACAATTTCTACACCTTGTTGTTTAAAGGCGAAAAACCTCTAGGTCATCATCGTCTTATAAAAAAGGAAGGAAAGAACATAGAATAATGACTCCAGCTTTCGTATACTCTAATAAGAGAACATGGGTTGGTCAAGAGAGACCTGATAGGAAAGATGAAAGAGATGAATCGCTAATTCCAGTTAAACTTTATAGCGGCTAAGACTTTAAAAATGATCGGTTACAGGATATTGTTACTCCGCTAGACGACGGGGACGGTCTAAACTTAAAATACGCTAAAGTGTATTTTATGGGGAGAAAACAAGTACAACAAATTTGACGTTCAAAAAAGCAAAACACTATCTTCTTGTACTGTTCAAAAAAAAACCCATCAACAATTTCAAGTGGACGCAGAGTGTAAAGTCTGTCGCCACATTTTTCGTTTTGTCAGCTTTCAACCATCCAGTATTACCGAGTTTATTTTTGTCACTCTTCCGCAACGACAAGATACTTCAGTGTACTTACAATGCCTACATTTCGCGTTCGGTCCACCTCACTAGCAGCTATCTCGTAACGTACATAGTCAAAAAGTAACGCTGTAGCAGGATCACTGGTCACCTTCTTTCCGCTCAGTTTACCTTTTATGTGTATCTGACTTTCAAACGGTGCCGCGATCACGGCCTGTTGATTGATAGGTATACGAATTTCTTCGTTGTTATTGTACGTAGAAGAAGCATAAGGCCTGTGAGAATGGTATTCCATCCCACTGATGACGGAATTACATTTTACTACACTATCTATTGCCAGTAGATCAATTTTCACTTTAAACCCCAAAGTTGAGAGAAAGCGAATATTTCTAACTGTTAACTCTGTGGAGTTTGAAAGTACATTGAAGCTGGTTTTAGTACGTTGTCTATTAAATAAGAGACCCATTTCGACGTAAATGCAATATGACAGACACAGATTCGCCTCTGAAAATTATAGGCACTTTGTTCTGATCTCTAAGGTTTACGGTGATGTTATGAACGGTTTTCACGTTGACGGGTGATATTACAGTCGTCGGTATCTCGACAATCTTGTACTCTGTAGCCACTTGTGGATAAAACTCGTGTATGTACATTGTGGGACTCTTTTCCATTTTGAAAGAACCCGGTCACAATATTACACGCAACTCTAATAAAATTCACCTTTATAATATCGACGGGCAGCACAGATTCGTGTTTTAGGTTGGCTGATAAATCCCCATATTGAAACCGAGTAACATTCCGATATATCCTTCTTTAAAATGTGCGCTGTAGAATAATTTCAATAAACTATACGGCTCAGTACTGTATTCGTTAAAGAGACAATGTTTTTAGAAATGTTACTACATTCAATTACAGCGCATGAGAACTTGCCTTCCAGGTTAGACTTAATCGTAATTTGATAGGACAATACTCTGCCTCACTTGCATGGAAATAATTAGTCCTCGTGTGTTATTTAAGCGTAGAATAATCTCTCTATCAAATGCCCAGGTGGCGGTACACGATTTTTAAATGGACTGAATTAATAAACTACCAATATTAATAGATTCTCGGCTTATGTATTTTACCTTGATTAGATGCTCAGAAACGATTGCGCAGAACTAAACTCGACTTGGAGCACGTTTTTGCAGCTATACTCAATTATACTTTCATTTTAATCGACTAATTATAGAAGGTTGATGCTTTTTTTTAATCGTATGTCTATTTATATCGGTGGAAAACCCATGTAAGCATTCATTATGAGCGCACGTGTTAAATCTATAATTATTGCACTTGTTGATTACATATTGATATTGTAACGCAATCTGTAATATGTCTTTGGACTTATTACGAAAAAAACTGTATTGTTATATAGTCATTTATAATCGCATTACAGTGGAATTTGCGTTTATAATAATAGTGCAAGCAGGTGACACCAGAGAGGCCTTTGTGTAGAATGGTTTCTGAATAGAGATAAATCTCAGGTTCTAATAGTACAAATGGTGTTGATTGATGGAAACAAAGGAATCAATACGATCAGCAGATTTTGTAAGTTACTGAACAGTTATTACAGTAGGAACGCTTTAGCTGTGCGTGTAGACAGAGCTGAGAACGACAGTTTTGTAGTGTATAGCGGAGTCAGAAACATTTTCCAAATCCGGAAATATTACCAACTAAAATCATTGAAACTTTCCTTTTTGAATTGACTTTGAAATATGCAATATTCACAAACAAGAAATATTTAAGTGTATTGTACGTTATAAACAAGTTAATCGTGGTACTTTGGTACTTAATTGATTGATTTTATTTGGAGTTGAAAGGGTGTTTCAAAACCAGAACTGGCACCGCGACCGATGGTCTATTGTGCAACTAAAGCCTCCTCATCCTAGTTAAACATTGGTTCCCCTTACGAGTTTACACAATTTAAAATTATGTGGTCTACGGTCTCCTCATCATTCCAGCACAGTATACACACAGTTTCACCATGGTAGGCTCCTATCCTGTGTAAATGGACTCTCAGACCACAATGTCCAGTAATTTGTCTGAGTTGTCCCCTACCTTGGGTCATTATTGTTCTTTCTGAACTACCTGAAGGAATGTCCTTAAGTAATGATTTACTATGGTTGTGCCCGTAAGGCTCACCCCATCTTTGCTGTTGTTTCGCATGAACCCAACTATTTAAGCCCATCTTGGTCAGACACACTGATATTCCTACAGCTTGCTCAGGTCCTACAAACTCTGATGCAGAGCCCCGTTTAGCTCGTTTGTCTGCCTTTTAATACCCTCAACTCCCTTATCCACCGGAACCCAGTGCAAAGTTACCCGGTTTTCCTGGGATAAAGCATTCAGTTTCCTCCGGCTTTCCCATATTTCCTAGAACTCGATTTTCGCCCCCATGGGTCAAGGTAACTTCAAAATTTCTTGAAAACCTGCATTTGGTATCTATCTTATCGGTACCCATACTTAGGGTGGCCAATTCTTTCCGTAATTCTCGTATGCTCTATATGTGAGTTTCTCCAGAAGCTGCTGCAGCTCAGTCGGTAGGTTGCTTTTCTTGCTTCCGCCATAATAAACAGGTGGAAGCCCAAGTAGTGTTTTAATTGTAGAGTTTGGTGTTGTGGACATGGCTCCGGTAGTGCATAGACATGCAATCCTTTGAACCTTAGTCAGAGTAGTTTTGCCATGTCCCCTCTCGGTCCCAACCCACTACACTACCGCCCCATATCACATCATATAGGTCGTATAATACCAGTATAGATGTATCTCATCATAGCTGGTCTTAGTTCCCAGATTCTGCCTACTGCACTTCTTACTGCCATTAATGATTTATTGGCTTTTTCCGTAGTGCGCCTCAAGTACGAATTCCAAGTTAGTTTGGTGTCTAATCCCTAGATATTTGACCTCGTCCGAGCTAGGAATATTTGTCCCAGAAAGTATGATATCACTCAAATTGGGAGTGATCTTCTTCCTTGTAAATAGGATCAATGTCGTATTGTTAGAGTTAACCCTAAGGGTGTTCTTGCGACACTATCCCTCAACTAGTGACTAGATCTACCACTGTATTAACAAAACTTCCTTTTGAAACCACCACATGGCTTAACTCCTATTCACCCCCTGTGTAAGAGGACAATATTCATACAATGGGAATAATTTCCTCTGGGGAAAATAGAATGATAAATGTCAAAATAGCGGCCATTTGAAACAGTTGCCATTATTCAAATCTCGTATGTATTCATAACTTATAATACGCTAAATTAGTTACAAATTTGCGTATTTAAATTCTGCCCAACTCCATTTTTATAAGATGACAAATAGCCAAGTTGCTCAAAAAAGATTTTCAAATCCTAACCTCCACAAAAAATGTAACATTCGTATACCTAGTAACACCACATCACCGATGCAGTGAGTGGAGTACATATGTACAGTTGGAGGCCCGATAGAGTCGAAATACTGACACGAGCGAAGCGAGTGTAAACCTTTAACAGACGTGTTAGAACTTAGCAGATGTCAAGAAAGTAGTGACAAACACAATTAAGAGCATCAGAAAACCTGTGTAACAAACTAACTTACCCAATGGGTAGGGCTTGATCTACCAACACAATTTAACAATTCCTACAACGCCTAATAAACCACCACTGGGGATTAAATTTACAGTTTAGAAGATCTGCTTGTATTGTATTGTATTGTATTGTATTGTATTGTATGTTGGGGCTGAGTACGTACCATGATGGCCCCCATCAACTTGTTTTTATCATTATATTTGATAGTATGTTGCAAAGAACTTTATTAAATTCCCTTCACTCAGTCAACCAGAATATTCTTACAATATTACTTACAACAGTTTCAACATGGCGGAATGTTAGGTTGCCGAAAATGATGATAAACAAAAACAAAAGCAAATTTGTCTTGTAAAAATTTCAATTACCTAATAGTATTTTTATATGAATAAGAAAGAGGGAATGCACTTCGAGCAGTTCAAAAGATTTAATTTGTCGGCTTGTTTTCCACATATTATAAATTACTAGTTTTCTTCCAAATTTACTGTTGCATATACAGGATGATTCTTATATCTCCGGACACTAAATGAAACTCAATATAGAAGTTTTAAAATATTTATTTTGTACATTAGAAATTAAAGTTTGTAAGATACCTTTATAAAATTAGTTTATTTCTCCACTTTGTCATAACATACACAAATCTACTCTACGACACATGTTTGCATGCGGTATACCGAGTCCTTGACAGCCCTACAGACAAAAATGTGAAACAGATCCGGCGACAGTGGTAACCACAGATTTTTCGAGATAACCATCGCCGAAGAACTCATTTGTTTTATTAGAAGTGTAACAGGTCGCAAATGTCTTGTTGAAGCCAACAATAACGTTCATCAACTGTGAAGCATAGCTACAAGTTGTTATATGATTTATGCATACAGACCTCATCACTAAAAAAATGATTGTTAAGTTGATTAATGTTATCGTTACGAATGGATCTCCTAAAACAATTACAATAAGCTATGCAGTTTCTGCATCCAATACGTAATACTTGGACAAGTTCAAAAGTGTTAAAAGTCGAAGAACTTAACTAGTTCTAAAGAACTAGTTCCTTTCGACACAACACCAGACCCCCACTCATTAAGACAGGTGCTGGGAGCAATCTACTATTACCACCACGAAACCTTCCTCAGCACATGGTCCCAGAAGCCAAAACCTCTGTCCAGGCTATTCCCATGGTACACACGTCTGAAAGGTTCCCCATGCCACGTTTGATGAGTCAACGTCGGGTAGCTCAAGCGATACCCTCCCCCACAACATCACCTACCGAGGGCGGTGCCCATTACTCACCTACATGTAACAGGGTAGCACACCAGCCGAAGCTGGACGCAAATCGGCATGCCGGAAAGCTTTCCCCCCAGGTTTCTTGGGCCGACACAGTGGGGTATAATGCTTCGCCCGATTTCTAGGAGGCTCCCGTCCCCTAGAACTCATGTTAGCAAGGTTCCCCAAGCTACGTGTGATGAGTACCCGTCACGTCGCTCACACGATATACCGAGGGCGACGCCCGTTAGATGGGATAGGGTAGTCCACCAACTGAAGTTGGAAGCAAGCCGGAAAGCTTTCCCCCGATTTTATTGGCCAACACCGTGAGGTACATTATTCACCCAGCATAATGTTTGAACTACCTGAACTCGATATGGCAGTAACTTCAAACGTTGAGATATCCGTCTAAGTAATGTACTGGGAAAACGCCGGTATAGTCAGTTGAACACGCTCTGTAAACTACTGTGTACTGACTGAAAGCTGCCGGTTTCTAGGCCTATCATTAACACTTCCTGTGTCACGAAGATGTTGCACAAGATCATACACTGTTGATTTCCCTCGAATAGGAACATTAGGGATTTTTTTTTTTTTTTACGAACAACTCAAAACAACGAATGTGAGATTTTACACCGAAATAAATTTCCAATAACGCGATCCTCTGATTCTTCACGAGACTCATGACGGATTAACTAACAGACTAGCATAAACGTAGGTGACGGGTGGGGGTTATGACGTCATCACACACTCATTCCTCAAGGTTACCCAAACCTAAGTCAGCAATAATTGGTAGTTTTGTAGCTAACATTAAAAATAAATAGAGTCTGAGATATATAAATCACACTGTATTACGTATAAAATTAATAGTTGCTAGAAGCAATGACTACATAAATACTATAAGACACGACATGGCCATGTTAAATATTCTACGCTTATTCTTGAGTTGACCAACCCGCTAGGTCGCTCTGATAGATAATCTGAAGTTGATGTGACTGGCGCTAGGTGGCTCTACGGTCAAACAATGTTTCAGGCGGGTAAGAGAAAACGCACTGATGCCACATATGGGACCAGAGATGCGAGGGAAGGTCGAGAATCGCTTATCTCAGCGCACGAACTGACAACACTGACTATGCTGACGGAAGTAAGTGAGAAGGTTTGTGAGAGAGAGGTCAACAGTTGTACAGTCTCAACCAAGTGGGATGCGTACAGTCAAGCACCTGCTGCTAGCGCTTTCTGATAACTGTGTGTCAAACTTGTGACGAACAGCACCCGTAAAGCGTAGACTATTTCCCTATCCTATGTCGTGTCTTATAGTATTTATGTAGTCATTGCTAGAAGTAAGACACTAAGGAAATTCAAGTTATTTTCTAAACACTAATGTTGAGAGCCCCTAATGTTCCGGTATTCTTATCTTTTTCCCCTTTACACAAGTTCTAAATTTTGCCATCTGTTTAAACTGCTATAAACGCTGTAGTAGTAATAAAATTTTTGGATTTCATTTTGAAACTGTTTTGGAAAATTCATTTCTTTATGTCTTACATTAGCTTACAAAACTTCTTCGCAGGATTAATTTAAAAATAAAGTTGTAAAGAACCTTAGTCTTAAATTTCGTAACGGCAGGCATTCTTTGTACCTGATCGAGAAAATACAAATAAATCTACATATGATATACCAAATATTTTTCTCAGTCAAACAGAATCTCCTAAAACATCCTTACAAACGTTTCAAAATGGCCGGTTGTTTTCACTACTTTTCTGATATCTAGAAAAATTGAAGAGTTGTACTTTTAAAAATAAACATTTAAAAATTCATGGTCGACGGATAACCGTGAAATCCATTAAAATCTATTCTAATACAAAACCTCTAGAAGTCATAAATACTGTAAATAACGACAAGCAGACATCAATATATAATATGCTTCTGTTAAAGTTTTATTACACATTGCACTCAAACCATAAACCTATAATCATGGTAATAAAACGTTATGAACATAGATTTATACCTGGCCTACCTACTCAACTGTTTTATTGTCTACTACCAAGAAAAACGTTAAAACTCCACTTATCAGGTTTAACATTTAATTGAATGTCTTGCATTGAACACAATCGTTCGTTTATGTGTGTGTTACATTGTGTTGTTTTCTATAACGTATTCAATAAAGAATAGTTTGGTAAAAAAAAAATATTATTCTTACAAAAAAGACGTGTTTATATTTTATTCAAAACACTAACGATTTTTTATAAAATTTAGCTGAAATGTAATTTTAAAAAATTCAAACAAAACATATAGGTTGCTGTTTCTAAACAAAATGCCGGGCCGTATGCTATCGGTAAAAAAGTAACAAATCTGCTATGGTGCTGTTTCTCTACCAATTTCATTAAAATTTTAGTGAAACATGAAAATAATGAAACAATATTACAGTTGGAATATAGGGCAAAAAGAAAAGTGAATCTTGACAAGGGTCATTAGAAAATCGGTTTTAATAAAATACAATTTACACTGAGGACGTGTTTAATGGTAGAAGTGGGTAGAGTTTAAGCCATTATTTAAATACAGCATATACCGTAAATAAGCTGACAAAATTTATGAAATGATTCTGTGGGTCAGGATAAAGAAAAATTGTAGAAACAAATATTGTTCTGAAATCGCTGTTTTATAGATATAAGCCATTTTGTTTTTTACACTCAAAAATTACAAAGTTAGAAGCGTCATAAATTTGTTTAATAAATACAGTTTTTTTTTTTTGGAAGGAAAAATGGAAAATCTTCATGACTTTGTCCGAGGACTGAAGGTGGTGGGCGGCCTCCCTACCCCGGTAAAACCAAAACCTTCCATCCTCTTCTTCCTTCTCTGCGGGACCATTTTGCGACATTTATTTATTTATTTTTGTATGTAAGTGTTTCGAGATATTTAGCATGAAAAAATTAAATAGGCGCCATTTTGAAATAGTGCAATCACGTTTGAATTTTTTATGCAATTTACAGAAATGGATTTTTTATTAATAATGTTAGAATTCAAAAATAATATGCTACCAAAATTTTATTCGTTTCCTGTTTTTTTGTTATCTTTTGACCGTTTTATTTTTCATTAAAAAAATGAAACTTTTTCGTCTCTTGTGAACTTTTTTAAAGTTAATAGTTTCGAAATATTCAATACTTAATATTTAAACGACTGTCATTAAAAAAATAAAAAAATAAATAAAATGTACACCTTTTTTGGTACACTTATAAAACGTAATGTATAAAACTTCTACTCTGTCTTGCCAAGAAATTGTGATGTTCCAACATGGCCGAGACACCGACACAAGCGTAGCGAATAGAGGGTCTTTCACATATATACAGCATGTAGACCAGTAAGCGCCGAGACAATGGGACGAGCGAAGCGAGTGGAAGATTTTAAAATAAATAGTTAAGGCCTAACTGACAACAACATACTAAGTGATACATACAATCACGGGGTTCAGAAAACCTGTATAATAGTACAGTGAAATAAGATGAAAATGGTGGTGAAAAGTGTTGTATCAATTAAGTGCATTTTTTTCCCGATTTTATGCATAAAGATGAGACGGTAACTAATTTTGTGAGTTTTTTTGTGCATGGCTTCGCGAGAAAAGTAGCAAAAAAAGCATTGTTGACGTTTTTCGAGTGCATCGCTTCACTATTTATTTAATATCTCCGGCACCAGGGGTCGTGGAAAAATAAAAAAAAATAGAAAATGACCATGATGAAATAGACTATCGATCCATAAGGGAGGATTACTTAAAAAATTCATCATAACCCCAAAAAAACCATTTCTCGCACTTTTATTTAGTTTTTTTACTTAATTAGCGATATTTAAAGGAAAAATGGTTGAAATTTTTTCAAAATTTGGGAAAACATGTATTTTTATGTCGGTAACTCATGATATAAATTAAAAAAATATATATATATATATATTTCCACTCGCAATGGCATTTTTCGGCAAAAATTGAAGTGTCAGCCATTTTTGGTAAAAGTATAGTAAAAAAAAATTCATCATCTCAAAATGTAGGGTTTAATATGTACTTTTGTCTAAGGTAACCCAAAGGTTTGTTGTCTTATAAAAAGTGCCCATTTTTAGGGATTAAAAAATTTTTCTTTTCAATTTTAAATTTTTTGGTCTTTTTTTATGTATATTGCATTATTAATGCTTAATTTTTTTTTGAAAAATGCATTTAAAAGTCTAATAATTTGTTCCCCCTCTGTAAATAAAAAACATTTTCTACCAATGCAATATATTTCCTTCAAGACCCTAAAAAATAACAAAATAAAATTTAGAGAATGTGCTTGTATTACGTTGAATGACACGGTTGGGTAAGTACCATGATGGCACCTATCATTTTTTTTATTGTGAAAGGTAACATTAGCTCATTGAGTACTCGATTTTTCTTCTACCCTTATGAAAGAGATTTTTTAAGATAAATTATTATCAGTTGCCAAATTCAGACTAAAAATTGACAAATATTTTTCTATTCTAACACCACTCCAAAAATAATTTACTGTATAGTTGGAAAAAAAACTGGACAATAATTTTCAATTAAAAAACCTGTCGCACTAAGAATAGCTTTAAGAATGCCTCCTCTCGAGGGTGCCTTAGGGAGTGCCACTGACAGCGCAGTAGGGAGCCTATTGTTTCATGTCTTCTGATATCATCCACATACTTACATACCATTCCCATACTCGAAAAATGTTTCCAGTCGTCGTGGTCCACTTGGACTTCTTTCTTTATTTATCTCAGACAAATCACTTGAGAGTGGTCAACTACTTCTGGGTTCGGTTGTAAAAATGTTTGCATGATTGATTTGTAGTAGTGTAGAATAGAACAGAGAGTATGTTGGATAGGAATGTACGTTTAACGTGGGGTCAGTCATTAGGTAAAAAATAAATGGAGCAAAAATATTTCACAAAATTTTTCTTTCGTCCATCCGAAACCAAATAAAATCAGCCCATAGGGGCTTATAGTGAGGGTGTGGCAGTTTCGAGTTTTACTAGCTAGATCTACGCCATTTTTTCAAGTATTCTAGGGTTAGATCCATCTCGTTCATCTTCCCTATCAGGTCTCTCATAAACATCTCTCGTTCTTCTCCGACTTTGACACTATTAGAGTATTCGAGAGCTTAGGGTTTTTATTTTGTTTTTTCTTCTCTTTAAGGAAATATGGAGGAAAAAAATACTTTCCTGAAATATAGAGAAAATTAGAATTTCCGTTCTTTACTCTAAATTATATCCTGAAATCTTCTATTTAATAGATTTATGGTTTATGTGTCTATTGTAATCGAAAAGTGTAAAAAAAAAAGATTTTCTAGAACTAGTTTTAAAGTTTTAGAACCAAATTCGCTTTATCCTTATTGCCTAACTTTCTACGTACAATAAGAACTAGTTTATTTATTTAGTTTTACAATGTTTTACATGTGTGGGCCACATTGAGAAAAGAATGGGCTCCAGATTGAAAGTTTTGAAACAAAAAAACCAGAGCTACAAGATGGAAGTAAAGCTGGGGGGGGCACCAACTAACGGACGTAGTAATCCTGCAGATACAAGAAAACCACAAACTATATTGAGAAACTTGTCTTTTGTCAAAGACATGCAAGGACAAAACATAAACTAAAATGTAAAATTAGACAAATATGAGGAGGAGGAAGGAGACAACCCCCCATACGCTCCTGGTATGTATTGAAAGGTAAAAATGGCATTATAAAATGTAGTTTTATTTCACATATTTGCTAATTTTTTTTATGTTTGCTGTTTCCTGAAAGTTTAGTTTTTCAGAGCTTCAACATTTTTCTCCACGATGGAAAAAAGTTCTCAATTAATGTTGTTATTTTTTTTTTTCAAAATTGATCAGGCTAACGTTTTCTATAGACAGAAATATAATTCAATAAATATAATCCAGAAGTTTGATAACCTCAACATTTTTTTAGTAAGAATATTATCCAAAAATTTCAATTAAAGTTTTTGAACTATGTCTAAAAATGCACTAAATATTCTAAAACTGTGTTGAGACTACAGTTTTTATTTCCAGTTGTGTCCGAAGACCTAATTTTTACAACGAAAACTGGAATAAATTATTTTTAACCGTTACTGAGAAAAAGAAACATATGTTTAACACTACGAAGATAGGAGAAGAGTGACCCCCTTAAGACGATAATGACCCAAAGGGTTTTCGCCTTTATAAAATCCATTTTAATATTATACATCCTACAAATTTGTATGTGTATAAAATTATTTATTTTAGAATTATTCAATTACAAAAGATACAAAACAGTTTGTAACTCTTGCCTTAGACAACAATAATTTTGTGTGCACAACATAAATTAAAACTATGAAACTTAATCTAAACAATTAGGATATGTGATATCTTAAAAACTATTGAAATGTATGTGAAGGAAGTGGATAAATGTGATACAAAGTTAATGGTTGATTGTGTTTAAAAGAAAATGTCAATTTTCGATGGTTAATTTCGAAAGAAAGGTGAATTTAAAATGTTGAATGGAGGGATAATCCATAGAGCGATAAACAAAGATTCAACTCGCCATTGGTTTTAAGTTAGAATTGTAACTACTTAGCTGTTTTTTATCACTGAAATAATTACTTAAAACACTTAATCTTACTGGATTTATAACAATGATGCTTTGAATAGAAACCAAATGAATGATGCTTTTCTCCTTCACCAAAGAGACTTCCATTTCCTTCAAGTAATAGTTCTTTTTTTCTCTTTTTAAACTCATAACATATAATGTTATATAATATACTGTTCATGTATATTATATAGAAATACAAAATATGAATGATATTTATATCTACTGTGATAAGTGTTTTGATCAAGTGGATGATGTTTTTGGTTGGTGGCAATGAATATATTGAATTGGGTGGTTTTTGTGTTAAGTTTGTACGATCTTGTCATTTGAGAATTTAGTTATTCCTCAGCAAAAATAGTTTTTATTCGGGAATGATCAGTCAAAAAGTGAAAGTGTAACATTGACACGTGATAAAAACAAGTATTTAAATATAGTCTAAACTATCTTAGCATGCGCCATAAGCGTGCACTAAACGTGAAACATTTGGTGATTAAAATCAAGCAAGACGCAGTTAAGTAGGTTTGTTCATCATTATCCCTGAATTGTAATAATTTTTGTGCCCGATTTTGCACACGGATTTAGATAATTATCATATTTCACTAAAGTTTGAACTAAATTTTATTTTATAACAGCACCGTGGCAGTTAATGGATTTTATTGGTCTTGCACCAGTATTTCTGGTAAAATGACTAATGTATTTCGTTTGGAAACTACATTTTATTAAATCGTTGGAGTATAGTTTTCGTTATGGCAGTTACACCCAAAAATTTGAGGTATTAGAAATCTTCACTAGATATGACCAAAATATATCCACATACCAAAATTGAATAAAACTTGATGAGATCTGATGATCTACCAATATAATATTTCCTATAAGAATTTAAAAAACCAACTTTTTTGGCATGTGTTATATTGCATGATAGGGCTGGGTAGTACCATGATGATAGTCCCCACCGACTTGTTTGTTTAGAGAAAATTTTACTTTATTAATTTATTTATGTAATCGTACAAGAAAAAATCGGTGCAAGAAATTGTTTAGTTTTCTTAGCTGTATTATGTTCTTAACCATTATCAAAAGTTAGATCTAGTTAGGATCTATGAGAATTTCCTGAATGAACCGTGACAAAATAATTGTGTTTTTGAAGAGCTTTGGAGAGCCAGGAGTGGTTGTTCCCAGAGCTGGGGGGTCCTACTAATGGTTCAACTATCTCAACATTGCCCCCCCGCATTCCAAAACACAGCCAATCCATTTCAACTGGTTTATTTTATATCCTTGACGCATAAGCGTGCCGACGTTTTACCAACCGAAATTTGTAATGGAACGTGTACCCTTCTCATCTCCACACCCTCCATCCCTCCCATCGCATTCCTTTACGTTATTACTTATTTTAAAATACTTTTATGTTTTAATAACTGTTTCTATACGGTGTTTTACCCTTGTCTCACTAGAATTAAGATGTTTTAAACCCGAATTGTAATTCATTGTTTGTCTCTGTAAAACTTAGGTATCGTAACTTAACTCACATCATAGATTATATATTCATTTACCAAAGTTGGAATAAAGTTGTCTAAATCAGCTGGTTTTAATCATATACAAAGCTTGTAATCGCAAAAAAAAATATCGACCTCTGTTATTGTTACATGGCCTCAGAAATTCTAAAAAGTAACTTTCGATTTGGGGTTAGTTCGTAGTCATTTTCTGTACGTAAGAATAATAGCGGCCACAAAAGTAAATATGAGAACATGAAATTTGATATATATATATAGGACTATAATGTGTTTATATAGTATACCCTATTGAAATTTAGTAAAATGGAATAGAAAACGTTAATATGACAGCCATTTTAAACAGTTCCTTGTTCATATTGCGTGTTTTATTCAACAAAATTACACGAATGTGCAGATTTCAATTCTCCATGTAATACCAACACATGATACCATGATACCAACATGATACCAACACCACCTCTCTACTATGACTAACAGTGAAATTATTGTCAAAAATATAATTTCCAATCCTAACCTCTAAAGAAAATGTGATATTCGTATAGTTACATAGATCCAGTAGTTCGAAGACACTAATACGAGTGTAGACGGTTTAATATATTCACATCTACATCAAGAAAGTAATGATATACAAAATTGCGAGGTTCAGAAAACCTGTGTAACAATTTTAAACAAACTTACCCTATACTATGTATACTAAATACTTTTATTTCGCAATATACAGTATAAATTATGTGATTTTGCTTAGGACATCTGCGTAAAGACCAAGAGACTAACTTTTGGACATTACATTTAGAGGATCTGGTTGTATTGCATTATACGGTGGGGCTAGGTAAGTACAATGATGGCCCCATCAACTTTAAAAAAAAATATTTTAACATGTGAAGGTTTTCTTTCGATGGCGTGTTTATAAAGCTGGGAAAGTATTAGACGATCCCAGGAGTATACTGAAGTGCTTTTAATTTAACAAATAAATAGTGAACAATAGCTCAATAAACTTTTCGATAAACATAATCTATAAAAGAAAATCCTAACCAAACAAAACTACCGTATTTCACAAACATGAACTCAGTTCAGTAGTTGTTATTCAAAAAATGAAAACTCTTGGAAGATTTGGATTTGTGTAAAATAAAGCCACGTCCACTGATACCTAGAAAAAGAAGTCAAAACGTAGGACAGAAAAGGATCAGGGGGAAGTAACAGAGGTGCAGAATAGGAAAAGCAGAGACGAAATCAAAATGAAGGAGTTCTGGTGGAAGAAAAATTTGAGGTTATGTTTAAAGTAGCTCATAGCAGGATTAGGAGAAAACAATAAAAATTAAATAATAATAAATTACCCAATCGCATAAATACGAGCTATCCTTCTGAACATAGTTCTACTTCAATTTAAGATCTCTATTTACCTTCTATTCTATAATTTCACAGGTTCTGCCAAGGAAATTCTCCGAGAAGAACGTTTCTACTGTGGTAATTCTTGTCGAACATGCTCCCACTGAAAGTCTCAACCTTAGTAGGCTGAAACGATGTAGAAAAACCTAAACTCTCTTGTAACATAAATTTGTCGTAAGATTGAATAGTAATTGACGAAATCCAGTTTAAATGACGGTGGTAAGATTTGCTTTCGTTTGTTGTAAATAACTCCAAAACTTTGATTTAAATTTAATTGCCAAAATTTGAACGTAATCGATTTTGAGAAATTGCTTTATTTGAGTTGAAAATCGATTCTTGAAATTTCAGCTATTGGGTTGTTTTAATTATTTCCGATAACTTTTTCTAACTGCGATTTTGATTCATTTTTATTGTTTAAAGGGTGGAGAATTTTTCGGTTATCCTCGCCTTATAAAAAAGGGAGAGAAGAACATAAATACCTCTCTATTAATCTAGTTGCTCTCTGATCAGAAAAGAACAAGAGTTGGAGAGAAAAGATGTGTCATCTAACTCAAGATTATTTGAACAATGATGCAGATCCAGCTAGAATCTCACAAGATTGCCAAGCCTGAACTCACTACAGCTCTAAGGGTACTTATTGATTGAAAACCACTGTATATAATATATAGTTTTAATAAATGTTATTATTAGAGTAATGAGCATATGTCAATGAGCTATACAAAGAATAGGAAAAGTTTAGTAACAATTTCGACCTCCGTTTATTCACTGATCCTAACGTTTTCAGCAAACAGAAAAATATATATTAAACATGGTGCCGTTCGTCGTCGTTGTCTTCTGTGCGGTTATACAAATTAAGATTGGAACATGCAATTTGGTATACGGGCCTATAATGTACTTATATAGAATCATATTGAAGTTTTTTTTTAATGAATTAAAAATGTCAAAATGACAGTAATTTAAAACAATTTATGTTAATATTTCGTGTGTTATTTCGGCCATTAATTGGATGTACAACTCGACCTATTCTCTCATTTAAGATTTCCTACTGACTCCTTGTGGGCTGTCCCCCTGAAAAGGTAGCGGTCCACTGAATACTTACTAAAATAGGGAAGGTGTCCATTAACAATGTGTAAACTTTGTAGTTCTATCTGTAATGGTTAAAATAAAATATTAAGCCGACCCGGGGACTTATTTAACACGCGGTATAGAAGTCTAAAGGACGCCTTAGAAAAAACAAACGTTAAGACTATGTTGTATTGCACAAAAGTAACAAAAAATCCATGATATAGACGCACGTACCAGACTTAGAGATAAACTCCAAAACAAAAATAAATTTTAATAGAGACTACAAATCTCACTTTAAAATCAATCCAATGTTTGCTATTAAAAACCATATTCTTCAGACTTTGAAATCTGAATGAAATTTTTACTCATCTGCACTTTCACTGGTAACATATTAAATTATACTATACCCCCCTCCACCAGGTAGTGAACTTTGTTTTAGTCAGTAGACACTCTATTTTTCTACTTGCATAATTTCGCCTTGTATAGTAGTTATTTACTGATCCACTTTTCTTGTAAAATTCTACCAATACTTAAAATACATAGTGTGACTATTGTTCTAAAAAGGGGAAGAGAAAAATCTAAATAACATTGCTCGTGTTATGTTTTTGAATAACTGGCTTATTAATCACTAAATATGAATCCCTCCCTCCAGCAAGTTTGTCTGGAGATGCTTAATTGCGAAACAGCTGTCACAAAAATATGTTGATTTGTGAAATTTTACATGTGAGTTATTATTTACTTTAATTTTAGTTACTTTATTATATTTATTAAACAGTTTTTCTATAATAATTTAGTATTAGCTAATATTTGGAATCGCTGTTAATCACTCTTTACAATAACTGTGATTGGGAGATATCAATTAGCACATTTACCATTACTGTTAAATCATTAATAATTCCTACACTATTGAAACTGTTACAAGAACAATTCTACCAGTTACAAAAGAATATTTGTGAAAGCTACCTCGACAACATCGGGTCCAGGTAGAGTGCAAACAGTGGATCAAAACGAGCCGCTCTAACCTTCTGGTCCTTGTCATGAATGGGAACTTTATAGTAAACAAATAAAAACATTAGTTCTCATAAAGTTTGTATGTTTTATAAAGAGCGGTGAAATATTTCCTTCGAGGGCGTGTTGTTTGTTCTAAACAACTTCACAAGGGTTTCTGTCTTTGCTGACTTCCCAGGATTTAAATTGTTGCAGTTTATAAAAGTTTTTTAGAACTACTTTTATCAATGAGATTTAAACTTCTTATTTATTAAATTTTTTGCAGACATTTCAATCGTACTTTTGGGCTTATAAATGCAGTTCTAATAATACACAGTCGAACACTAGTTTTTATGGGAACAAAATTTTAAAATCGAAAAATACGTCAGAATTGTTTTGTATCTTGTTTTTGTAGATTAATTCAATTAAAACGCATTTTACAGTAAAATATCAAATAAGCAAAGTTGTTTTTTACAAAATTATCGAAAGAATGAATCTTAAAATTGAGCCAGTTTTGTGGGATTATTTGGTCCACTTTTAGGAAAATTACCAAACCACGCTAAAATATAGGTTGATTATCTAAATAGTCTACTATTTAGGACAGTTAAAGTGTTAATGAGGGTACAAACATTCAATGAACCTTGTGGTTAAGCAATATGACAGAAATAATTCCCAAACCACAAATAAAACACTAACACAATTAACATTAGCAAGTTTAATAAACCCTTATGCACGTTTCGGTAACATAGCTACCATCCTCAGAAGTTTATAAATCAATACTAAACTGAATATGACAGTGAGACGACTAATAAAGGGCCAAACGTAAGTTTAGTTCAGTTTATAGTAATCAGTGAATAACAGTAAATAGTTAATCTTAGATATGTTTAAGTTTCTTAAAACCACAGTTTCCTTCAGGGGCTTTAGTCTGTATGGGCTTGACAATACTGAGAGAAAGTAGGAGGATCAACACCTTTTTTCATGTAGTATTAGGTTAGATATCTTTCTTTCATGTTTCTAATAATATTCTTGATCAACCCCTGTTCTTTTCCGACCTTGATACTATTAGAATTATCGTGGGCAAAGCGTCTTTATTTTATGTTCTTTTCTTCCTTTTTTACGCGTAAAAGGCGATAATGACCGAAAGGTTTTTCACCTTTAATGTACAAGATACCTCAGAGATTTCCCTTCCTCAATAGTTTTAAAAGTATATAACTAGTCTTGGATACTTTAAAAAACATATTGGTTTTTAAACCATAGCTGAAAAGATTTTAAATCCTGTTTCTTTGAAATCATAATTTCCTCATAAGAATCATCACAATAAGGATATTTTACAGTTAAAATATTTGTACAGGCAATTAAAATACATTCGCAAAACTAGTTTATTTCTCTACAACCTAGTTAGAACTCGGAAGTGGCATTTACAGTTTATGAGCTTACACTGTATTGTATGCAAATAATCACTGCCTACTTCATCACTTCATAAATTATTATTTAGTGTAAAACATTCCTAAGGATTGTAATTTATGTAGCAGTTAACATAAACAAAAGAACGTAGTAATAAATACGAGATTGTATTCACCACCGTCATGTTAGATAATACATTCTATGACGTCATTTTAGCAAAACAATCTATGACATATTATTTAATGTTTTGTTACTGTGTAAGACCATTGAATAGTGTATATCTAGACAACATAGAACTAACCTAAAAGGTCATCTAAATAGTTATTATCATATTATAGTATATAAAATGTACTGTAATTTTTCTTTGTTGGTTAAAGGTGAAAAACCTCTGTCATCATGGCCTTATAAAAAGAAGAAGAAAAGAATATTAAACAAAGATCCTTTGCCTTGGAATACTCAAATAGCGTTAGGCTCGGAAAAGAATAAGAGTTGGTTAAGAAAGTACATGATCTAACCCGAGATTACATGAAAAAAGTATAAATCCAGCTAAGTTCCCTCAGGATAACCAAAACTGTATTTACCTGAGGGTTATTCACTGTATTGTTATATTTCTACAATATAATTAGGAGTATTTTTTAGCTTGTTGTTTAAAGGCGAAAAACCTCATGGCCATCATTGCCTTATATATAAAATTGATGGGAGCAATCATGGTACTTACCCAGCCACATCATACAAGCAGATTCTCTAAGTGTAATGTCCAAGTTTCTTCTCTTGAGCCTTGTAGGAAATTGTAGATCAAGGGGTTTTTACTCAGAAGGGTAAGCTTATTTCAAACAGTTCTTACAAATATTTTCTGAACATTGTAATTGTGTATATCACTAATTTCTTGGCATAGGTTAGGTCCTAACGAGCCTCATAGATGTTAAACATTCTTGGGGAACCTCCAAGCTGTAGTTATGTAAAGAGTTTTTCGTCCTGGTGACTCCGTTCTGCCGGATCTCTTAACGAAGATAAAATTTTCTTAGAGGATCAGGTTTCGAAATTAAATTTTTGATATGGTAGGAAGATGACGTTGGTACCATTACATGCAGAATTAGAATCTGAAAATTGCATCTAATTTAGTATTGTTATAAGTTGAAAATACATATGAAATAAAAACTGCTTCAAATGTTATTTTGACTTGTTGTATTGGATTTTTCTCAATTTCAATAAGGTTCTATTTATATAAACTCATTACACTATGGTCCCATATACCATGTTATCTTACGTTTTGTGGCCGCTACGCCTTCACCTACAAACGGCAACGACGAGAGACTGACGGCAGGACGATAATCACTTTTTTGGTTTCACGAGACTGTGAAACGTGAAGATTAGTCAATAAATCAGTGGTCGAAAGTATTGACGATTGCCAAACATACCCTATACTTCGCAAACTGGGTAAGAAAGAAAAGAAGATAAAAATACCTCCTTGCCATCGAATACTCTAATGGCGCCAAGGTCGGAAAAGGACAAGAGTTGGAGATAGGAAATATAAAATAGACTACAATCTAACGGGAATATGAAAAAGGTAGATCCAGCTAGTAAACCTCGGTATTGCCAAGCACGTACTAACAAAAGTGGGCTGGAGGGGGGTTATTTGTAGTAGTATCAACACATAAGTTTTCGTCTTGCTTTCAAAGGGTGAATTTTATCCAAATCGCTAATTGGTTTGAGAAATTACGTCATTTGCAACGTTGAATGATTCTTTTTATTTCCGTACTATGTCAGGAGAAATAGTGACCAATAAGTTTGTAGGGTTTGTATATAGGGTAAAATTTAAGGTAAATCGTATAGAATAACTTTAAAACAATCTTCTAATAGGCCTACTCTAGATAGCAGCAAACTGAGTGTGTGCTGGAACTACCGCTGCATACTTGATATCGTTCATAATAATCTTCTGTTGGATTATATAAAATATATTTTTAGCAGTTTTAATGTAAGCTACAATTAATTCTCTTTCATTAAAGATAATTTTTATACAAATAGAGTGAAAAATTGCTTCCTTTATGATAAAAATCAAACTATGGCCGTTTTGAAATCCAACACTCTGGGACGATATATCGAACCACAGCCGTTTTAATTCTTATTTAACTGAGCCGAGGTTAGTGGTCTTCAAAGAGTTAATAAACACCATTTCTTCTATCAAAGTTTCAAACTTCCTGCAATGTTCTGTCCAAACAGGGTACCGCTCTTTATACTTGTTGCAAATCACAAATCATCAACACCTTTGATAGTTGTTACCTTGTTTGTAAGATTATAAACACCTGTCAAGTCCAAGAGACAAGTAAGACTTTCTTATCAACTCACAACTCGTGTTCCGAGTCCATTGCGTTGTGATTTATTACAGCAGTCTTGTCATTTTAGGAAATGATAGCAGAAAATACCACGTGTTCGTTGATTGCATTTTTGTATTGCAATTTTCCCCCCTTTTCAAGACGATAAGAAATATGATATATTTTAAACAGAATGCAAATTATACAATGTAATGGGAATTGTTTATTACTAAACCGTTTAAATGATTGTAAGTTTTTTGGTTTCGCCAAAACAAATTTGGGTTATCATTAGCATAGTTCTTTTATTTTTTTGATTAAGAATCCCTCTGTTGTGAATTAGAAAATTATCGTCCTTTGCGGGTGTCTTCCGAAGAGAGACCAGTGGTCTGAGCTCCTCATCTTCAGTTTTCCGCTATTTTTCTGTTATAGAAGATTTCTAAGATAGCCCATGATCGGTTAAGTTAGGTTCGAAATTGCTATGTTTTAGTTTCTAAAATTTACTTTGAAGATTAAAAAAAATACATTAATTCAAAGTTTAAAACTGATATTGTTTTACGCTTATCCGAAAAGATTTATTGAAACATGTTTTATCGTGTATTAATACTACCATAAATCTAAGAATGTTGGCATTTGTACCAGAGACAAACGTAATAAACCTTTAGGCAGAGTGTCAGTTAGCAACATGTATAAGAGTGCAGGGAGCGAAAGAATGTAGAGAAAATGTGCTGCTCAGCGGATAAGTTCTAGACTCAACAAACCCTTTTGAACATTGTCAACTGGAGATGCTAGGTTCAGAACATTGGCCGCTCGGCGGGCACAACTTTATTTACGCCCTGTTAAAGGATAAGATGGATTTTTCTTTTCCTTTTTTTAGGTATCACATCCTGGCCGTTTTCAGAATATGAAAAAAAAATCCAAAATATTATGTCCTACATCTTACATTACCAATCAAAACTAAATTGCACATTACATCACCTGTACCGAAATATTAATGTCTAGTTTTTTGTTCACGTTCTCTATATACTCTAATTAAATAATTTGGATAACTGGCTTGAAAGCAATTGTTTGTATCGTTTTGCGTTATGTATATAGCTGTGAAGTATGACTTATCGCCAATAATAAAATCTTTGTAATTAACTGATAAGCAATGGGTTCAACAAACTTGGAGGTGGATTTCACGGTGAAAGTTTAGAAAATAAGAAATACATTGAAACAAACAATTAATTTCCGTCGTCTACTATTGGTATTATTCTACTTTGAATTATTGGTATTAATAACACAAAATAAAGCACGTTTTAATTAACCTTACTTTTACCGATAAATAAAAAGTATTAAACAATAAAATTATGATATTTATCAGCTGTGAGATATGAAGTTAATAGTTGTCAATTTAAAGCAGGGGAAAAATTGGTCATCAAGGGAAATTCCTCCCCTTTGGTGAATTATATCAAAATAATGAAGGATTTCGACAAATCTACCCCTGTATAAAACTTCAATTTTATTGAAATTTCATGGTTAACAACTGCTGTTTTTAAAACATCCTGCTTGTGTATTATTCTGTTAATTAGGCTTAAAAGGGTGCAAAAACATTTTACAATCGTTTCCACTCATCCATTCACTAAACCAAATGTAAATTGGCGCCGCCTTTGAAAAATAGTATTTATATATTTAAATAATAACCTAACCTAACCTTGCTTCACTTCTGCCATAAACATACCTTCAGCGTAATTCGTATTTGATTAAAATTAAGATATTAATGATGGTTCATTTTTTGTTGTGCTAATTATTCCTTAAACCCAATACTTTTTTATTTGCGATTTTGTACACGCGTTTTGCCATTAATCTTCACATTTTATTAAAGTTTGAGCGAAATCGGTTGGTCGATTTTGAGAGACTACGTATTTTATAACAATCCCATAGTCGACAGTTTCAGAAAACTCACGAACTGGAGTTTTTTCATAGAGATGGCGACTAATTCGTTTGTTTGAGTCCTTAGAGGGTACACTTGAAAGAAATTTGATCAAAGTCGTTAGTTTCGATTTTGAAAAAAATCGAAATTTTGTGTTTTTTAACTTATGTGTCAACCTTATATTTTGAGTTATCATAAAATATGTTGACATAATGATTTTGAATCAAATTGATCCAGAGGTTTGGGCTACAGAGTACTGTACACTTTGCAGACATTTGTTTTGGACTGAAGAGACTTCTATATCAATTATTTCACCCATCACATAACTTTCTCTCTAAGTTATATGTTAGATGCAATGCAGTATATTACATGTAGGCCTACTTTTTAGGTATTTGACATGTACATTTTATAGATTACTGTACCTAGTATTATATATCAATTTCTATTTCTAAGAATAACATAACATAACATGATTTCTATTTTAAATAATATTTGTTTTGCCTGTGAAAGTTAATACGATTGTTATTCTTTTTTTTTTAAATCGAGCCTTTAGTAAAACTAATATAAAATAAGGTCATTAATAATTATACTATAATGACTTCCATTAAATAACAATATAAATATATAATCGTTGCTCTAATGTTATTACATTACAGTAAATGACAACTTACTATTTTTCTGAAGATTTGCAGCATTGAAGATTTTATTGCGCATGCGCTAGGCCGTGGACGTTCTGGACGTTTGTGAAAAATCACTCTCCGAGCGATCCTCCGAAAACCGTCGCGGACGTTCAGGACGTTCGGTACGTTCTGTACGCGCGGTGTGAAATGTCTCATTTGATAGCATGGGCAGCGATTGATTTTGACAAAAACGTACCAAACGTCCAGGACGTTCAGTACGCCGGTGTGAAAAGGCCTTTAGAAAGTAAAAAGGAGAAATCGCTTAATCGTTACTTAAAATTAGTGCAGCTTTAAATTACGTTCCAAAATGTATGAACTTATCACTTCTTTAGGGAGGAACAGACATTTCGGATATTTTGTTGTTTCAAATCCCTCGACACTACTCAACCCTGAACATTTAAACATGGTTAGAGTATAAAAGGAAGTACTGCTCGGCGTGATCACACACACATCTGGTAAGGGAATTTCTAACCATTCTTCCAACTGAATATATAAATAAATTTGTATACGCCATCATGGTACTTACCCAGCCCCAACACAAGAGATCCTATAATTGTAGTGCCCAAAAGTTGGTATCTTGAGCCTTATAAGGAATGTTAATGAAAGGGTCTTACACGGTAAGTTTTTTTAAAAAAGTTTTTCTAAATCTTGTAATTGTGTGTATCACTACTTTTGAGACGTTGAATAGACCCTTACGGGCAACCAAGATGTATTCGCTCCTGTTAGTGTCTCGGCGCTTGCGCGCCTCGTAGCTGTATATATATATGAAGAAGGCTCCACTCGCTATGCTCGTATTAATGACTCAGGCTTGCCAATCTTGTAACTAGGTGTATACGAATATTAATTTTTTTGGGAAGATCATGTTTCCAAATTACTTTTTTTACAATAATGTCGCGATGCTTAGTGAGGTGGGGTTGGTACTATCGAATTGAAATCTGTAAATTTGTATCTAATTTATTGTGTTAACACACGCGATAGGAACAAAACTTTAAGTTCATTAGGGTTCAATACGAGCACACTAAAGTCCAAATTTTAAGTTCTTATCTTAATTTTTGTGGCCGCTATCGTGCTTTCTTTCAGACGATCACTACAACCGTGCCAACGACGATGGGCAGTCTCTTTTTGAAAATAACTTTACCGGAAGATCAGTTAAAAAAAAGAGGTTAGGTTTTTCTTACGATTTCCAAACGTCGTATACAGGGTAAGTAAAAATTGTTGAGATAACAGTAATAACTTTCTAAATGGTTCTCCAAGTCTATTCAGTTCTCGAGTTGAAATTCCACAGCATGAATCATTTCCAAACTGTCTTCCATAAATCGAAGCCTTCAACCTTTTCCCCGCCATGTCTTCTCGTCGTTCACCGCACATTCCGATGTATTTTCGAGAAAATGAACATTGGAAAACATTCGTTACAAACTGCCTAAACACAATGAAAAGTAATCAAACTTGAAAGTGTACAAGTGTAACGAACAATACCTGCGAAAAGACATTTGTCTTGGTAAAGGAAAAGGGCGGAAGGGCGGGGAAGTTATCAGGCGCCGAGATCTCGGTGTGTTAAAAGCACTTGTCCCGAAGTTGTAAATAACACAGGAAACATTTTTATGAATGAACTAAATGGAAGGTCGCTTCGCACTAAAAGTATCGTACCTCATTATGGCTGGTAGGTATTTGAAATTACTATAGGTGTTGAAAATACTGGTTTTAACTATCAAAGAAAGACATTTGAAGAGTGATTTTAGTGATTGATCACTGTTAACACCCGTTAAATATTGTCAATAAATCACTGCTAAAATGTCACGATATCACACAGTGAAATAATGACATGTATCTTCAAGTTGGATATTGGAGTTTTTTTACAGGAAAATGTTTGTTTGCACAAATTCTAAATGGTAAAACTTATTGTTAGAAGTGACAAAACTCAAACGAAACGTATCCTTTCTTACTACATATATTATTAAACAAACAAACAAAAATTTAGCACAAATTTCCTCGCTTACACTTCCACAACTCCCTCCAAATGGACCAAATCTAATCGTCCCCAAAAATATCAGTACAGTAGTCGTCAATCAAAAAGTGAAAATTAAATTTTAATATGAACGTCGTTTTTGAAAAAAAAAAAAAAATAAATAAAAAGGGCCTAAATTTGTTTTGCTAGCGTCATAAATATATTCTTAACGTAAATCATATTTCATTAATCTTCACATTTCAATACATTTTTAACGAAATCAGGAAAACCACAGCGATAAATCACGAACCGATATTCTTAAAGAAATGGAGACCAATAATTTGTATTTGGGTCCGATTTGTTTAAAACCGATTTAAGAAAATCATAATTTTGTGTTTTTCTCTTATAGTACCTACCCCTCAAATTTTAAATTACAATAAATTGAAAAAAAAAATCCCTAAATTTGGTCAAATAATGTCTACATATCAAATTTGAAAAAATAGTAGAATAATTTAATTTTGTATGATTTTCTTTAAACGAGAAAGATCTAGAATTTGAAACACAATATGCTAATTATACAGCGGTTTAACGTGAATACATTATCAATAAACTTTGTTAATACAAATTTTATGTTATTTCATACACAATCCCATCAAAATCTGTTCTTAAGGTCAATAGTAATAGAAACACTTTGAAATCTGTTAATCAAACTAAATTCTTATGTCTAAATATAGATCAGAATTTGAACTGGAACAAAAACAGTGTTTGTTTTAAGTTGAGAAGTGTTTGCTTTGCATTTAAAATGGCAAGAAATACTTTGATTTGTAAATACTTATGTTTATTTATTATTCACATGCTTATTCACAGATGAGATAAGTTTTGTGGGGAAACTGTTCAGCCGAATTTGTACTCCGTATAATGGAACTTCAAAAGTGGATGCTTCATCAAGGAAGAATGTTTTCCTGCAGGAAAGCTTCTGCTGAAATGTAGATGTTGACATTTCTTGTAAATGCATAGTATTTACGAAGTTTGTACATGTAAGAGCGGATAAGAAATATTTTATTACTCGTTGCATGTTCTATACTCCATTCAAAATAAAAATAAGATTATCAAAACATCTCACAGACTTGGGTTGTTTGAAAAGAGCCCTAAATATGCTGGTGCTGTGCCTACAATAATTTCCCCCCAATATGTCATTTAATAAATTCAAAATTGTACAAAAATTTTAATTAACAAGGCTTTTTACTCAATTATGAGGGATGCTAAGATCAATGTTTGCCATACTTAATTTTTGAAATATATTGTTGTATTTAATTATTGAAATTTGTTATTATTTCTATTCTTGTATCGAATTATAATTATTTTTATTGATTTTTAAATTGTAAACTTCATATTTTTTAAGTTATTTTAGTTAAGATATAATTTTGTAACAATTCACGATTGGAATAATGTATAATCTCAATGACGTGTCCAAATTGAAAAATAAATAAATATAATATATTTATTAAAATCACGATAACAGAATTTTAAACGTCAAAAACTGAAAATAAATCACTAAAATCACTGTTAGCACTGGCATTTGAAAGAACTAAAATTAGGCAATATTCAAAATTGCGAGAATTATGTTACAGTTCAAGCCAACGATGAAATAACTGATTCGTTTATTTTGAGTGCAGTAAATCACATATAAGAGTGATTGCTGTTAGAGAATCAAAGATCTTGTAACATTATACTATGTGATGGCCGCAGATACTCTAATTAGTACTGAAAAATCGTCATACAATTATTGGTGATGGGTTGTACTGGACGTGATAAACAGTGATCAGTGCTTTTATAACTGAGGAGTGATTTCCCACAATTTTCTATTGATTAGTTTTCGATACGTAAGCTAACACTTCTCTAACAGTGATTTTGGTATGTCAGTCAAAGTTTTTTGATGTTTCGTGTTATTATATCGTGAGTTGAATGAATATTGTTATGTTCAATGATTTCTGTCTATCAACTGTCGCAGTGTTTATTTATTATTTTACGTTCGGTTTGATCTTCTTGCGGTAATTGTAGATTTAATTAGATGAAATTAAATTCAAAAAAAGAAAATTTCATCACATATATTACAAAAATTGGACTTTTATCAAATTTAGTATGTAGTCATACTTATATTTTAAGAATGCATATGTGTGGCTATTTTATTTTTAATTATTTTAATGCCATAAAACTTGGGGTTAACAGTCATAAGATTAAAACTCAAATTCACGATTTTCTCAAAATTGGTTGTAACGTTTTCGATCAAATGTAGCTTCTACGATTAACATTAAAAGGTCGCCATCGCTAAAAATGTCAATTCTTTAATAAAAAAATTCGCTCAATGATTATAAATCGTTTATTTCTTGATTTCTAAAAATCGGCTTTATCGTATTTTATTTACTGACTCGAACCAGTGGAAAAAGTTAATGAAAATCGTGGATCAGAAATAATTAACAAAAAATTTAAATGTTTGGTATAACCTAACCTAACCTAACCTAAATGCCGTCATTAAATAGCATTTTACTAAAATAGGATTTACGTTAGGTCGGGTTTATGTCACAAGCGAAGAGTGCTTAAGTTTTTTCATTCAGTTTGCATACAAAATCAGTCTCCATGGTATGGTTAGAATTCAGAATTTAGTGCTGCCATCTAACAACCCACTGGTAACTTCAAGAACAGCATACTCTATAGCATATTTCAACGTCTCCCGTACACGCAGATTTCACATTGAATCCACAAAACTTCAACTGTTCAACCCACATATTGAAGCCTCACATTATCGCATGCCTTAGGAGTTCTCTTAGACTCATAACTTTTCTTGTTTTTTAAAGGGAAAAACATCTCAGCCTTATAAAAAAGGAAGAAAAGAACTAAAATAAAGACCTCCCCAGCCCTCGAATACTCCAATAGTGTCAGTCAGAAGAAAACTCTGTATATGAATTCCTTTTATCAATAATTCTTTCGAGAGTGTGGTAAGATGGGGGTCTGTGTGTAAATTAAAGCGCGGACTTATAGACGCAGTGCAGGGTGGGGCATGTATTAGTGCACTGAACTCTTTATATGCAGCATCAATTCGGTAGAAGTATAAGACTCTACTTATCCCGAGCCAAGGCGGAACAGGATATGCCGAGGGCTGGTTGGTAAGAGGGAACTTAACCTTAATATGGGACTCTGCAGCGTACCAGGGTGCCTCCAGTTTTAATGAGCTTTACATATGCATGGGGGGGGGTGCATAGGTGGACCAAAACATTTTCCAAGTTAAAAAGCCAATCTTAGGGAACTTGCAAAATATAGTCTTGGGAGTGACAACAAAATGGAGGTGGAGGAATCTAGAGTTTTACCTAATCTCGTGAAACACACTTCCCAATCATCGCAACAGGACGAAGAAATTCTCGTAAGACAGACCCAACCTGAGATTGAAAAAGTAAGAGATGGAGTCGAGCGTTTCAACATTAGTGGAATTGAGTACAAGCTTCTTTCAGGAGGTTAAAAGCGCAAACTGAGAAAAGAAGACGCCGTGACTAAGGACTTTCCGATGAAACCCAGAAGTAGTTGGGATACCTGTGCGTCTGGGCACGACCGCCATCAATAGGTGGGTTCGTTGAGACGTCATCACCAAAGATGGGATCGTCTTGAGGTTCTTTCAGGTGGCCTTGAAGGGACAGTATTGGTTTTAGACAGAGGGCAACTCAAGTAAATTATGGGACACTGGGATACGGTGTGTAAACTATGCGGGTTAGATCAGGAAACCGTAAGCCACATAATCTATGATTTTAAGTCTCTTGGCAGCAAGAGGTTTAAGGTGTTTGGTTTTCAAACTCCTGGTGAACGTCGCTGGACGAGCTAGTAAGTCGACTTCTAAAACTCGTAGACGGGACTGAACTAGAATTAAAAGGTTTAGTTGCACAGTGGGACAATAGTGTCCCATACGCCGTATAATCCTTTAACCTCTTATTTCAAATAATCTTTTATAACCCAAGATTACATGAAAAAAGGTGTAGATTCAGCTAGAGAACTTCGGTATTGCCGAGCCCTAAAGTCCCTGAGGTTTCTCATAAATATAAATTCAACGGTCGTATTTAAAAATACAAATTTTGATCAAAACAATATTTCTACTCTATTTAGTCTGAATTGCACAATATAATAAATGGCATGAGGAACATAAATTAAAACGTTTATATTAATTTTATATATTTTAATGGCTACGTTTACAGCAAAATTTTATGTAAACTTTTGCGTTTAATATTAAACTATTAAAAAGGTTATGCGTCATGTTTTTTATTATACTAGTTAGTTATATACAATGTTTAAGTAAGATTATTCATATGTAATAATCATATAATATATAAATTTATTCTCAAAAATATTTAATATTCAAAGTGACATTTAATAATTCAACATTCCGCACAAATAACCGACGATTTGTATTCATTCATCAATTCGTATTCTGCATTCCTTCGCATAAACTTAGAAATTGTAAAAAAAATCTACATTGAAATATTAATATGGATTTATCAACAGGTGTTCAATTATATGTGTTTACAACGAACGCACCTGGTAGAAATAAAATTAACTGCTTGTTTTTTATAATGGGATATTTGTAGAATCAGCTGACGGCCAAGTTGTCAATCAATCTAATGTCATTTTATAAGATTAACAGAGACCTTGAGTCAACTGTCAATGGAGTTAAATTTATTGACTGTTTCTGATAAATCGGTCAATAAATTGACTATGCTTGTTACTCATTTATTCCAACAAGGTAACAAAAAGATAGAAAAGAAGTGCTTACCAGGATAAATTAAATTAAATCTTATTTTAATTGATTGGTCGTATACATTTGATGGAACTAACAAAAATCTAGACATTTTATTATGTAACTAAAGCTAATATAATTTAGAAACCATTTTAAAATTCGGTTGTGCGAGGGAAAAAAGTTGATTCCAGCTCCTTCGTTTAAATAGATGCATTCAATTCATGTAAATACGAGATGCGTCTTTTAAATACGGATACTGGCCCGTATTTATATGTATCATTTGTATCCTTCAATAAATTCACCATTCGCATTTATACACTGATGCAGTCTTGTAGAAGCTGTGAGCAGATTTGGGAAAGTTGGGGGGGGGGGGGCTATGTACCGTCACCTTTTTAACACATCTGAACCTTTCTTCTTTAGTGCATAAAATGACTAATACTGTTTTAAACATGGATTTCACGGTAAGGATAAAAATTCTTGCTGCCAAATCTGGGGAATACGGTGTTACAGTGTAGTAATGTGTTTGTTGGGGGAAAAAACTGCTTCAAAGAAAGCCCCATTGGTCCTTTCTCGGCGAAAACTACCTTATAATAATGTTGGGAATTCTTTTATATTTACAATTAGACATTAAAAAAATAAAATAGAAAAGAGCATGGCTTTGAATTTTTACTTGGTGTGAAGACCTTCTGGTATTCTTGTTGATGACGGTGTTTTACAGTGTCATGGGCAGCCGTTTCATCTCAGGATTCAGGTTTCGTTTAGTAATAGTTTTTGATAAAGGTTGGTTTCAGCATCATGTTATTACAGCATGTCAGTGTAAATTTCCTTGCAGTATTCTTCCATTCTTGGTGATGATGGTGTTTTCCAGTCTCATTATGTGCGTTTAATCACAGGATCATTCTAGAAAATTGCGGTTTCGTCTATTGATAGTTTTTCGATAAAAGTTGCAGTCAAACATTTTTTCTTTCTGCATGCCAGGCAAATTTCCTAAAAGTGTTCGTTCAACTTAGTGCTGACGTTATTTTCCAGTGACATGATAGTCGTTCCATCTCAGGATCATACTGGAAGATCCATGTTTCGTTTAGTGATAGTTTTTCGATAAAAGTTGCAGTCAACATTTTTTCTTTCTGCATGCCAGGCAAATTTCCTAAGAGTGTTCGTTCAATCTTAGTGCTGACGTTATTTTCCAGTGACATGATAGTCGTTCCATCTCAGGATCATACTGGAAGATCCATGTTTCGTTTAGTGATAGTTTTTGATAAAGGTTGCAGTTAGCATCACGTTCTTGCAGCATGTCAGTAGAAATTTCCGTGCAGCGTTCTTCCATTTTTGGTGATGACGCTGTTTTCCAGTAAGAAGACAGTCATTTCAACGCAGGATCATAATGGAAGATTCAGGTTTTATCTAGTATTAGTTATTTGATAACGATTGGAGACAGCATCATGTTCTTTAGCATATCAGTTCAAATTTCCTTGGGGCGTTCTTATTCTATTCTTGATGATGATGGTGTTTTTCAGTGACATGGCAGCCGTTTCATCTCAAAATCATACCCAGGTTTTTGTAGTGATAGTTTTTGATAAAGTTTGGGTCAGCATCACGTTCTGGCAGCTTGTCAGTTCAAAAGTTCCTAACGATGTTCTTCCATTCTTGATGATGACTTTGTTCTTTAGTGACATGACAGCCGTTTCATCTCAGGATAATACTGGAAGATCCAGCTTTTGTCTAGTGATAATTTTTCAATGAAGGTTGGGGTCATCATCTTGAACTTGCAGCTTGTCAGTGCAAATTTCTTTGCAACGTCCTTCCATTCTTAGTATTGATGCTGTTTTTCAGTGCCATGACAGCCGTTTCATCTCAGATAATACTGGAAGATCCAGATTTCATCTAGTGATTGTTTTTTGGCGAAGGTTATGGTCAGCATCACGTTCTTGCAGTATGTCAGTTCACTTTTCCTAACGGTGTGCTTCCTTTCTTAGTGATGACTATGTTTTCTTGTGACATGACAGTCGTTTAATCTCAGGATCATACTGGAAAACTTTGAGGTTAGCATCATGTCAGTGCAAGTTTTCATGCAGCGTTCTTTGCTCTAGTATGGGAAGGTATAGTCGGAGGTCTTCTAGAATAGTCTCGTTAACATTTTCCACGTTCTGAAGTCCTTCATTGAATCATCTGTGCCCCTCGAGTACACGTGTTCAAGGCAAGTGACTTTCCCTGTAACCTAAGTAAGTATTTGAACACATTCTATTGGTGTTTTGTTCAAGTTATTTCAAATCGACACGTTGCTAAATTTATTCCAGCGCACACCAGAAAACACAAGTGCACTAAACGATATTTGTATGTGGTGGGTTCACACACACATATATATATATATATATATATATATATATATATATATATATATATATATATATCTCGAGTTATTGCGGATATATCAGTTTTGATTTTAATTGAGGTTTTAGATTATGTCTGTCTGTTGTCTATCATTTGCTGTTTGGGCAGAGCTCTTCAGCCCAAACGCTTGAACCGATTTTAATCAAATTAGGAATTTTGGCATATTTTTGTCATATTACCGAATATTTTCATTTTTTGATAACTCAAAATTTAGGTGTAGCTGATACAAGATAAAAACATGACAATTTTCTCAAAATCGGCTCCAACGATTCTGATAAAATTTTGTTTATGTTGCTATAGGAAATAACCAAACGTATTGGTCGCCATATTTAATAAAAATGGTGGTTCTAGAGTAAAACCAAATATCTGCTGTGGGCCAAATACGTGATACTTAAAAATCGGTCATACTAAGATTTTAGTGAAGATTAATGATCCAAATCCACGTGTAAAATCCCAAGTAAATAAACAATACTGTAGAGGAATAATAATTATAAAAATTAGCACACACAAAGATCTTGAAAACAATGAATATTTGTGTAATATTTTTGCACCATTTGTTAGCTGTCTAAATGATAATTATTGTTTGTGGTAAAAGATTGTAATTCTTTCAGTACCTGAAATCCCCCAAAAGTTTACAAGTATCTCTAGTTGTGTTATATAGATGGAATTACAAAGAGCACACATTCTTACAATGAAATGAAAGAGACAGATCGATAGACAGACGGATACCGGTCGGTAAAAACATTCAAACAACTTTAACTATTAGATGTGTTCTTAGACACACTGTCTGCAAAGAAGATGAATGAAAACGCTTTAAAATGGCTTCCATTGAGAAGTGCATCCGTGATATGTATACGGGATTCTTCATAAATATTATAAATCCATTGTGAACAAGTGGAATTGTAAATGCAGTCAAGATTGAAAAAGCAGACCAACTTGTGCAACAATTAATTAATAATTCATATCGAGAGCGTGCAAAGAATATTGCACAACCTGGCGAGTTCCCGGTATCTGCCTTCTTATTGATCACTAGTGTGGTTGTAATAAAGCACCTGCAAACTAAAGAATGAAACAGCTTTCATTCAAACATAATACAATCGACTGCTCAAGAATATATTAAAGAAAATACAGAACGAATAGGAAAGAATTTTCTTTTATTTAGTTATTGTAGGAAGTGTCGAGTAAGTTTAGTGATCATCAAAAGTTTCGACCTTGGTTTTTTTCACTGATATTCACGTTTCATGACCCCAGTAAACCGTAAAAGTGACGGTTTACATCCCGTCCGTCTGTCGTCGTTGTCGTCTTTATGTAAACACGACATCAGTAACAAAAATAAAGATATGAACATGAAATTTGATTTAGGAAACTACAGTAACTCTATTGAAATTCAGAATAATCAAATTAAAAACGTCGTAATAGCGGCCATTTTAACAAGTTTTTGTAAGTTTCTCCCGTGTTTTCAACTTGTAACAGACTAAATTAGATACAAATTTATAGATTTCAATTCTGCATGCAGTGGTACCAACCCCAAATCTCTACGATGACAAATAGAGAAGTTATTGTAAAAAATGTTATTTTAGAACGCTGAACTTCCAAAAAAAATGTGAGTAGTTATTAAATTCGGAGCCAATCAACGACACAAACGTAGCGAGTGAGAGTTTCATCACAATATTTAAAGCTTGTAGGTTCACTAGGGTCGTGATTCTGATAAGAGTGAAAGGGTGTGGAGACTCTTTGTACATGGACGTCAAGAAAGGAGTGATATACACAATTATGAAGTTCAGAAAAACTGTGTACCAACTGTTGTAAACAAACTTACCCTACTGGGGGATAATTTAACAATTCTATAAGGCCCATGAAAGAGGATCTGTTGGTATTAATTTTAAGACATTATATTTAGAGGCTTTGTTTGTATTACACTGTATGATGAGGTTGGGTAAGTACCATGATCCCTTCCATCAACTTCTTTGTTCCTTGTTGGCCAAAAACCCTTATAAGAAGAAGAGAGAATAAAATAAAGACTTTTAGCCCTCTAATACTCCAATAGCGTCAGGGTCGGAAAAGAACAAGAGTTGGTCAAGAGAGACCTGATAGGAAAGATGAAAGAGACGTTGAGATCCAGCTAGGGTTCCTCGGGGTTAAAAATATCTCGTACGTTTACTTTCTCACATATATTAAGTATACAAACAAAATAATGTGATGGGTCAAAAACAATTTGTCAAGTTTTTTGCGGGAATATAAGTTTTTATCTCCTGTGAGACCAATGATTTCATCAAATTTGGTATATGGACATATCACGAGATTTAAAATTTTTTTTCTTGGCGACTCAAAATTTGTGGATAGTTGCCATTTTCTTAAAATTGGTTATTACAATTTTGATAAAATTTTACACAAGTGTAACCTCTAAATATACAAAGCAAAACGTATTATAACCACTCTAAAAATGGTAGTTTGTATAAAAAATAAAAAATCTGCCATGGGACTGTGTAATATCTAAAAACCGGCTATACAGATTTCGTTCAAATTTTATTGAAATGTAAAAATTAATGACCATAACTTGTGCAAAATCGCAACTACAAAAGAATATGCTAAAAGAGTAATTACCATAGAACATTTATAACTGTTACTAAAAAGGTAGATTTTAATAAAATACAATGACACGTTTAAAGCTCAATGATGATAAATTAAAACCAAGTTTAAGTAAATAAATAGTTTTTCAAAGACGGGGTTGATGGTTTATTTCCACTACAGATTGATAATTAACGAACTAACATTATCGGTGACGAGTAGTATTGGTTGGTATTTATTGGTTTTGGGAATGGGCAAGTGAGAAAGTTTGTGTAACATTCCTAAACTTTTTTTTTAAGAAAACAAATACCATTTTAATTCTACCTTAAAAGTGTATTAAGCATACAAACTACGTAAACTGCGTGAAATCTATAGAAAACTTTGGAATTTTCAACAAATAGATGGTAATATATATATGTCATTGTTGAAATTACATAAAATTGCATCAAATCTATAAAAATAGATTGAGAGATTATAAACAAATTGTAATAAATGTTGTTGTTGTGGTTGCTAGGTGATGTGTGTTATTGATGTGTTTATTTACCATTGTACTATTAGTAACCCATTCATATTTTTGTAAGATAGTACACATTTATTTTGTATAGAAATTACATAAAATTGCACCAAATTTAACAAAAATAGTTTGGGAGATTATAAACAAATTGTAATAAATGTCATTGTTGTGGTCGCTATAGTGGTGTGAGTTATTGATGTGTTACTTACCTTTGTACTGGTGGTAACCCTTTAATATTTTTGTAGGATAGTACAATTTATTTTGTATAGAAATTACAATAAAATTGCACCAAATTTAACAAAAATAGTTTGGGAGATTATAAACAAATTGTAATAAATGTCATTGTTGTGGTTGATAGGTGATGTGTGTTATTGATGTGTTTATTTACCATTGTACTATTAGTAACCCATTCATATTTTTGTAAGATAGTACACATTTATTTTGTATAGAAATTACATAAAATTGCACCAAATTTAACAAAAATAGTTTGGGAGATTATAAACAAATTGTAATAAATGTCATTGTTGTGGTCGCTATAGTGGTGTGAGTTATTGATGTGTTACTTACCTTTGTACTGGTGGTAACCCTTTAATATTTTTGTAGGATAGTACAATTTATTTTGTATAGAAATTACAATAAAATTGCACCAAATTTAACAAAAATAGTTTGGGAGATTATAAACAAATTGTGATAAATGTTATTGTTGTGGTTGTTATGGTGATGTGTGTTATTGATGTGTTTATTTATCTTTGTACTGGTGGTAACTATTTAATATTTTTATAGGATAGTACACATTTATTTTGCACAGAAATTACATAGAACTGCATCAAATCTATAAAATAGTTTGGGAGAATATAAACAAATTGTAATAAATGTCATTGTTGTGGTTGATAGGTGATGTGTGTTATTGATGTGTTTATTTACCTTTGTACTATTAGAAACCCATTAATATTTTTGTAGGATAGTACAATTATTTATTTTGAATAGAAATTACAATAAAATTGCACCAAATTTATAAAATAGTCTGGCTGATTATAAAAGAATTGTAATAAATACTGTATCATTGTTGTGGTTGCTAGGTGATAGGTGTTATTGGTGTGTTACTTACCTTTGTACTGGTGGTAAAGCTTTAATATTTTTGTAGGATAGTACACATTTATTTTGCACAGAAACTACATACATCAAATCTATAAAAATAGTTTGGGAGCTTATAAACAAATTGTAATAAATGTCATTGTTGTGGTCGCTATGGTTATGTGTGTTATTGATGTGTTTATTTACCTTTGTAGTATTAGTAACCCATTGATATTTTTGTAAGATAGTACACGTTTATTTTGTATAGAAATTACATAAAATTGCACCAAATTTATAAAAAATAGTATGGGAGATTATAAACAAGTTGTAATAAATGTCATTGTTGTGGTTGCTAGGTGATGTGTGTTATTGATGTGTTTATTTACCATTGTACTATTAGTAACCCATTAATATTTTTGTAGGATAGTACAATTTATTTTGTATAGAAATTATAATAAAAATTGCACCAAATTTAACAAAAATAGTTTGGGAGATTATAAACAAATTGTGATAAATGTTATTGTTGTGGTTGTTATGGTGATGTGTGTTATTGATGTGTTTATTTATCTTTGTACTGGTGGTAACCCTTTAATATTTTTGTAGGATAGTACACATTCATTTTGCACAGAAATTACATAAAACTGAATCACATCTATAAAAAATAGTTTGGGAGATTATAATCAAATTGTAATAAATGTTATTGTTGTGGTTGTTAGGTGATGTGTGTTATTGATGTGTTTATTTACCTTTGTACTATTAGTAACCCATTCATATTTTTGTAAGATAGTACACATTTATTTTGTATAGAAATTACATAAAATTGCACCAAATTTATAAAAATAGTTTGGGAGATTATAAACAAATTGTGATAAATGTTATTGTTGCGGTTGTTATGGTGACGTGTGTTATGAATGTGTTAACTTTGTACTGGTGGTAAAGCTTTAATATTTTTGTAGGATAGTACACATTTATTTTGCACAGAAACTACATACATCAAATCTATAAAAATAGTTTGGGAGCTTATAAACAAATTGTAATAAATGTCATTGTTGTGGTCGCTATGGTTATGTCTGTTATTGATGTGTTACTTACCTTTGTACTTGTGGTAAACCCTTAGTATTTGTGTAGGATAGTACACATTTATTTTGCACAAAAATTACATAAAACTGCATCAAATCTATAGAATTACTTTGGGATATTCAAAACAAATGGTAATTTTTGTAATTGTTGTTGTCGCTATGGTTACTTAAGTCTGTACGTAAACCATAAATAAATTAATAAACACTGGGAAAGTCAAAACAAGTAAATTAAATTACATGTTGGGAAAATCGAAAGCAGAAATTTTAAGGTTTAGGAATAATTTAAAAAACAAAATAAGAGATACCTTGACAGTCGTCATTCAAAGTAGTTTTTAATCACAAGCTATTTACTCTTAGGTTAAACGTGCTTATGGAGGAAGCGGAACAAACTTATGGTCTATTTAAATAAATAAATAATTTTCTATTAAGACTTTGTCTTTGGCTCATTTTTATTTTTTGACTAATAGGCCATGTACTGAATTGATATTGCCGTTTGTTTTTGTTTTTTGTTATGAGGATGGGCGAATGAGTAGGTTTGTGCAATGTTTTTACACTCTTTATTAGTCTACCGAAATATTTGTCTACACAAGATCAGCAGGGAAGTATAGTTCCAAGTCCATCAAAATGTCAATAGGTTGGCTGCATTATCCAAAAAGAATGCTCAATATATTTCAAGATATTTTGACGGCCATTTTGTTGTCGCTGTCGAAGGAAGTAACAGTCATGTCACCTCAATGGTCATCAAACAGTACCGAAGGTCTGGCCCACAATTAGGCTGTGGGGGCTTGGCATGGACTCCGGTGGTCCTTCCTTGTCGGCAACTACCTTTAATTACATCCACCATCCACCGGATGACCACTAAAATTGATAATCATCCTACTTGGAAACTTAAAACAATTAATACTGGACCACCTTTCAACGAGATTTTCAGGGCCGGACTGATTAACGCAGGTTTAACTTGTCATAGTGAGAAGGTTCACTCATAATCACTTGGATTCAAAATTGTTATGCAGTATTTCGGAAATACAAACTTTGTTTGTTAGCAACACTCGAGTTGTTACTTTCTCATATAGAAAGTTACGTAATTCTTAAACAATCAAAGTTTAGTTTTTAGCAGAAATATTCGTTTTCAAAGTTCTTCTAAAACGGTTTTAGAATTATGTCTGTCTGTCACTGTAGTAAAATTTTACACTGATTTTGATCACATTTCAATTTTGTCAATCTAAAGGGTTTTCCCCCACAACTTTCCCGAAACTCAAAATTTGAGGTTAACCGTCATAAGAAAACAAGATAATGAACGGCATAGTACTTAATCATCCCCATCATACACTATATTACTACCAGTATCTTTAAATTTAATACTCGAATTTTGGAAACTTAAGCCTTGTATAAAATGTTAAATTGTATTGGTAGATCAAGGGGGTAAATTTGTTTTTATAAATCACGCAATCGTGTATATCAATACTTTTCTGATACCTAACCTAACCTAACCTAATGGGCCTCATCAATATATATTAGAAAATATCTACTCGCTGCGCTTTTGTCAGTACTCGGCCCTAACGGGCCTTAAGCTGTACAAATGCAAATCTTTATCTAATTAAGTGTGTTCCAAGCGTAATAACACTAACACAATAAATTATTAAATAAATTGTTAAAATATTGGCAATTTTTATATTTTTAATTAGATATTTTGAATTTCAATAAGGTTCTATATGAACGGTGCCGGGTTATTTCCGACGGTTTCTAACTAGAAAGGGTTGACCAGGAATATATCCGTCGATTTTATCCCGTTATGGATTTGGCAACGTTGCACATTCCAAAAATACTAAAAGCACGACTCATATCTATTATTACAAGAGATACCCTGTCAATAGCTTGTCACTATAACCCTAAACAATATAATGAGTATACCTATGTCTATGCCATCTATAGTATAAATATAGAATCTTTCAGATTTTAAAGCATTTAGTTATGTGTTGTGCTCGTGTCAAGTTGGTCAAAATGGACTACGTGTTGATCAAATATTAGGGTTACCTAAAACCGTCGGAAATGATTCAGGTCAACTTCTTCTAACTGAAAACCGTCGGAAATGATTCAAGTCAACTCCTTCTAACTGAAAACCGTCGGAAATGATTCAGGTCAACTTCTTCTAACTGAAAACCGTCGGAAATGATTCAGGTCAACTTCTTCTAACTGAAAACCGTCGGAAATGATTCAGGTCAACTTCTTCTAACTGAAAACCGTCGGAAATGATACAGGTTAACTCCTTCTAACTGAAAACCGTCGGAAATGATTCAGGTCAACTCCTTCTAACTGAAAACCGTCGGAAATGATTCAGGTCAAATCCTTCTAACTGAAAACCGTCGGAAATGATTTAAGTCAACTCCTTCTACCTGAAAACCGTCGGAAATGATTCAGGTCAACTCCTTCTAACTGAAAACCGTCGGAAATGATTCAGGTCAACTCCTTCTAACTGAAAACAGTCGGAAATGATTTAAGTCAACTCCTTCTACCTGAAAACCGTCGGAAATGATTCAGGTCAACTCCTTCTAACTGAAAACCGTCGGAATTGATTCAGGTGAACTCCTTCTACCTGAAAACCGTTGGAAATGATTCAGGTCAACTCCTTCTACCTGAAAACCGTCGGAAATGATTTAAGTCAACTCCTTCTACCTGAAAACCGTCGGAAATGATTCAGGTCAACCCCTTTTACCTTAAAACTGTCGGAAATGATTCAGGTCAACTTCTTCTACCTGAAAACCGTCGGAAATGATTCAGGTCAACTTCTTCTACCTGAAAACTGTCGGAAATGATTTAAGTCAACTCCTTCTACCTGAAAACCGTCGCAAATGATTCAGGTCAACTTCTTCTACCTTAAAACTGTCGGAAATGATTTAAGTCAACTCCTTCTACCTGAAAACCGTCGGAAATGATTTAGGTCAACTTCTTCTACATGAAAATCGTCGGAAATGATTCAAGTCAACTCCTTCTACCTGAAAACTGTCGGAAATGATTTAAGTCAACTCCTTCTACCTGAAACCGTCGGAAATGATTCAGGTCAACTTCTTCTAACTGAAAACCGTCGGAAATGATTCAAGTCAACTCCTTCTAACTGAAAACCGTCGGAAATGATTCAGGTCAACTTCTTCTAACTGAAAACCGTCGGAAATGATTCAGGTCAACTTCTTCTAACTGAAAACCGTCGGAAATGATACAGGTCAACTCCTTCTAACTGAAAACCGTCGGAAATGATTCAGGTCAACTCCTTCTAACTGAAAACCGTCGGAAATGATTTAAGTCAACTCCTTCCACCTGAACACCGTCGGAAATGATTCAGGTCAACTCCTTCTAACTGAAAACAGTCGGAAATGATTTAAGTCAACTCCTTCTACCTGAAAACCGTCGGAAATGATTCAGGTCAACTCCTTCTAACTGAAAACCGTCGGAAATGATTCAGGTGAACTCCTTCTACCTGAAAACCGTTGGAAATGATTCAGGTCAACTCCTTCTACCTGAAAACCGTCGGAAATGATTTAAGTCAACTCCTTCTACCTGAAAACCGTCGGAAATGATTCAGGTCAACCCATTTTACCTTAAAACTGTCGGAAATGATTCAGGTCAACTTCTTCTACCTGAAAACCGTCGGAAATGATTCAGGTCAACTTCTTCTACCTGAAAACTGTCGGAAATGATTTAAGTCAACTCCTTCTACCTGAAAACCGTCGGAAATGATTCAGGTCAACTCCTTCTACCTGAAAACCGTCGAAATGATTCAGGTCAACTCCTTCTACCTCAAAACCGTCGGAAATGATTCAGGTCAACTCCTTCTAGCTGAAAACCGTCGGAAATGATTCAGGTCAACTTCTTCTACCTGAAAACCGTTGGAAATGATTCAGGTCAACTCCTTCTACCTGAAAACCGTCGGAAATGATTTAAGTCAACTCCTTCTACCTGAAAACCGTCGGAAATGATTCAGGTCAACTCCTTCTACCTTAAAACTATCGGAAATGATTCAGGTCAACTCCTTCTAGCTGAAAACCGTCGGAAATGATTCAGGTCAACTCCTTCTACCTGAAAACCGTCGGAAATAATTCAAGTCAACTCCTTCTACCTGAAAACAGTCGGAAATAACACGTAACCATATGAACATACTATAGTCCCCTATACAAAATGTCATGTTCCTATTTTTATTTTTGTGACCACTATCGTCTTTACGTACAGATGACAACGAGGACGAGGACCGATGTATGGAGACATGTCGAAAAATAATTTCGTATACTATAAGGAAAAACACAGTATACGAATCTGCTCTAAAATTCTTTAAATCTGCTCTAAGTTGATAAAAGTTTCTAAAATAAATCTTCTAAGGACTCAAATAAAACATATTAATCATCAGTTCCGAAAAAATGCAGGTTTCTTTGGTTTTTTCAAGGAGTTTATAAAGGCATAGGGTATATAATTGTAAGCTATCATCAAAAAAATATATGAATAAATACATGAATAATTAACAGTATAATATGATAATAGATCTAATTTGATGGAGTAGTAGTCGTATAATAACTAGCAGTGTGATTTACAATTAATTTTCCCAATAATCAATAAGTCAATCTTATTATTCAACATATGTTAACCTAACAAACACTATTAAATAATAATTTGTAGGATAGTGTATTCTAAAAACCAATGAAATTCGAAAAGGTTTTATAAATGAATACATAACGAAAGAAGTGCGTCGAAGTTTTTATGTTTTGGTCAGGTAAAATCTCCCCATAAGAAAGTTGTAGAAAACCGTTCCAATTTTTCGTTTAAAACTTATTTTAAACAACTTCTCGTTTTTGTGTTTACACCATTATATTTAATACTTTTTAATAGTTTAGTACGTTATTTGTAATGTTTGAAATCATGACTTAACGTTATGAACAACGCCTTTTTAAACGAAAAATAAAGTTAAAACAGTTTTGCGTGGATACCGAGTGTTTATAAAGTATGGAATATATATAAAAAAATTAAAACGGCTGAACATAAAAAGTTCGTATTTGGTATAAGTTAAACATTTACCACGAGTTTTAAATCTTGGCGGACATCTTGTATCCGCCATGTTAAAATTCGGTTTAATTTTTTTAAATAGGAATAAGGTCATGCGATACATTTTAAGTTTTTTGGTTCAATGGTTTTTTATATATCATTTTCTTAAAAAGTTATCTTCTAATATAACCTACAGAACATTTAAAACCACAATTTACAGGTGGAAAAATGAGTTGGGTATTTACCTTTAAACATGTATAACTATATTATATTAGTTATAGTTTGATTGGTGTAGCTCGTGTATCACTGAAGAGGACGACCTTGTCGTTGAAACGCGTCTGATACTAAGGCGTATTTTTTGTGAGTATTGTGTTCTGTGTGTTTGTTATACTGTATGTATAAGGTAGTTTTTCCTGACCTTGTCCCTCTTGATTACTTCCTATTTATATATTTAAAAAGTAAGATATATTTTAACCAATCAGAAAACTTAAATGAACTACAAAATAGGATAGGAACAGAAATTAACTCTATTACTGATCTCACAATTTCTAAAATTTTATAACCTTTTAGGATTGTGCCAAAACAATTTGAGCATCTTCCAAAATCACAATTTCAAAACTAAGCATGTAGTGTTTAAAGCTAAGTTGAGTATCTGTAAATTAAGATTTTAAATGTTCTGTAGTTGTATTAGTTGATACATTTTCAAGGACAATTATATATATATATATATATATATATATATATATATATATATATATAAACAGATTCCATCACTGAACCCAGAATAAAAAATAATGTAAAAACTTGTGACACATAACCCTGTTCCAATTTAAATATTCTAATATCAAGGCGCAGATCCAAGATGGCTGACGAAATTTAAAACTATCAAAACTGGATGTAAATGTTATCTTACAAACATTTACAAAAAACTAACGTTTTATGTTGATCTGTTTTATTATTATTTTTTTTATATTCCATACTTTATAAATACCGTGTATATGTAAATAACTAAATTACATAACGATTCCTGCACGCGTTTGACCGGAACTGTGTAACAATTATAAAACACAGCTTACAATCTTCTATGAGTACTGTGATGAAATTTACAATATTCACCTATAATCACAATTTACAAGTATAAAAACTAAAAACACAATAATAATTATTTAGTTTATGCCCTTAAATACTCAGATGTTCATTTCGATAACATGGATATCATCATTAAAGGGTTCTACAAGTAAACTATAATTATCTTTAAGTCTAAATTAATATAAACGGTAGAGTAAATACAGTATAATAAACACACAGAACACAATTCTCATAAAAAATACGCCTAAGTATCAGACGCGTTTCAACGACAAGGTCGTCCTCTTCAGTGATACACCAGCTACACCAACCAAACCACAACTGAACTCCCCCCAGAGGTTGGTGTAGCTGGTGTATCACTGAAGAGGACGACCTTGTCGTTGAAACGCGTCTGATACTTAGGCGTATTTTTTTTATGAGAATTGTGTTCTGTGTGTTTGTTATACTGTATAGTTTTTCTCATAAGTCAAGCTCAACATTTAAGGTGAAGTAAATGTTGTAGAGATGCAGGGTGAAGTGTACTAATTCTTCTAAGATGGGGAACTGCCACCAATAGAAGCCCCTTCATTCCCAAATTCTTTGAAAGTGTAGCACATGAAGATGGTCAAGGGTAGGTATCTCATTTACAACGATCTACACCCTTCCAGACTTCTATTCTTTTGGCACACTGAGGTCTTTCTGGTCTGTCTTCCTGACTTTGTTGTGTCTCTTCTATTACGAGTGCGATTTCTTTTGTGTGTCATGTTTGGCCTTCCTCTAGATTTATTATGATAGCGTTGTCAAGGAAATCACGACAAACCTGAGGACTCCCCATGCTGATACTCATCACTCAATGCAAGGTCCATTTTATCAACAAGTTGAACTGCCATGAGATCTCACAACAGTTCCTTATTTTTAATTTCTCTCGCCATGTTTTTCGCTAGAGCAGTTATAGAAAGTATGGCCCATCCGGCCAGAACTCCGCTTTATCGGGTAAGGTTAAATACTGTGAGAAGTCACCAAATATCCCTTGGGCGACAACTTTTCCTCAACGTCATTTACGGATCGCTTTATATTTTAGGGTTCGATTGAGAAACAGAATAAAAAAGGGGGTGAAGATATTATAGTAAGGGGAATATAGGTGGAAAAGAACTCATAGAATAGATCAATAAAGATACCCATGAATGTGAGTGGGATGTAGTGTAGATCACAGGAAAGACCTAAGAACAACTTGAAGGGTGGGGATCTGAGGAGGCTGTTTGGAGTGAGCGATGGGTTCACCAACTTCTATGCCAAGAAATGATGACCTACCACCCCTCCCACTCTATAGATGTATCAACCAATCAAATTTAAGCCACGCAAGGCCTATTGAAATGGTGGTGGTATTGGTGATAATTTTACTTCTAGTTAAGTAGCTAATCAATGTGTGTACAATATATTTAAAAAAATATTTTCGTTTTAAAAATGGCTTTCACTCAAAACAGTCAATACTTGATTTTGTATGCTACGCAATGTTTCCTTATTACACAGGTTTACGGTAACCTCAAAATTACTCCCACAAAACACGAAGTTACAGAATAATACCTGAATATAACGCTTTGATTTCTAGGTAAAAACCTTTAAGGAGGAATTCCTAGAAAACTTTGTAGATCGTAAAGAAAAATTATACAAACTATTTTTGCTGACAAGTTGGCAATACTATATAAACTGCACTGGTTTATTAAGGTGTTTCTTCGAAGGTATCCAAACAAATATGGCGTCTGTGTACCAAGAAATCTAATTGTACGGAATTTCCAAAGACGTAAAAGTTTCTGATAGTTGGCAGTACTGTAGAAGTTATTTGTTATATCGCTGTGGAATGTTATCACGGTTGGCGCTCTACCAAAGTAATTTGAATACATTTTCCAATGCATCGGGTGTGCGCACTCATTTTTTTTTTCGAAGATGCAGAAAGAGTCGTAAACAAATACCGCTTGTTTACTTGGAAACGATATAACAAAGTTGTTGTTGATTTTGAGCTCCGCTCGTGTAAAGGATTTATTTGCATTGTAATACATAAATACATCCAACTTGCTCCCTTCACTTATACAAACAAACACGGTTGCACTGTATAATATGTTTACAATTATTCCTGCAAATGTATACAGTACGAGAGTTTAACCTTTTACTTGTAAGATATGTAATAGATTTTACAACAAAATTCGTAGTACACTCCTACAACAGATGTTAGACAGCTGGTAAATTTCAAGAACACCGTAAATTAGGAACAGATAAAATATTAAAAATACTTTTGCTTTTCAAAAAAACAATTTGTTTACAACTTTGTAAAGTTGTTAACATTTCGATGTACATAGATTTTATGATGCTGAGGTATGCAATGAACAGGATAGTAGATGTTGCATATAATGCATTGACTTCTATACACAAATAATGTAAAGCTTATTAAAAGGGACAAGCGTAGGACGTTTAATTTGAAACTTCTGGGGCTGTATTAAGCGACGATTACACCAAAGACATATTGTGTAACATATTGCATGTGACAAACGACATCGCATTGTATACTCTTGCATGTGTCATCCAAGTATCCTGTCACATGCATGAATTAATAACACGAGAGGCGTTCAAACATAAGCAAGAATTTCATGGTTTGTTATTGTAAAGAATTCAAGGTAATCAGAACTGAATGACAAACACATTCATGTTTGAAGTTGTCATAGACTGTGAAACTTCCATCACTCCTGTCAGTTATAATCAACATATCGAAGCAGGAGGCACAACAAATAACAAATATAGGTGTCATTTCGTGTCAGTTTTAAAAATCAGTTTCAAGATGAATGTCTCTCTAAGTCCAGAGTGTATGATTCCAAGCCATTTAAAGAAGGTAGGGTAAGAGTTGAAAAAGAACCATATCCTCGACAGCCGATAACCTCAACCAGTGAAGATAAGGATGACTAATTCGAAACAATTGGAAAATAAACATCAGAGAAATTGTTGAAAACTTGAAATAAGTGTTGGTAGTATATCTTACATTAAGCAAGGTGAGTGTCAGGTGGGTTTCCAATCAAAGGATCAGACTCAATAATAACCTGTTAGTGCACCAATAATAGTAACCCAAAACCACATTTTCCCCTGGGAAAATCATGGCCACTCTTTTTTCGGGGGATTCACAAGGAATTAATTTTTTAATCAATTTTTTCTTAGCGCTATCACTGCTGAGTTTTGTTCTACAATTTAAAAAATGGATAACGTACTGTTTTGGTAAAACCCCATTTTGAGGTTCAAAACACTCACATCACATCTGACAATGCACCATTAGCTAATGCATCTTTGAAGAGATTAATTTAATTTAGATACATTACCGAATTAAAGCGAATTACTAATTAAACATTCACACAACACAAACACAAGTTATCAGGACTTTTATATTATATAATATAAAGACAGGACTTATCTAAAGTTATCCATTGTCAAACTCGTCTTGTTTAAATAATAAGTTAATCCGTCAGTTTTAGGGATGGGCCTACGCGTGTACAGGCTGCGGAATGCTTCTCTCCCGTTCGACTAGCGTGGTCTGCTCAAGATAGCTACACTGCCGATCAGCTGTTCACTGCTGTATTCACAAATGGAACGCTGCTCAAGTAGGTTCTACTTAACTACCAGTTCTAGACTCCGTGATACACTCGCAGTCTTCAGTTGTTAAAGTTATTAAATTCATGATAGTTTGTTATTATTGGTGTAGTTTATTCGATTACTTGTCATCATTTGTGTATATACAATAGCAAGGTGTTTTGATCATATAGATCAACTCCAGTTTTCAAGAGATAACATAAATAAAGAAATACTTATATACCAAGTGTCCTAAAAGTCCCACCCCCCATTATTTTTTTATTAATGGAAATAGACAGATTTGCTTTGGATAAAGTTTAGATAACCAAAGGAGGAGTTTTTTGAAGTATCAACATTTTCAACCCTTAACCCCAAAATGGGGTAGTTTGGGGATAAGTCAAGAATTTTAAATAGCAACCCCTATTGAATAATACCTCATTTGAAATGTCTTTTAAAAATAAGAATAATGATGTAAACTAGAGGTCTCTAAGTTCATCCTACCCAACATAGCGACCAATCGAATTGTGAATTCGTAAGCTCCAGTGGCAGGTGACCCAATTTTTTGGAAGTAAAAATAATCCGACTATTGTTTACATTTTACTTAATTCATATTGATACAGGGTGTTTCAGAAGGTATTTCGTGAACTGATTTTAAAGCTAAATATAAAAATAGGTCCGGAAAAGTTTAGTTTTCTTTATCGGCCATTATGTGTTTTTTGAAAAATATTGATAACTTTAGAAATTATAAAAATTTGATGTAAAGTTATTTCCACGCCAAATCTAAAAAAGAATGGTTTCTAGAAATAAAATTAATCAAAATTAAAATTATTTTAGTTTAGGTTAATTTTGAATGTCGTAGACAATTACAAGAAATTACATTTATAACTCGGTTATCCTTTTAGAGAAAAATTTGGAAACTCATTTCGTTTGTCGTTAAAGTTTGTCTCATACATTTTTCGTAAAACAAACGATTTTTGTGAAATTTAATATTACACATTTTAAACTCACGCCATTTTGAAAATTAACATAATAAAGTTTTGATTCTTGGTATACTGATAAAAAATAGCATAAGAAATATGCATACCAAATTTAAACTCGAAATATTAATAATTTCCAAAGTTATTATTTTTCAAAAAACACAAAATTGCCTACAGAGAGAAAACGAAGTGTTTTCTATATGTTTAGTTTTTTCTTAATATTTAGCTGTAGAATCAGTTCATAAAGTCCTGGAACATCCTGTTAGGACTTCCAGTACACAAAGTATAAGGTAAAGTAATTATTATGCAAAATTTCGAACTACGTTTTGAGTGATCTTCACGTTTCACGGCCTTCAAAAATTTTCATCATGTCGTTTGTCGATACAATTAAGATAGAAACATGAAATTTGCTCATATAGATCCTATTAAAATTCAGAAAAATCAATTGATAATTACAAAATGACGTCCAAACTTTTATTGTTAAAATCGCTAACTTATAACATAATAAATTAGAAACAAATTTGCAGGTTTCAATTTTGCAAGTAATGAGTTCCTTACCTGACAAATAGCGAAGTAAATTTCAAAAGAAAATGTGATTTTCGTATAGTTACAAGAAGAGGGAAGGCTGTGTCATCGACACGAGCGTAGTGAGTGGAGGTTCCTTAACATATCTTCAAGGCTCGGCAGGATCGACAGGAGACTTACAAAAATACCTTTTAATAGGCCGTGTTAGTGCTTCGGCTACTTAAAGAAAGTAATAATATACTACAGAATTACGAGGTTCAGAAAACCTGTGTAACAACTGTTTAAACAAACTTAACCTACTGGATAAGACTTCTTGATCTACCAATACAATTTAACATTTTGTACAAGGCCTAAGGAACCAATTTGTAGGCATTACATTTAGAGGATCTGCTCTGCTGGGTTACATTTAATGAAGCTGGTTTAGTAACATTTGTCGCGAATCATCATTTTTACAATTGTTCCTTACACCACAGTTTCATAATTATACTGTATTTAATATTTTCGTTAGCCCGCCGTATATTATTCGAAGTACCCACGTCCATGTCATGGGATCTTGCGATAACTGTTTTCAGTGGACGCCATTTGAAACGGATAAAAACGATTTAAAAAAACGTGTGACTAAATCCATAGGACTAGTTGTAAATAAGTTTATTCAAAAATTGCATTACGATTGCCAACTTCGTAACAAGGAAAATCATGTGGATGCTTATATTGAGTATGGTTGTGATATTCCCGAGGTACAACTTGATGTAAAACTTTATTCAAGTATTTTGGGTTAGATTCCTCTCTTTCATCTTTCCTATCAGATCTCTCTTGACCAACTCTTGTTCTCTTCCGACTCTGACGCTTTTAGAGTATTCAACTGCAAGTGGTCTTTATGTTATTTTCTTCTTTTTTATAAGGTGTAAATGACCGAGACGTTTTTCGCCATTAAACAAGGAAAAAAACAGCAAAATACCAAATAGTAGAGTTAAAATTGTCCTACGTTTCACTCAGTAAATATCGTATAATGAAGCGCTATATTAATTTCGACGACACGATGTCTCAATGGCCGATCACAGACTACAATAATTGTATTAACTCTTATAAGAATACGTGTTGAAATGCATCACGGGTAAGTTATGAGACAATTTAAAATCCAAACACAGATCGACAGAAAGCGTTGCAAATCTAAATTCAGGTTTTGTAATTATCTGTGTTATAAAATAATGAAACAAAAAAAAACTATTCATGAACGTAAACTAGGCAATAAACTAGAAGACTTGTTAATTAATTTACAAGAACAGTTCAATTCTAGTTTAATTGACAATCGACTGTAACTGAATGATCAGAAACGAGTCCTGAGATGGATTCGGGACAAGATTCTTGCACGTGTCTATCCTTCTAGTGAATGAAATTCTATCCAGTTTCTATTCAATGGTAAAAACAAAATCATCAAATAAGATCTATTATGACAATCGCAAAAGGAAAAGGGGAACAGCTGAGCATGTCTAAAGGATTGATTGTGAAAATAGAGAGAAACAAATGAAGAGTGGAATGCCTTTTGTTGGTCGCTTCATGGTTATTTAGATTTGTAAAAGATGTCTGATGTACATAACGAGATGTTTAAATCAAGCAGGCTTGCCAACGGATGGCATTGAAAATAGCCTTGAGTTTGGTTTACACTTTGGAATTAATTAAGGTACTTAGTACAAGAAACTAGGTCCTGCAGGATGTTATATAGGTTTCACGATGGAAATATTGTTACACGTAGTCTTTTATGAAAACTAATTCTTTCGCTCAAATACGGGAGGGGGGGATTTACTCATTATAATTGACAGTTTAAATGGTCACTATAAACAATCAAGTTGTAAAAACATTGCACTCACACAACCATTCACAAACAAATACTTACAAAGAATAATTATAGTTACTAAAAACTATTTGTTTTTGTGTTAAAATTTTTTTTAAACCGTTCGTTCATCATCGCCTGATAAAAGAAGGAAAGAACATAAAATACAGATCAATAGCCCTCAAATATTCTAATAGCGTCAGGGTTAAAGAAGAACAAGAGTTGGTCAAGATAGACCTGGTTGTAGAGATGAAAGAGAAGGATCTAACCCATGACAACATGAAGCTTTGGGCTTGCCAAGACCCTATTCATTATAAGTAGATCCAACTGAATGTTAGTTTAGGTTCCATGGTGGAAATACTCGTTTAAGTACTGCTATATTTTGAAAACTTCAGTTCAAATACAGAGTGTTCATTATAATTAACAGTTTAAACGGTCACTTTAAGTCATCACATTGTGAATATTGCACTAACTTTCTCATAGAAATGCCTATGAAACCAAATACTAATAAAAAAATAATCACAACCAAAAAATACAGTTTCAGAATTTATCGATTAAAAAAAGTTAGGAAATAAACAGTGTCTCATAAACTGTTTCTCCGATTTTGATACAGAAAGCAACCAACAGAGTGAGTACGGGCGCGGCAATCCCGATGAAACCCAACTGGATCTACACTTTTTTAATGTAGTCTTCGTTTAGATTCTCTCTTTCAACTCTCATATCTGGTCTCTTAACCACCTCTTATGAGAGTTGGTTCCTAGAGAGTTTTGATGGAGAGGGTTTCTGCCATTAATCAATAAGAAGAAAAAACTTGCAACAATATCATTTTATAAGAAAGTACAAATCAGGCTTCTTACCATTGCTTGCCTGATTCTGTCTTGGCTTAGAGGTAGTTCTCACCGTGTTTTTATCTTCGCAGAAGTTAGGTTGGTAGTTCTTCATCGACAACTTTATCGTATTGCGTTTAGAAACGCCATCATGACTTGGGCATGTTAAAATTTATCATTATTTTGTTCGTGTCTTACTTTCATTTATTGATTACCTTTTATTGTAAGGAAGTCATTACGAAATAAAATGTTCAACTGAATGTGAAATGCTTGTGCAAAGTAAGCAAAAGGAATATTAAATGCAATATATTTTTGAACAGCTATAGGCGTTGATCAGCTGTTCAGTTAAGTTTCGCAACAAGGAAGATAAAATTATATTAATTAAAAAGCCGGTAAAATGTTGCTCTAGATATCGATTAGCCCCAAGCAGAACTGGACCGGTTACATTACAACCGGGTGTCATATTTTATTTTTATACAATCGATCTAAATTTGCATCCAGTCAAACCACATCGTGTTTTATTTTTAGCAAAGTTATTAAAGCCGGTGTAACATTGAGGCCAGGCGTCAAGTGTCCTTTGTATTTTCTTAGGGGACTGAGTTTCAAGTGTTGTTGACCATTGGGGTAAAAAAAATAATGTCGTGTATGATTTGGAGGGTTTTATATTTCTTGTCATCTTCAGGAAAAAGTTTTTAAATGTGAAAGTCATATAAACCCGTAAAATCAAGGACGTTCAGTCAACTTAACCTAAACAAGTTGTTGTTTTAGTACTCTGAGGGATCATTTATAGTGAGTAAAGTCGAGGTACCCAGATGAATCTACGCCTCTTTATTTACGCACTATACGAGGTGTAGGATAATTTTGGTGATCCTCTAATTTTCGACTTCTGTTTTTTGACTGAACTTCATGTTTCATGACCGCACGAAACAGAAAAAGCACGATAGTGGTTTAAAATAAAAATAGAAACATAACATATGGTATAGAACCCTATTGAAATTCAGAAAAATAGCATTAGAAATGTCTTTGTCTTTAAACAGTATTTTTTATGATCATATATCTTTCGATAATCAACACACTAAATTAGATGAAAATTTGTAAATTTCAATTCTCCAAGTAACCAACCCGATCTCTCTCTATGGTGACAAAGAGCGAAGTCAAAAATGTAACTTCGAATTCTGACCTTTCAAGAAAATGTGATATTTTCATAATTACAACATCCAGCAATGATCTTAAAATACACATCTGCGAGGACCAATATTAAGAAAGTAATGATGTACACAATTACGAGGTTCAGAAAACTTGTGTAAAAACTGTTTTAAACTAACTTACCTTTTGATCGAACAATATAATTTAATATTTCCTACAAGGCTTAACACACTAACTTTTGGGCATAACATTTAAAGGTTTTGCTAGTATTGTATTGTATGTTGGAATTGTTAAGTACCATCGTGACGTCCAACAACTTGTTTTATTTAGTTTTACGTTAGAAATAGCTTTCTTTTATCTTTCTTATCAAGTCTCTTTTGATCAACCCTTTCTTCCAATTCTGAAGTTATTAGATTATTTTAGTGTTGTTTTCATTCATCCTTTCTTTACTTCTTCCTTTTCTTTATAAGGCGATGATAACTGAGAGATTTTTCCTTTTTTAACAAAAAAAAAAAATGTATAATTTTACTTATCGTGTTATTCCTTTAAATACAACTGTTTTCAATACATGCATTGAGATGCTAAAGTTGTTCTGTTTAGTCCTAGGACCTAAAAACATCAGCTGAGGTCGAGGTCATCAGCTGTTACTTCGTTTATACGAATTAATTAACGATTGTAAAGCATCTATAATAACAACCGATACTCTCGATTGTAAATAACCGTTAAAACAGCTGTTACCATCTATTTGAAGGTAAATAGGTTATAACATTTTAGTGTTTGTGAAATTGTTTTCTTATATTATTTGCAGTATAACGGAAAATATAGTTCATCACTTGGAGCAAAAGAAGCTTTTCGATCATCGCTCATTTTCCTTGAGCTTAAACTTTAGATTGAATTGAAAATATTAAATGTTGAGCTTGACCTATGAGAAAAATTATACAGTATAAACACACAGAACACAATTCTCATACAAAATACGCAGACGCGTTTCAACGACAAGGTCGTCCTCTTCAGTGATACAAGTCGTTCTAGGTCTGATACTTAGGCGTATTTTTTATGAGAATTGTTCTGTGTGTTTATACTGTTGAATTGAAAAGCTTCACTTTTTGTCCTAGTGGTGACTATTATTTACTTAAATGGTCGTAAATTATGTATAAATCTAACGTTGACCAATTTAAATAGAATCTACTGTTCTTTAACAAAAATTGACTTATTGTATTTTGATTTTTTTTTTGTATACGGAGACCAGATACGCACAATTAAATATCAAATTCGAACTCAGCGTAATAAAATATTATGAAGCTCCCTAAGTCGGACAAGAATTAATTATTTTAATACATTTTAAAAAACAATTAAATGCTAAACGGGTTCTAGTCGGAAAATTAAGTACGGGGCAGATTAGGCAATCCGGTTACTTAAAGTATTGTGAAAAAGTAACTATTTCTAAGTGTGAAATCTGCTAGTGTTTTATTTAAAATGGTTTACACGTTGAATAACACACGAGATATGAACAAAAACTGTTTAAAATGGCCGCCATTTTGACATTGTTAACGTGATTTTTCTGAATTTTTATATATATGAGCACACTATAGATTGTTATTCCAATTATTTTAATCTTCATTTTGTAGCCCGAAACGTGAATATCAGACAAAAAACTGAAGATATATATATATTTTTTTTTTACTGGTGTCAAAAATTTCCCAATAATTCATATACAGGGTAAGTAATAGTAAATAATTTTGTTTATATCTTCGTTTATTACTTTTTTAGTAATTATGCTCTATAATAAAAAGAAGCTGAAATTAATATGTGTTCAATTAATTATTATTCTAATTGTAATTATGAACAAAATATGATCACATTTTATTCATATCGAGTAAAGCGAGAGCGTGTTCAACTTAACTGCACTATTTAATCAGGAAAAATTAAATTTTTTGGTAAAAAGACTTCCTCAAAATTCAATTCTAGAGGATAAACTTTTATCTACAAGTCCTTTAACGACAGTTATTGCTCATTTTTGAAATTATAATTATAATAATGTTCATATGAATTTTATTTGATAAAAAATAAGTGTTGTTACAAAAGTGAAATATAAACTCAAATTTAAAAGTTAGGAAACAATATTGTTATCAGTTGAATTTCATGAGAATTAGGATGTACGCCAAGTACTACTTACAGAATATGACAAAAATACAACGAAAAATGGTCATAAATGTTTAAAATTTCGGCCAATTATAATGTGTTTTTAAAAGTTTTTTTTTTACAGATAAAATTTACAATCAAAAATCTATCACGAGATGTGGCCACAATATATATGTCTACATACTAAATTTGATTAAAATTAGTACACAGGTCAATTAGCCATATTGGACAAGCTATAATTGAATATTTCAAAATATTTGTACCTTTTTAAATTTTTTAATAATTCTTAGGAATAGCCTGTTTAGTTTAATGCATTAAATATATTTTTAAGTTAGTTTTGTCACATTGTTGGCACTATATTGGATCCGCCATTTTGAATTTCTTCCGGGAACTTAAAATTTAGTCTTTTAACTTAAAAGTACTTATCAGAAATATTCAGAACTTTTCGACATAAACTTTAAACAAAATTTTCGTTTTTATCATTTTTAGCCGTCATATTAATTCCACCATTTTGCAGGTTTATGACAATTTAGATATCAGATTCGTAATCAGCGACCTCAAAAACTGTCGGATAACAAGATTTATGTAAATTGGATAAGAAAAAAAAATTAAGTTATATGAAGAATTAAATACAAAATGGCCATTTTGGCTAAGCTCAATAATTTTGGTTAGCATAATTAAAAAATCCTTTCTTACGTTTTTGGAAATTTAATTACGATAATTTAAAAAAAATATCTCAATCGGTTGCAAAACTGGATAATTTTGAACGAAAAAATTGCGATTCCGCTGTCCGCCGTAGACCTTGTGACTGGACCCAGATATTCACTGCCACCTCAATGTCGTTCTGTTGGCAATCCGGTTGGTGATCGAGGTTTGCCGTGTAACCAAGATTGCACTGGCAACTCAATTCACGACCGAAGATACAACTGTACTCAACCAAGATCCCAACCACGATGAGACTGCACCTCGGAACAACTACATTACACTGAAGAAAAAGTGACAATTCCAATACCCAGGGGATTTCAAAACTGACAGTCGCAAATAAACTCAATATCGATTTTTATTCATCAATTGCACAGAAAACACCAACTTTACACCCCCTAAAATTAAGCTTGAAGGTTAGATGAGCCAATAAACCAACAATACAATCAACCCATCACATTACTTCATGTATATGTGACAAAGTAAAAACAGCTGATATTTACTGTTTTATCTTGTCAGGGTATCAAGAGTATTTTGTTATTTTCAATGGAATGCTTCTTGTTACTGATCTCACAAATCATTCTTTATACTTATTATTATATCATAACTCATGTAATTACATACTTGCAGTCTATTTATATCCTCTGGTTATAATTATAGTTAGTTATACAACAGCTGTGTAGGCTGCAGTTACAATAAATCAATGACGTAGCTCTTTTATTTATCTGAGAATTTTAATATTGAATATAAGTTATTGCGATTTCCTCATGACAGAAAGTAAGGAAGTAAATTATCTAACATAAAATAGGTTTTTCTTGTGGGTTAAGATTTCCAGAACTATTTTTTTGAAATAGTTCAACCTGCAGTATTTGGTTCAAGTCTAGAATATGTATTTTTATTTCAGTTTCCATTGCACGAGTTGTACAGCGTGTGAAGAGACTATTTTGAAAAATACAGAGTAAAAAAAACCATATTATGAATTATTATAACTATTATCAAGTAATTTAGATTTTATCATTTAACAAACAATAATTAAATTGTCGAAGGCCCGGCTCATCAACAAGATCCATAGGTTAGTCACTCAGTCACGCCAAAGTCAATAGGTTTCAATTTCTTCAACCTGTGCTAATCTGTTTGACTGACACTGTGAAATTTAATTTATTTAAACTTTTTTAAATGTAAGTTTATCATTAATTTAAAATGTTTAAATTGTACTCTTTACATTGGTTCTTTCGATGAAACGCATTTAAATAAAGCAACAACAACAAATTTATTACAAAATTAGATATAAAGAATTATGTTCACAAATATTAGGATTGAGAAAGTTATACAGCTGAAAGGTTTTCGTCTTTAAACCACAAGGAAGAATACATATAACCTAACGATCCGTCTATGCTGCCAAAACGGTAAGAGAATTTTTATTGCTCAACTGTACTGCATTGTTTATTCCATTTTCCTATAATAAAAATAGTATAAATTTATTTCTGTTTGTCTTTTATTGTTCATGCATATGGTGAAATCAAAATTTAATAAAAGATAACCGCGACATGTTTTGTTACATGTAAATTACAATTTTGAATTGACACCATTTTGAAACTTGCTGATTGATGAGAATACTTCACCATATTAGAAGAAAATTGGAAACCTTTTCTATGTGGTAGATAGGACACAAAAATTACCATATTTATACATATTAAACACATAAAACTTACTGTATACAGAGTGTCCACAAATTTTTTTAAAATAATTTAGATTTGGGTTTTAGGCTTAAAATTAGTCGATTACCCTCAAATTCCATTATACCAAATGTACCCCTAGTTCTTGATTTTGGCCTACTTTCCACTTTATATATGTTTTCTAAAGAGGGGTTTTGGGGAGGGGTTAATTTGGGAGTATACTAATAAAATAATAATAATAATAACTTAACCGTCTCGTATGTCATTAAAAATCATAGAAAAGAATTCCATGTGTAATTTCTTTTAACACATATGTGTAATAAAGGTTGTGTAGAAAAAAATATGAGTCGAAAAATCGTCCCCTGGTCCAAAAAAGTGGTTTTGAGAATTATATCTGTATGTTTTCTGTAGTATGTGTGTGTGAGTGCGCGCGCGCGAGTGTGTGTGTTTGGTACAACTCGATTGTGTGGATCAATTGTAATAAAATATGGTATCTTGGCACATTTTGACAATATCTCAGGACTTTTTTTCCCATTTTTTCACATAACTTAACATTAGTGCCATATAATATCACAAAATTGCAATTTGTTCCAAAACAGCATAACGTTTTAAATCAAATTTTGATCAATTATAGACTCTAAGAACCGAAATACAACTTTGCGCCGATTATTTAAAGTTTAATAATGTGGTTAGTTTATCCTCTAAGAAAGTTTTTTAAAGTCAAATTCTTGATAAATCGCTTTCTTATAAACCAAAACAATTCACCCAGTTTCAACGGCCGAAATAAAAGGTAAAAAAATTGCGCTTTAATAATATTCAGAAGATAGATAATTATACCTCACAGCGTGTACGGGCCTGGCAATCCTGCGGTATACTAACTGGATCTACACTTTTTTATGTTGTCCTGGGCTAAATCCCTCGCTTTTATCCTTTCTATCAAGTCTTTCTAGACCGATTTTTGTTCTTTTCCGAACCTGAAACCATTAGAGTATTCGAGAGCTAGTGGGTCTTTATTATATTTTTATTATTTTTTCTCGGCGATGATGACCGAGAGGTTTTTCAAAAAACAAGAAAATAAATCATATTTATTTAATACAATTTTGAGAGAATTTAAGTCTTGTATTTTGTTTATGTGTTTACGAAAAGGGCACTGTAAATTTGAAACGAATTACAGCAACATCAGAATAAAACCTTTTCTTATGATGAACTTAATTGACTCAGACAATATACTGCGGCTTTAGTACTTCACAGAATCAACAAGAGTGCAGACTTTGTGGATACGACGGCCATTAGAGTTTTTTTTTCTCCGTCTGATTAACAAGTAAATTGGTTTGTGAATCATTGTGTCCGAGGGCGGTAATATGCGGACGTTGGGGGCGGTAGTCCCATCAAGACAGCGTGGCGACTCTTGAAGAGTCTTTCATTGCCTCAATAACACACACACGCGCGCGCGCGCACACACACACACACACACACACACCCCACACACACACATACACACACATATGGGCAAGGTCCAGCAACATTGTGCTTGTATTCCCACACCCATCCAGAAAACCAAAAGTTGCAGCTAGTGACATATCAGTTCCTTTTAATACTACGTACTTTTCTCATTATGTAGTAGACATTTTATTACATTTTTTCCCTGATCAAGAATGTTAAAAGAAACTTTAAAAATCTTTTGTGAAAATGTTGAAATATATTTTGACGAGGCTTGAAAACAAAACTGTTTTAATTTTTATATTTTTCGTCACACTAGTTAAAACAGTTTTGCATTTAGTTGGTTCACAGATGCCCATGACTGTATTACAGGACCACCAGAAACAATTAAGACCCACTCGTCGATTTATGGTGACATTTTAACTAAAGTAGCAATTGAGACGGTTCTTTAGATAAAAGAAACTCTTGTAGGGTAGAAGTGCAGTTTGAAATAGTTTCCAGTAGATGGCTCTGTTTATTGTTTCCGAAGAAACACGAATTCCATCGTCTGATGTTCGACTCATAAAACGAATAAAATTAAATTTCCACATAATTATATATTTTTTAAATGTTTACATAACATAAGAAACTGTTAAAAAATGGATATCCAATTTCCTTATATACAATTGTATTTTGTTTAGTTTAAATTAAACCTACGTTAAGGTTATATAGTTTTGTATAATAAATTGCATTAACTTTCTCACAAACCGTTCCACAAAACCAAATATTAACAAAAAATATACTTAGTCCACCAACCCAAAAAAAATATCCACTATACAAAGTATAGGTTAGGTTTGATAATTTTTAAAAAATATTGACCTCTGTTTTTGATTGATATTCATGTTTCATGGCCTCATTGTCGTAAGAACATTAGCGGCCACAAAAACTAAGATAGGAACATGAAATTTGGCGTGCTCTTATAAAATCATATTGAATATTATAAAAATAGGGTAATTATATAGCAGAGCTGCCTCACTTCAAAATCAATTTTTAAAGGTTTTATTCGTCAAATAAATGTTGGAAAAATATTTTACTATCGAAAAAAAAGTGTCGGAAAGATGATTACATAACATAATTTCACAAGATTACACAAGAAAATCTTAATCAGAGTCAAATTCTGCTGCAAATTCAGTAGATGAGGAATTTATTGAATTTAAATGTATTTCACTCGTAATTCGCCATAAATGATGAAAACGAGTATTATACTCATTGTACTTTCTCTTAAACATAAATTCTTTATGGCCATGGAAATGTTGTTTTGAATTTCCATATCGTGGCACATTTCCTCGCACCTCCCTCCATTGACGTTCAATTGTCTGCGTATGTGCTTCAGTGTACGCATATGTAGGGCTGTATTATTATATGTCACGAAAGGTTTGGCCAGGTTGCTATATATATATAACCACCTGGCCAAACCTTCCGTACGTTTATTGAAGTGAATGTCATGAGTATGAAAGATAACACAGAGTTAATTTTTTCACGAAAAAACTACTTGTGTAATTGTATTATTGTATTATGTAATCATCTTTCCGACACTTTTTTTCGATAATAAAATATTTTTCCAAAATTTATTTGACGAATAAAACCCATAAAAATTGATTTTGAAGTGAGGCAGCTCTGCTATATAATTACCAAAAATAGAATTGATTGTCAAAATGACGATCATTTTAATGAATTTTTGTTCATGTTTCTTGTATTACACACAGTGTTACATAAAATTATACAAACTCTATTAAACTCACCGTCCAATAGCCCAGTTTAGGTTGTCCAGAGATTTCCTTTTTTACACTTGTATGGTTATTATCCTTCATACATTACACAGTTATATATTTTTTAAACACGCTATTTAATATAAGAAAACATTACACGCGTATATATGGAATTAGAGTCAAGCAAACCTACTATCTAAGACAGAACTGTCTCTCTTTAGGAGAACTTTAGAAGTTTATCAGTATTCTAGATTGTGTCTGAAATACATTATTGTATCAAATAATAAGTTTAAATCAAAGTTTAATTTCTCGTTAAGTAATGTTCCAAGTAGGCTACTCTTTGGATGCTTCAAACTGTTCTCAACGTATTTGTGTTTTCTTTGAATGATGTGTGTTGGCAAATTTTAATTCCGTTTTTAAAAATTGTGTTTTTTGTATGGCAGGTGGAATATGTTCTCTAAATATTTTTTTAAACGATCTTGGTCAATCCGCGCAAGATATTCGGTAAATTCTTGAAGGATAACATCAATCCAAATATAAGCAACTTGTACTTGCGTAGCGAAATTGTAAATAGGACAGAAAAGACATGTTTAGAAGAAAGTAAATATTATAATGGGAGATAAGATTTTGGTTGTGTGATTGAAGATTAGATCAATAAATTTCTTAGAAAATGACAGATGAGGTAATAGGACAGAAAATATTTCTAGGAACAAAACAGATATAGTACTGGGAAAGGATATATTTGTTAAAATAAAGACGATGAGATAATGGAACAGAAAATGTTTGTTGCAACGAAGTAGATTTTGTAATGTGGCAGAATATGCTGGTAGAAGATAGAAGAAGTGATGATGGCATAGAAAATGTTTTTTGCAACAAAGCAGATATTGTAATGGGGCAGAAAATGTTGGTAATAGGTAGAAGAAGTAGGCATAGAAAATGTTTTTTGCAACAAAGCAGATATTGTAATGGGGTAGAAAATGTTGGTAATAGGTAGAAGAAGTGGTAATGGCATAGAAAATGTTTTTTGCAACAAAGCAGATATTGTAATGGGGTAGAAAATGTTGGTAATAGGTAGAAGAAGTGGTAATGGCATAGAAAATGTTTTTTGCAACAAAGCAGATATTGTAATGGGGTAGAAAATGTTGGTAATAGGTAGAAGAAGTGGTAATGGCATAGAAAATGTTTTTTGCAACAAAGCAGATATTGTAATGGGGTAGAAAATGTTGGTAATAGGTAGAAGAAGTGGTAATGGCATAGAAAATGTTTGTTGCAACAAACCAGATATTATAATGGGGTAGAAAATGTTGGTAGAAGATAGAAGAAATGGTAATGGCATAGAAAATGTTTGTTCCAAATAAGTAGATATTGTAATGGGGCAAAACATGTTGGTAGAATATAGAAGAAGTGGTAATGGCATAGAAAATGTGTGTTAGATGAAAATATATATGAAAATAAGAAAAAAAATTTTGGTTTCACAAAGGAAATGTCATAAAAGGATAGAAAATGTTTATTAGAACAAAGCAGGTGTGGTATAAGGACAGAATTTATTTGTAAGGAGAAAGAAGATGTGGTAATTGGACAGAAAATGTTTGTTGCAACAAAACAGATGTGGTAATGGAACAGAAAATTTTATATTATTAATACGGTTTAATCGGACATTTCCCATCATTTGTGTATTTAAACATTAATAGACATCGTTTCGAGAGTTAAAAACAACTCTCGTTATCAAGTCTAAAACTAGAACATAGAAAATAAAAAAAACACCAACATAGCCTAGTAGCCTATGAAAAATACACATCATTATGAAATACCTTTAATGCCAGAAAATTTTAGTTATAACAAATTAGATGTGGTAATGGGACAGAATATGTTAATGAATCAAAGACGAAGATAATGGGATAGAAAATATCGAATAGATGGAATCAGACATGATAATGGGGGTGAAAATGTTTGTTAGAACAAAAGAGATGTGGTAATAGTGCAGAAAATGTTTGGTGGAACTAAGCAGATATGAGAGAATATGTTAAGTACTTAAGAAGATTTACTAATAACATTGAAAAGTTTGTTAAAAGAAAGTAGACATGATAAAAAGGCAGAAAATATGTAGTGGAAAGAAGGAGATGATATAACGTAGCAGGAAATGTTTGATAGGACTAAGAAGATGTGGTAATGGGAACAAAGCACATGTTGTGATATTAAGACAGGAAATGCCTGGAAGAAGGAAATATATGTGAATATTGGACAAAAATGTTTATTAGAACAAAGATGATGTAATCATGGGATACAAAATACTTGTAAGAACAAAGGAGATGAGATATTATAACACAAAATGGTTGTTAGAAGAAAGTAGACGTGAATATTGGACAGAAAATGTTTATTAGAACATATCAGATGTGTGGTATAGAAAAAAGTAAGATCAAAGGAGATGAGATATTGGAACACAAAATGGCTGTTAGATGAAAGTAGGAGTGAATATTGGATAAAATGTTTGGTAGGACAAAGCAGATGTGGTAATAGTACCGAAAAATATTTGTATGAACAAAGGAGACGAGATATCGGAGCACAAAATGCCTGTTAGAAGAAAATAGATGTGGATATTTTCAGAAAATATTTGTTAGAACAAGCTGCAAGGGCGTACCCAGGATCAAAACTAGAGGGGGGCAAGCCATGGTCATTCAATATACAATTGATTATTAAAATAGTTATTTCAAGAATTATTGTATTAAATTCCAGCAACAAAATGTATAATAAAGATTTATTTTTTTTGCTTCCTGCCCCTCGCTGGGTACGCCCATGACAAGCTGATATGATAATGGGATACAAAAATGATTGTAAGAACAAAGGGAATGAAATATTGTAAAACAAAATGCCTGTTAAAAGAAAGTCGATGTGAATATCGGATAGAAAAATGTTTGATAGAACAAAGCAGATATAATAGTGTGATAGAAAAATATTTCTACGAACAAAGGAGATGAGGTATCAGAACACAAAATGCCTTTTAGATGAAAATAGATGTGAATTTTGGGCATAATATGTTAGTTAGAACTAGCTGATATGATAATGGGATACAAAAATATTTGTAAGAACAAAGGAAATGGGATATTGGAGCACAAAATGGCTGTTAGAAGAAAGTACATGTGAATATTGGACAGCAAATATTTGTTAGGACTGAGCAAATGTGTTAATAGGACCGAAAAATATTTGAAATAACAAAGGGGTTGAAATATTGGAGCACAAAATGGCTGTTAGGAGAAAGTAGATTACATGTGAATATTGGACAGACAATGTTTGTTAGGACAAAGTAGATGTGTTAATAGGATCGAAAAATATTTGTAAGAACAAAGGGGATGAAATATTGGAACACAAAATGGCTGTTAGGAGAAAGTAGATTACATGTGAATATTGGACAGACAATGTTTGTTAGGACAAAGCAGATGTGTTAATAGGATCGAAAAATATTTGTAAGAACAAAGGGGATGAAATATTGGAACACAAAATGGCTGTTAGAAGAAAGTACTGTACTTGTGAATATCGGACAGAAAATGTTTGTTAGGACAAAGCAGATGTTATAATGAGATAGAAAAATGTTCATAAGAACAAAGAAAATATGGTAGGCCTAATGGGCCTGAGTATGTTTGTTAAAAGTGACTCTGATTATTGTAAAGGTTTATATTTCACTTAGTAGAGACCGAGTAATGTGATTTATAAAAGTGGACGATGATATTTTTTATTAAAATATCAATGGTTTACGGATATACATATTTAATTCTTTGCTCAAATTTGCTGCTTTTTCAACGATTATTAATAGAGTCACTGCGGTTCCTAAAATCTTTGGAGCTGTATGTTCTACAACTCTAAGGCCTTTATTGAAATCGCAAAGAGGATTAAAATTTAGTTTGAAGTACCGTAGTTTATTTGTAAAGTCCTGCCAGGCAAAGGTAGCCGAGATCAAAGTACCTGTCACAACTTTCGAAACAGGCAGTGGAACATAGTTTTGACTGTTGAAGTAGCTCGCACTTGTCTTTCTTGTTTGTTCATTCTCTTTTACCTGGCGACAAACCCCGCCCACTTTGAATACTTGGACCAATGAGATGAGAGTATAGTGAATGACATTGCGCAGTCTCTCATAATGCCCGAGGCGATATCACTCAGTCTAAAGCATGAATTCCATCTATTGACGTTCTTTTAATGTAATACATTATTGTAATATAATACTTAACGTACTCAGTGTTGTTGATTGCACAATCCCGCATTCCTTCAGCCGGATCTAGTAAATTGGCTACTTGATATGATGATAAATAAAATGTGATATGCTAATCGTTTGTTTAACGACTTAGAAATGGAAATACGTATGCAAATATAAATAAATACCAACAGTGACGCTTCAGGTGTAAAGAATTACACGTTTCATAAAAACGAATGAAGTTAAAAAATTTAATATCCAGATTATTTCATTTACAACTTTGTTTATTGAAAGAGTTACCAGTCTAAGTCTATTCGTGCTTACTTTAATCTAAGAAAGAGATAAAAATAATAATTATTTTCGGAAAAATGTTCGAGTACATTCTATATAATGACAACCTCAACTGAAAGTTCATTTACCGATTAAATGAAAATTTTTAATAGAAGCTGTTCCATTGGACTGGTTTACGAAGCACAATTTTGTACATGGAATAAACCATATAATTTCACCATAATTGTAAAAGGAATTTCAAAACTTAACACCTTTAGAATTTTCAGGGTGCTAATATAAAGAGTGAATAATTTTCGTCAGTAGGTTATGTTAGGTTAGGTAAGGTTAGTTCAGTTCAGGTCAGGTTAGGTTAGGTCAGGTTAAGTTAGTTTAGTGCAGGTCAGATCAGGTTAGGTAAGGCAAGGTTATGTTAGGTTCGGGTCATGGCAGGTTAGGTTAGATTAGGTAAGAAAAGTATTAACAAGTATACTATAAAAAGCTTTTAATCGAAATAAAATTACTAGGCGGGTGGTGAATAAGTAAAAATGTCTTTCCAATGCCTTTTTAATACTCAAAATAACTTTAGAAGGAAAATCGAACAATCTAGATATTTGTTTTTTTTTATCAAAAACCACTGACATTTAATACACGTACATGATGTAAAATCATGGATTCTGAGCGGAACTCTATGAAATCTGGTAAGGTTAGTTTTTTAAGGTGAGGACTGTGGATACTGAATATTTTTAATTCACCTCTTCTCTAGGCTCCAAGAATAATCTTCAACTTTTCAAGCAAATTCATCTTTTCTCTAAAACGTTTATTTTAATAAACAAAACCCCTAGCTGTTTAATCTCGCTTAATATTTTCTCCCTACATAAAATATTAAACGCTCCCATAAAATAAAACTCCAAGTTAGACTAATTTCGCTCAATATCAAATCACTCTTCCTATTTGCTAAACTGGTAACACCAGATTTCAACGTAATCGGTCAAACCCGTTTTGTTTCGATGCTATGAGAAAGAACCTGTCGGATTAGACACACTGTTGCACATGTAATAGTTGTTGTTCATATATATAATATGATAAGAGTAGATTTATAACTAGTTATTTAAACTACAACATTTGTAAACTGAAAATCTAAGGCAGTTGTATAAAAACATACACACAACTATTAATTTGATGATATACAAAGTAATCATGTGTTGTTTTTAAATTTTTCTTTAAATGAAACATTATAATATAATAATATAATCTTATGACGTAATAACTCGTGAAAGGTAATATATATTGAGTTATCTTCGTCGTTAATGCAGTTCGACGCAATCAGAATTAACAAGTGAAACGCCTTTTTAAATGGCTTTTCTGTTGGTTAACTGATAAATTCTTATGGGACGCTGTACCTGCGTGAAATGAGGGAAATAGTGAAAGCGAATGAGGGGAAAATTGAAAGCGGATGAGGGGAATCACCACTACTCTGCGCCGTCTGCATGCGCAAGCGTGCAAGTAGATGTAGAGAATCACTTGAGTTGTTCAGTGACACTTGGCTTCGTCTAAGTGTGGCGTATATTGAACTAGTATTTAAAAGAATATTTTTAATAAAAAACACTCGTTTATTTTTTTAACCTTCTTTTACATTACCATATTAATTTAAGTTATAACCTTAGTATTTTTTACGTTAAACAATTTTAAAATTAAATAGTTGAACTTAATTTAATGAAGTTACCACTTCTGTCTGACGTCCGGAGATGCGCTCTTTTATGTTGTTTATTGGTGAAACACCTCTCGGTCATCATTGCCTTAACAAACGAGTTAATGTGTGCCATCATGATACTTACCGTATATATTTGTTTGCATGGTGTTCGCGAACTTTTTACAATTCTTATTTTGCGGGTCTTCTGTCCGTTGACCAATTGGCAATAATTCATATTATCTCAGAACCGTGTATGAAATATTATGAAGAGTATGAAACATGTTATACCACAGGTATACAGCTACGAAAAGCCTAATAGTATCATGAGTAAATCCCTTAAATTTACCTCGTATCCCCTTGACACTACAGCCATGATGGTATACATTTTTAATTAAGCCTAAATAGATGCCTGTGATTCTTGAAGAAACATCTGTCGGTATTGCCATTATTCGTGTTGCCAAAGCCGGTCTTAAGTTTGACGACAATAAGCACACCCAACCTTAAATTCCATTTGGGTGGTACTTCATTTCCACCAACAACCTCTTTTCATTTCCTCAACATTTCCTCACTTCTTAATTGGCAACTTGTACGATAGATGCAAGAACCACTCAAACATACTGTTCCAACCGTGTAGTATAAACAATCCAAACTCCAGATCTTCCACACATGCATTTCTTTGGATCATTTCTCTCACGTTTTTGAAATCTTTGGATCACGCTCTACATACATAGCTGGTTATGTCAGTAAGTACAGTCGACTCTCGCTAATTCGAACCTCGATAACTCGAAATCTTCGATATCTTGAATTATTTTCAATCCCCTTGTAAAAACCTGTCTAAGTCGAAAAAATAACAATACATAAATCGAAATAATTTTACGGTTATATTTTACCTCTATAAGTTTATAAGTCTAAGAGACATAAAAATGACCTCTATAACTCGAAGTTCAGTAGATAAGTCGAATTCAACTTGCACTTTACCTCCAGAAGTCGAAGTTTACCTCTATATCTCTAGCAACGATGAGGATGCTCCTTCTGACGAAGAAAACGAGGAAGAGGAGCCAGCAGACATTACATCTAAAGAAGCCAAAGCTGCAGTACGTACTTTACGTATGTTTTTAGAAACAGACAGTGTGTTTTCTTCGACTGTTTCAATCGAAAATATAATTTGACAAACGTGCTGCCAACAGTCTTAATCAGAAGAAGATTACGGACTTTTTTAATCAGTGAAATTAATATATTATGGACTGTACTGTTTACCTTGTATGTACACGTATTTTATTATGTACACTCTAAATACACCTATTTTCTATTGATAGAGTAATACTGATACGGTTAAAAGCTTATTTTTTAGAGGGAATAAAGTACAGTACAGTACACTATTCTTTACCTCTGTAACTCGAATTTTTATTTGGTTTACCTCTATATCTCGTTACCTCTGTAATTCGAATTTAGTCAAGAAAGACCTCTATAACTCGAACTATGCCTAAGTCGAACTACACGTAACTCGAAGAAAAACGTCTAGTCCCATGAATTTCGAGTTAGCGAGAGTCGACTGTACATTAAACACCTTGCCATCAACCATAGTATAACTTTCCACCTTTCGTTATATTTTTTTCTTATTTAATCTGATTGATTTGTAATTAAGTTTAAATATTTGTCTGAAAAACCAAACGTTGTTGTGCCAAAAGGTAATTCTACCAATGTTATTTTATTTTATTTTATTTTAATTATTATTATTAGATTTAATAATTCAATATTATATTTTGATTACCTGTCTTTATATCAGACGTCAAACAAGCTTCTGATATATACTAATTATCCTGTTATTTGTTTAGTTCTTCCTAAATCTGCATAATATGAAAATATAAATAATACACCTGACACAATATATCACTTAAAGACAAACCTTAATTTATTGAATCAACATATCAAAGAATAATAAAATGTACATTTATTCAATTAGTGTCTAAATTTACTTCACTCATTCCTCAAGCATTCCTTAATGATATGTAAGATACAAAATTATCTTAACTAATTGTCCCTTTATATAATTTTGACTAATTGTCCTTTCTTATGCTATACTCTATAACTAAACATCAAATTTCCACAATATGGCGTTATTTTGAATGAAATTAATCTGTTATATGAATTACTTTTATCTTTACCACAATTAATAATGCTTTATTAGCACACAAACAATTATTTCCTTTACAAAATGATTTTTTTTTTAAATTTTATATTAAATTTGTTAGTTATTAATTTATTTTCTAGCTCTATTTAATTATTTAATTAATTCTCTTATCTCTTTATACGGGTCGTTAGGTTCTTTTATGGCTCAATTAAAGTGAACTATTTTTAGAAAGTGAATTTATAATTTTAAGTGAACAAGAATTAAAATAGTACTTATCGTTGGTACAGCCTTCCCATTGATCGACGAAAACACTCTCCACAACACAACACAACGATGGCTTTAGATTGACTTTAGATATATATAAAAAAAAACTAAAACACTCCACATACTATCTCCAACAACTTAATCCTGAAATTCGAACTGGTGCTCCTCTCCAAGTATCCACTGGCGATGAATTATATCCTCTAACTCTTCTCTCGACAACTCTTCCAAAATATATTTAACCTGCTCCAAATCTCAACAAAACTTTGAATAAAACTACTAAACTCTCTTTTCAACTTTGATTCACAACTAATTAATCTACTCGACGTATTGACACAGAGAACCCTGGTCTCGTGGTCAATATAACTCCGCTTTCTCTGGCCCACCGAATACTATCCGTGCCAGGACCTCTCCTCACAACTCCAGATTTTAGACTCTATTTTTTTAAAATCTTCGACGCCAAAACTCTCCCTTCTTCCCAACACTCCCCCTCGCTTTCACTCCTCCGATTCGCTCGCTGATTTCTAGATTTCTCTCCAGATGTTGATCTTTTTTCTTAGTGGCTGTATTTTTTAAAATTCGTTAGATTTCACCATGTGGCTTGTTTCTGATTGGCCGACCTATTTCCTTTTGTCGGTTTCTCATGTTTTTTTAGAAGTACCGTTATACTTTCTAGCGTGTCCCATTAGGTCTCTCACCCTGTAAATTTCTCCTTTTTTTATATATCCAGCTGCGCGACATAAAATCTCCCGTTAGATACCGTGACAAATTGTTTAATGTTAGCACGCGTACACTACAAGGTTAGTGAAACTGCCTCTTTTCTATTTGGCACGTTTTCTTTCCTAAATTGTTGTGCACAGATGTCCTTTTGATTTTTTTTTTTAATAATTATTTTCTGTTACCAGATGCTACTAGTTGTCCTTTATATTTCTATCATTTAATTTAGTTTCCCCTTTATATCATAAGTTACATGTAATTACTCATTATTATAGAGATCGTTGTTATCCTTTGTTTTTTTTAAATTTTTTTTGATAAAACGATATCGTTATAATAGTAAACATCAAATAATCATTACTAACTTGCAAGTGACGTTCTTGAATCATAGAAATACTTTTGTGGAGAGTGACTATTTTATACTCTACTCTGTTTTTTCCCCACTATTGAAGTTTGTAAGGATTCTTTTTTAAATTTAATTTTCAGGAGCCGCAAATCACTTGTGGAAGTTGAGCGATGATTTCGTCATATAATTTTATCACCACACATTAAGCAAAGTGAGACAATACATGATATAAAGACAGTACAAACAGAATCTTCATGGCCGTAAAATCTTGTTTATACGAGTTATGACTTAACGAATCATCAAAGCCCCATTTTGAATACAATGCAAATTTGTCAAACTCACCAACGTGAAGTGCATCAATGGCTGGTTCAACTGTTATAAAAACATTTCACGGTATGAAGAAGCAAATTTTGTAAAGGATAAGTCTCAGTACCGTCTTATTTACAGAATCGGAAGCTTCAATAGCAGTGAAAAGTTTTATAGACGGGAAAGTTTTCTGGGACTCGAGATAGATGATCATCGGTCAACACAGAAAGAAGTCTTCACCTTATATAGGTAAAGTTGGTTCAAGCTATTTTGTATACGCCTCAATATACTTTCCTAGACTCTCTAGATGGCATCTGTCATTTTTTCAGCTTATGTGTGACCTGATGTTCTTAAAACCATTTTTGTCGTCCGATCAGAACAAAATTGAAATGGGATTTCTGGAAGGCTACGAAGATTTACTTAATATTTGAGGAATGAAACAACATTATAGATACTACAAAAATGAGTTTTGTTTTTGAAACCTTTCATTGTTCATTCAAATTTTAGCCCAACGAGGCTTATAATACTTGTTCTTGTAATACTTTTTATTAAATCATTAACTTAATCTTCGTCCCAATTTGTCCTCTTTTTTATTTCGTCAATAAAAAAAGTATATTGTTCCTAAACTACAAACTACTTCTTATAATTTCAACTAGCTCCCTTCTTTAAAAAAAATATTAAATTGGAACTAATTCCTAAAAATATAAAAGTTAAACAATAACTTTGTAAATTCTGATATTTTAAATCCTGTAAAATTTGCCTGACAAAATTTTAATAAAAATTATTTTATTCAAAAACGGAGCAAGGTTTTACAGCAGATACTAAATAAATAATTTAAGAGTTTATCCCGATAAAAAAAATTTAACTCGGACCGTCTCGAAACATCTTTGATTTGCTTAATGTTGTGGTAAATTAACGAAATTTCTTTTTAAATATCTAAGATTGTATTTAATTCCTGATTTTTTCGTAAGTAATATGTAACGTAATGAACATGTATTGGTATTGAAATGTCAATAATTGCCTGAATTAAAGCATCCGTAACAAAAATACAAATATTTATTACGTAGGGGGGTCTACGCGTGTAAAATAAGGCTGAACGGAAGTTATTAAACAAAGATCACCAACGTGAATTAAATTTGTACACACGAAAACACAAATTGATAACGCTTGTAGCATGAAGGAGGTTGTGGGGGGGGGGGGGTTTGACCACTGAAAACGAAATTGTAGATGTTAAACAAAATATTGAATCTCGGACTTTTTCAATTTTTTGGTAGATTTTTTGGGGAGTTGCTACCCCACTGTGCTAAGAAAATCCATGTTTCTTCAGACTTTTATAAAAAATATTCAAAATATCGGCTACAACTTGCTATATAAAGTGTAAAACATACACATTACCTTCTACACCAAATTTTGAGTCAATATAAAACAAATTGATGAAAATAAAGTCAATATTTTTGTAATACCGACGGCAAAATCTATGTGTTACCAACCTTAGTTCCAAATATTTTTAGATATGAACAAGAAAACTTGTATAAACTTTAAATGTTATATTATTTACTATGCAGAATTTCATGTCGGTATTTTTAATAATGTTGAAACTGGAGACTGGAGATGCAAGAAGTTTCCTAATACCGCTGGCGAAATCAGTGCACTTTACCAAGTCTATTTTAAAGATATCTACATATACTAGTAAAAAACATTTTAGTAACGTGTATACCAAGTTTTATGTTAATTTTTTGAAACAGCTACATGCAAGAAAACTGTTTTTAAATATGCAATTGCAGAGAGTGTGATTTGTATGATACCTAACCTAACTGAACCAGTACAGTGACAAGTTTATTTTGCAGTTGTTTATTCTAATTGACTTACAATTGTCCATTTGGGGAAGTTTATGTAATTCACATTTAAAATGTCGGTTAATCTCCAAAAATATTTTGCTAGGATCTTGTGTTAAAAAAAAGAGAGATCCATTGTTCTTTATAATTTTTTTTAAGAGAGTACACCCAACTTCTATCTCTGTGTTTTTAAAGTTTTGAAAACGTTTTATAAAATAAGTGATCATAAAGAGGATGTAGTATATTACAAAATTCTCCAAGGCAAGTTAACAAAGGTTTTAATAGGTTATCTAAATACCATAAAAGTTTGTACAGAAAACCTTCATCTTTTCTTGGACCCTAATTTTATAACATATTACTCACAGATATGAAACAATTTCCGTTTTAAAATTGATTATTCTTTTTTCCAACAGTAGAATAGAAAATTTGTTTAAAATCTTCCAAAATAACTGGAAAAATTAAATTTCTAAGGCGAGATATGGTTATTTCAATAGAAATTCTGTACGAGTATGTTTGAATGTATAAATAAACGTGGTCTGTTAGTGTTTCTGTGTGTTTAATAACTCCCGCACATGTTTTAGGACATATTAAGTGCCATTTTTACTTGTATGTTTTCTGCAGAGCAAATAATTTTGAAAATATTATTAATCTTTATGTTAGGATTTAAAAGTTTAGGATGATTCATTGTTTGCAGTAAGTAGAGATTGTTAAGTTATTTTTATTTTGTTTTTGTTACTTATTGTTTATCGTATAATGGTTTTGTTTTAATTTTTATTGTTTGATTAAGTTTGTTGTTGTTATTTGAAAAATAAATTCATTTCAATGTATTTAGTGAAATTTTCTTTGAATTCAACTGCAATTTTGTTTTAGAACTCTATTTCTCAGAGGCTTTTGTTGTTTGAAGTGTAACTTTGTTTTATAAACTCTATTTCTCAGAGGCTTTTGCTGTTTGAAGAGTAACTTTGTTTTAGGAACACTATTTCTTTGAGGCTCTTGTTGTTTGAGGTGTAACTTTGTTTTAGAACTCTATTTCTCATAGAATTTTGTTGTTTGAAGTGTAACTTTGTTTTAGAAACTCTATTTCTCTGAGGCTTTTGTTGTTTGAAGAGTAACTTTGTTTTAGAAACTCTATTTCTCTGAGGCTTTTTTGTTTGAGGTGTAACTTTGTTTTAGAAACTCTATTTCTCTGAGGCTTTTTTTGTTTGAGGTGTAACTTTGTTTTATAAACTCTATTTCTCAGAGGCTTTTGTTGTTTGAAGAGTAACTTTGTTTTAGAAACTCTATTTCTCTGAGGCTTTTTTTGTTTGAGGTGTAACTTTGTTTTATAAACTCTATTTCTCAGAGGCTTTTGTTGTTTTTGAAGAGTAACATTGTTTTAGAACTCTATTTCTCAGAGGCTTTTGTTGTTTGAAGTGTAACTTTGTTTTAGAAACTCTATTTCTCAAAAGCATTGATTGTTTGATGTGTAACTTTGTTTTAGAAACTCTATTTCTCAAAAGCATTGATTGTTTGATGTGTAACTTTGTTTTAGAAACTCTTTTTCTCAGAGGCTTTGTATTGTGAATAGAATGCATGTTATTTGATTTTTTTGATTGGGATTTTCTAGTAGCTTTCCCATTCTCTCTACTAACTCTCCCAGAATGGTTGTTTTAAGTTATATTCGACATTTATAAATTTATTGTGATTTACATATATATTTTTTTATATTAGAATATTGTAAAAAGGAAAACCTTATCACAAAACAATAAGATTTTATTCACTCATGAAATAAAATAGTGATTTTTACAATTTATACAACAAAATTATTTCTAAAAAATTATCGTCCTTGAGTGGACTAGAAGAGGTGTATTATTTCAATGTGCTACTGTGGATTTTTAGGACGGATAGTTATAACAAAGTAACAAGTTTGTTGTCAATATTTTACGAGTGTCTCTGTGATCAATCACGCTTTTAAAATCGCTATTATTAGTCGATCACCATTAGTTCCATCATATTATCAGGAAAACCAAGGTTACCATGCTACCGACATGAAATATCCCACCGTCCCCAATGTAGGTCGCAGAAACCAGTATATCACGTAAAAGTCATCAGGGCCAAACGTCATCCTGCCGCATTCAGTCTGGCCTGCAATGGAAAATTAAATTCTTTAGTGTCAGTGGAAACTTTAATGCTATTTTTTATTAATATTCAATATATTATACCTTTCGAAATGAAGGAGGATTGTTTAAAAAAATTGACCGTTTTTTAACCTTTCCCACCAAAATATTATTTGAACATTAAAAACTTCTAAAAAATAACATTTTTAGTTCTCTTTCAAAAACGCTAATGCTGGAATGTTAAATTGATAAAATGTTTGATTTTCAATTATCTCTAAAATGAGGCATAATTTTAATTTTTAATTTTTGAGATACGACTAGTTCAATGTTTCCAAATTTGGTATTTGGATCATTACGGATACATTTGTTTAGTTACTGCTTTAAATAGTATACAGTGTCCTGAAAAAGGTAAACTGGCTATTCATTTTCGGATTATATACATAAAAACGAAAAAGAAAAAAAAATCTAATAATACACAATAGAATTTCGCTTCATTATCCGTCTATCCGCCATTTTGTTCTTTCGCAAAAGAAAATTATAACTCCAGAAATATATAAGTTAAAATTTTCAAAATGGCAGCCGCTAAAAAAAAAATTAACAGTTTTGAAGATATTCGACGTTAAAAATTTTAAACCGGCGCAATTTTGAAAACTATAAAAATAAAATTTATGTGTTTGGAATATTTGTAAAACGTAACATAAAAAATGCTTAAACCAAATCTGAACTCATTATCTAATCTATTTCTGGAGTTATAATTTGTAAAAGAACAAAATGGCGGATAGACGGATAATGAAGCTGAATTCGACTGTGTTATTTCATATTTTTTGTTCATTTTTATGTATATAATCCAAAAATTAATAGCCAGTTATCATTTTTCTGGACATTCTGTATACTTTGAAAGCTTTTTTTATACTTTGTATTAGATTGTTTTGTTTTTATATCAGACAATGAAAAAAATTAAGTTTTACTTTTAAGACATTTTGAAATATTAAATGTTGAGCTTGACTTATGTGAAAAATTATACAGTATAACAAACACACGGAACACAAAAAATACGCCTAAGTATCAGACGCGTTTCAACGACAAGGTCGTCCTCTTCAGTGATACACGAGCTACACCAATCTCGTGTATAACTTATAGTTATAGTTATAAGTTATAGTTTGATTGGTGTAGCTCGTGTATCGCTGAAGAGGACGACCTTGTCGTTGAAACGCGTCTGATACTTAGGCGTATTTTTTTTGTGAGAATTGTATTCTGTGTGTTTGTTATACTGCATTTTGAAATGGTAAGAGATGTTAAAAATATTTTTTGTTTGTTAAAATCTTTGGTTTCATATGTGATTTAAATTAGAATATAACCCTGACTCTGATATTGAAACACCTTGTGTCTAAAAACGAAAAATAATGTTTTTAAAGGATTCTTTATACGTTATTTATTTCACTATGTATTATCAGGAGTGAAAAAAAAATCGTTTTATGATGGGGTTTACCTTTTTACAATGTTCTAATATAAATATATAATCTACAATAAATTTATAAATGTCGAATATAACTTAAAACAATCATTCTGGGAGAGTTAGTAGAGAATAACAATCAAAATAACATGCATTCTATTCACAATACAGTATTAACAATTCAAGTTTATTGACATACAACAAAACAACAGAGTTTCTCATAATAATAGAGAAATAGAAATACAGGACTGGCCTGTATATACAAATACCGTACTGGAACACTTTAGTTAATTTTGTGTAAAGTATAACCAAAAGTAGCCCAATTCTGTGGAACTTGAGTAGCCAACTTGGAATCATTTTACTTCCGCCACAGTATAGAGAAAGTTATGTGGAGAGTCAAAAGTCTGTCGAGTTTTCTGCGGATGTATCCTGTGCGAGGTTTTCTGAGTGGTTTAGAATGATTCTCTATTGTCTTCTCTAGAGCCCAAACATGTGGACAGATTTAAATCTAATTTAGTATGTGCTCATTAAGGACTCTTTTACCTATAAATTTGGGATAACTGCGACAATTGTATCACAATTGAACTCCAGAAGCTATGTGTTTTGGAGAATTCCAAAGTTATTTTACGCCCAACATGAAAAAAAGTTTTTTGTTGTTTTTAACACCATTTTTCTTAGAAATTAATACAGACCTTTTTTATTAAATTTTCCAGATAAAAACATACGAAATCACGTAAATGTGTTCTTTAAATTGGTTCCCAAGAATTACAATATGAATTCATTTCGCACTTGGACCAGAAATCAGCGCGAAATGTGTCGCTAACCGTAACTCAAAAACGAAAAAAATTTCCGACAGTTGTTCATATCAAGGTTTTTTAAATATTTTTACCCCCATTTTGAATCATATTGTATATACAGAGTGATTTGATGAAAACTTACCACTTCTATTAAAGACGGGAAAGAGATATGCATAATGTTTACGAGAGAGTTATTTACCTTTATGGGTAAAATTAGATACCTTTTTACAAAAAAAATTTCACCATCCCCATCTCAAAAATGTGTAATAGACATATGTTGCTTGTGATATCTCAAATTAAAGCCCTTTAAAAACCATGAATTTTTGTTATAACAAAATAAAAATCGACCAATGCATGCATTGGCTACTCTCAAAAAATGTTATTTTGTAAGTTATTTTCTATAATTTTGCAAAAATAGATTATTGCACTATGAAAATAGTATTTATTACAAATTGAATATTTAAAATTGGACAAAGCCAACAGCATGCAATGGATAAGTTTTATAATTTTCATGACAGTAAAATTGGAACAGACAAATTTAGATAAGTTTTACAATATTGTTTTCCTGTCACTTTTTTTTCATTTAGTCCTAACTTCTATTTCTAACAATTAACCTATTATTTCTTGTACTACTCCAACAATAATTTATTAAGTTTTTCAGAACTGGTATAGCAATTTTATTTTTGCGAGGAAGTTTCATTGCAATTAATTAATTATAAGAAATCAGTATTCCTTCGGCATCAACTGAGGGATTCTCATAGTGCGATAAACTATTTTTCTAAAATGTTACAAAATAACATTATTTATCATAGTGAACGAATGCGTTGGCCGATTTTTGTTTTCTTACAACAGAAATTAATAGATTTTAAAGTGATTTAATTTGAGGTACCAGAAGTCATGTGTCCATTACACATTTTTGAGAAGGTAGTGGTAGAGGGGAGGTTTTTTGAACGTTGTAAATAGGTTTTCTAAGGTTCCTCTTAAAGGTGAATAACTACCCATAGAATTGATCATGCATATTTTCCGTGTTTTAAATAATAGAGGTGGTAAGGTTAGGTTAGGTTAAGTTAGGTTAGGTTAAAAAAATCACTCTGTATATAAACATGTACAAATACTATCTATAAATTTTACATACCTTAAAAATATACATATCTTAAAAATTACCTAAGTACCTAAAGTCCTGTTTAAGTCTAAAATTATAAAGTCAAATAATAATATAAACATAAATAAAAGTAAAACAAAAATTATGGAAATAGAAAACAAATAGAACTAACCAACTAGAAGTATAAAACGAAACAAAGGTAAATCAAGAAACATTCATTTTGTGAGCAACCATGAGGTCCTGATGAGTTCAGTGGAGACGACACATGAGCACCTATTTTAATACACTCCTCATGTAAAAACCACCATAAACCGGTTAAAACTATATTTTTCTTAAGGTTTCACTCAAAAATCTCCAAAGAAAAATAAACCACACCTAACTGCCTACCAATCCAACTAAAAATTCTGATTAATTCTCTATATCTAAGTATCAAATTTCGTTTCTTATTTTATCTAAATGTAGTGTGAATACATTTAAATACCTTTTCTGTATCTTTTCTATCAATTTTTCTGAACGTGTATTCATTTCTTCCACAAACTAAGTTCATTTAACTAACATGGCTTAGATTTATAGCAATCCTGTTTAACTGTGGATCTACACATGTTCCATGTTGTCTTGGGTTACATCACTCTCTTTTCTATCAAATCTCTTTTATTCTCCTTCGATCAAGACGTTATTAAGTATTCGAGAGCATAGGGTCTTTATTTTATGTTATATTTTTCCTTTTTTTATAAGGCCATGATAACTGAGAGGTTTTTAGCCTTAAAAAAATATAAATACATATCATCAATTTTATTGGACCTGGTTTTCATATATTTTATGTATTTCTGTACCTTGAAATTTTTTTACATATTTTTGGAAGTTACACGTTTATTTTATAGGTGGTAAACAGGAGTAGTTAGTTATATTACGTCTTACTATTAAGGAAATATTTAAAAAGAATTGCAGCTGTGTGTGAAAGGGTCACACTGTCGGACACACGTGCGAGTGACGTCATAACCGCTTCAGGAGATTCCCCCTGGCCAGCTTTGTTTACATCTTCTTTTGTCGACATAATCCATTCAGCTGCGAAGATTAAGGAAGTCACTCTGTGATAATTCGTAACAGTTCACACAATAATGAATTGGGTTATTTTAATTTCTTGTCTGGAACTATTTTTCCCAAGGGCGGAGCGAATAGCGTAAAAGAAGTTGGGACAATTATAGTATAATGTGTCGTAGTTAATGTGGCCTACATGTTGTCCTCCCAACAGGTGTGTCGATGTTGGTAGAAAGATGGAAAGTTGGGTGTTTTAGGGAGATGGAATTCATAGCTGGATAATTCATTAATTGGACTCTAGTGTCAATCTCCGTATACTATAACAAACATCCCTCCCATATTACCTCCTCGTACGGTAATAATTACCAATCATCAAATTTGATTTAAATACAAGTTTAATTGTTTACTAATCATCTTTCTTTATTTTCCAATCAACAGGGAGCTGGCCTGTTTAAATAATCAAATGAAAAAGTTTCTCATCAATGAATCATTAAAGTTCCAACATTACATTAGACAACTTTATTCAAAAATCAAAATGAAAATAGATTTCAGAGATTCAATTTAGTAATACGTCCTTGAAAATTTCGAGAGATTCTAGCTGGATATACACCTTTATTCATATAGTCTTGGATTAGATCCCTCTATCAGGTCTCTCTTGTTCTTTTCTGACCTTGTAGCTATTAAAGTATTAGAGAGCTAGGGGTCTTTATTTTATGTTCTTTTTTCCTTTTTGTTATAAGGTGATGATGGCCGAGAGGATTGTATTTCATATAAATAAGAAGAAAAATGTGTCCGTGATGTCGAGATAAAATTAATAAACTTATTGTTCAGATAAATTATTTATTTGTATACCAAACTTTTTTGAATTTACATCCTGAAAATTTTCAGCTTATTCCACAAATGGGAATCATGACGCTATCGAGAACTAAATTTCTGAAAGATGGGTCAAAAGGTTGTTTACCGTGATAAACAGTTAGGTCGACTTTCTCTTAGTACCATCTCTTTAACTCAGCTGCTTGCTGTTTTTGTGTATTGTAGGGCTATGTGTTTTGGTTTTATTCGATTATGTTTATATTTAGTATTAGCTTTGACTGCTCAGGTCTAGTTTTAGGCTTAAGAACTTTTCTTAAATTATGGATTTAGTTTTAGTTTCCAACATGGCCCAAGACTATGTTGGTGTTTTTTCTCTTTTATGCTCTAGTTTTACACTTGATAACGAGAGTTGATTTGTACTCTCGAAACGTCGTGTATTAGTTTTCATATACACAAATGTCTGATTAAACCATGTTAATAATATATCTAGTTAGTTTTATAATCAGACCCCTCCTCTTGTTGCTCGGCAAACATCTGGTGAATAATCGATTTACGTCTATTGTAGTAGGAATATTGTAGTAGGTCTGCACACAATTCCACTGCTTAGTAGTAATAGTACTGGTGGGACCATTTGTCTGTGCGCGCGGCTCTGACGCTACTAGCCGTTCTGTAAAAGTAGGGCTCGCTCACCCAACTATGTTTGTCTACCTTTCGCGACACATAATTACAGTTTACAAGATTTGTACTGCATATAGAAACATGAAGTTTACAAACAACTCGAAGCTACATTGAAGACAGGTGAATAATCTACGTCCGGCGCGCCGTGCGGGACCACATGTTTTTAGAAATGAGCGATAACCACTCCCCTCTTCCCCGCCGCGCCATAGCAAGCCGCGCGCACAGACAAATGGACCCATCAGTAGTGGCGGTAGTAGTGAACTGGGAGTGAAATGCACTGCGAACTTTAGAGGTCTTTTGTGCCTCTTATTTTTTTAATAGGACCCCAACTCCTTTAGAAAATGCAGCACATAAAGAGGATCAACGGTAGGTATCTCCTCTACATCAATCTGGTAGTTCTCTTGAATTTTCTGTCTCTCCAATGCTTTTGCTTTGGCTTCTTCTGATGACTTGTCTTGAGATAGTGATCAAGGTACTATCTTACACCTACCTACTTTGGATTCTTCTCAGCGGGTCATCTATCCAACCAGGTTCTCCTAGTGGGATGTACCTTCCATGTTACTGAGACCTTTATGGTCTACCGTTCCCTCTTTCTTGGGTGTTTCGTCTATCAGGAGTGCAATTCCTCATGAGTGATCAGTTTCTATTAGTTAATTATCTCCGCGTTGACGAGGAAATTTTAAAGAAGTGGAGGACTCGTCATTCTGTCATCACGGAAGGCATCGTCCATTCCATCAGCATTTTGAGTTGCGGTGATAACCCTCACCAATTTGTGATTTTTCATTTCTCTCTCCGCTGCGTGTTTTTCCACGAGCAGCTAGGGAAAGGATGACCCACCTGGCCAAAATCCAGCTTGCTCGGTCAAGGATAAATACTGTGAGAGGTGACCAAGTATCCTGCAACGGTATGGAGAAATGAGCGATTGCCCGGGGGTACGATTTTGGGTGGTCCGCGGATCTACCTTGATAATGTATTACCGGGTCCCGATCGGTAAAATTAATATAAGTACACTGGGCGAATCTCAACTTAGGCTAGCTATTTTTGACGATTATTACTACACACTAATTAACTAAAAATAAGATAATTACACTAATACTGCAACAACATGTCGGTCTATACCTGGGCCTATCATGGCCGCGTATATTTCGACTAATAATTATTCGATATCCCAAAATCGCGATGCGCCCTGATATAAACCCTAGGGCCGTAACGGCCCTATTCCTTTGGGTTAGCAAGGCATGATAACAAATGCAGCACTATAATAAATTTAGTAACAACGCTGTTACTAAATCAAGTCAGACGTCTTGACTCACAGCTGTCTCGAGCACTACTCTGGCTTGTTAGCTCTTGGGGGGATACAACCAGATTCATGAAGGGGAGGGGGTAGTGGTGAGCAATCACCACAATCCTACAGACTGTTAGGTTAGGTTAGGTTAGGTGTTCCCGATGCCATTCACATTAGCACGGATCGCTTTAGACTTTTAGGGTTGGGTTAAAATCAGAAGAAACAGAATAAAAAGGTGAGATGAAGACACTGCAGAGGGGAGTTAAGGTGAAACAGGCCTGGCAGAATATATCATGCACCAGCACGGGAATGAGAAGTAGTACAAGTCACAGGATGTACCTCAGATCAACAGGAAGAGTAGGGATCTGAGGATCAGTGGATTAGTTCAAGAACTCCTACGCCATAATTCCACTACGACAATATTTCTGGATTTTAGCAAGAGTAAGATGTAGGCTATTAAAAAAGAAAAAATGTAGGCATGATTTAAAAATAATAGTACATAAAAGTTTTTGGTATTACTTACTAGTAATATCATAATAATTAGCTACGTGATTTATAATTAGCTTTCCTATTACCTGTATTTTAGATAATATTATTTTATATTAAGAAATCCCGTTATCACAATAAAAATACTAATATTAACCATTAGCTCACTTGACTGTCTGTCTATACTGAGGTGAGAACGAAAAACTATGTCCTCAATATCATATGTTTTAATCACTCTATAATCAGAAACGAATAATTAGAGTAATGTTTAATTTGAAATTTAATCAATCATGTAGACCTTTTTTTGAAAAATATAGAATTTTGACTTTCCCATCTAATTATAAAAATATGAAATGTTGATGTTTTTTAAGGCAAACCAGAGTATGTTCGAAGAAAAACAACATAACCATAAATATCTCATGAGGAAAAAAGTGTTGCAATATCCTGTACACAGATTGGAATTTTTAGAACGTGGTGTTTATTACTCTGGTTTGAAATTATTTAATAAACTTCCGGAAAATATAAAAAAACAAAGTTGTTTCAAGAATTTTCGCGGATCACTCAGAGGATACCTCTTGAGGAATGCTTTTTACTCAGCAGGAGTACCTCAGCTCATAACCTCTGGCTGCCTGGGATGCATTTTGTATTCAGGATGACAACTCAAATAATTGATTAATATGAGATAACATGTATACATGGTTCACTGTGTCTTAATTTGTTTGTATTTTATAAAATATCTATCTTGTGTATTTGTTGTATTGTATATTGTGTGTTGCGAGTAATATTTGTATAGTAAGTCAAATGTATACCGCAGCACTGCTGCACTATGTATGCCATAAATGATGCAAAAAAATAATCAATCATTGTGCAAGCAAATAGGTTTGTCTCGTTGAGAGATATGATTGAGATATCCCAAACTATAACACGAAGAGTTCTTACTAATCAGTGGACAGATATTCTTACAGTTGCACTGCTTTTCATTTTATTATTTAAATAGAATCGGTTCATTGTTTAAAAATAATCAGTTCGTATTTTTAAAAAAATATAATATGATTATAACATTCTAAATGGAAGAATAGCCAAACCTGCCTGAAACTTTGATTTTCAAAACTGTCGTTCCTGACACACTAAACACTCAAACGTCACTGATGATCAAAAGGGAAAATTTTGAAAAATAGATATTTTAAGAAAAATGTCGTCTGATAAAGTTTAACAGAAAATGTACAGGACGTGATTTAAAAGGTTTAAGCATTAGCTACAAGCTTGATATTTTCCTCAATTTCAAATGTTTCCAAGAATTGAAAATCTACAGTTAAGAAATCCAAGGAATGTACTGCAGGATATAATATTCTACTGATGACATAATTCTACTGCACAAGATCGTTTGGTTTTTCCAACTGTTGTTTTCAACTTACTAAAATTCTCAACACATGTGGGAAAAATCATCAAACGTAAAAAGAAAAAATATAGATTTTCAGAAAATTTTAATTGTAATATTTTATTCGATTATTAAAAATTAAATTAAAATATGATCTACTCGTTGAAACATTTTGTAGAACTAGATATATTGGACTTAATAACCTACAACAAGAAATGCAAAACAAATTTTAAATACTTTGAAACTGTTTCATTTCGAGAAACTAGCTAATCCTAATGGTAACATGAAATTGAAACATCTCCAGGAATGCCAAGTAAATGATCATTTTAGATAGAATAAAACTCGAACACAAGATCTCACAAAAATTACGTTACTTAATCAAACGCGTTTCAACGACAAAGTCGACATCCTCAGTGATAAATGAGCTACAATAACTAAACTATAACTCTTTTACTCATCCATAATTTTTATTTATATCTGATGTTATATTTACTTTATAAATTGTTTCCTCCATTTTTCGATTTTTTCTTTATACCTGTTCGCACACTTGTTTTTACGTCAAATTTTTTGAACCTTAATGAAGTTTCAACATCCACTAATATCGTTTCATGATATTTTTTTATAATTGATATTAAATTTTAGACCTTTATTCAATAAATTTAATTCATCTTGATTATATTCCTTATTACTACAATTATACACTAAATTTTGTCTAGCAAATTGATCATTATATTTCTCTTTTTCTGATTTGATTTTATTTCCATATTTCGTTTTGTAATGACTGTAATTTTTTATTTAGGTGTTGAATTATTTCGTTATGTTTATGTTTTATCACAGACATCACAACGTTGTCAACGTTGGATGCAACGTTGGATTCAGTTGTGGTTTGGTTGGTGTAGCTGGTGTATCACTGAAGAGGACGACCTTGTCGTTGAAACGCGTCTGATACTTAGGCGTATTTTTTTTATGAGAATTGTGTTCTGTGTGTTTGTTATACTGTATAGTTTTTCTCATAAGTCAAGCTCAACATTTAATATCACAGACATCATTTTCTCAAATCGTACGTTAAAATCTTTATAACTATATTTATTCAAAATTTTAATTAACTTTAGTTGAAGTTCAAGACTTGAAGTTCTAAATTAGCTTGTTTAGAATATAACAATTATTTCAAAATTTAATCACTTCCTTTTTACACTCTCCTCGATATGTTTAGTAAATTTGTTATTGGTAGGTATTTTTATCTTCATAAATTTCGGAAACAATTTTCGTTTTTTTACACACACTTATAAACCAAATATCATCAAATAATAATCTAACTTTTAACTTTAACTTATGCAGCAAGTTCAGCTCTACTGACTTGAGTGCCATATTTATAAATAAATATTGAGCTTGACATGGAAGATAATATTAGATAGAATAAAACTCGAACACAAGATCTCACAAAAAAATACGTTTACATAATCAAACGCGTTTCAACGACAAAGTCGCCATCCTCAGTGATATACGTGTGCTACAATAACTGAACTGTAATTCACAAAATCATTTTAAGAGGAAGATGTTATTTACTGTATTACACTAACGTTCTTATATCAGCATTAAGTGTAAAATTTTAGTATTTAAAGAAAAATTGCTCCTTTATGAATTATATTGTACATTCCAAGTTAACCTATCTCTTCATCCAGTCTAGTTAGATTGCTCTCTTTCATATTTCTTATTAAATCTCTCTAATCAACTCTTTCTCTCTTCCGACCCTGACGCTATTAGAGTATTCAATCGCTAGGCGTTTTTATTTTATCCTCTTTTGTTTTTAAGGCGATAATGACAGCGAGATTTTTCGTCTTTAAAAAATATGAAAAAATAATTTCTCAGCGACAGCGCGCTCTCTTGATACCGCCTCGTTTATCGATTAACGGGAGTAACAAACTAGTATCCAAGTTACACCCACCTCTAATGTTATTTGTAAAATATAAACAGTGCTAAAATTGCAAAAAAAGTTTCACAACCAAATAATAAACAAATCGTCACTGACTCATTTCGGGACTTTTCTGTCAAAAGACGAAAATGAATAATGGACGCTGTCTAAAATTTTCTCAAAGTCCAATAAAATTTTCGTAATATAAAGGTTTATAGTCAAACCGCACCTGAAAGAAAATCAAGATTTGATGGTAATTGGTCAATCAAAATCAATCGGCATTCATTTTGGTTTATGAACAAGGAAAAACCCCCAAACCACAAAATAACACAACTACACAAAACTGTATAATGCGTTTATATTACCTTATGTACACTACTGTAGTGTACCTCTGAAGATGATAGCAGAGCTATCGAAATGTACATAAGGTAAAATAAACGCATTATACAGTTGTGTTATTTTGTGGTTTGGGGTTTTCCCTCGTTCATATACAATCACAACAGTGTTCTAGTGATTTATTTATTTTGGTTTATGCCAAATTTTATATCTTCTATCACTCTTAATTATGCACATTGTACTTACTTATTTCTTTTGAACTGGAACATTGGATGCCGACAACAAGTCTCCATCGAACTTAATTTCTAGCCTCAACTTTGTTGTGCTGCCATGTTTTCCTACTTCTCTTTACCTCTTCATATCACCCTCCTGCGCCATGTTTTTATCAGTTTAACCCTCTTTTTCGATTCAGTTGGGTTTTTATTCTAACACTCGTTTTGTTATATCTACTTGAAGATGCTCTATGAAGCTGCACATACAGACCTATGAGACTAGCAGACACATTCTTTTGGATTGTGAGAGACTTAAGACTAAGAGAATTGGTATCTTTGGACAATCTCAACCAGGGTAGGTTGGTAATTTTAGTATTGGACAAAAGCTGCTGAGTAGTTGAAGACACAAAGGCTGGTCTGTCTTGCCAGGTCTATTGGAATTCACAGTAAGCTTTGGTAGACGTGCAGAGGCCTGGAGTCCAAATCCCTTCAATAAATCTAGTATAATATGTATCTTCTTTCGGTTTTCGTATTGTGTACCTTATTCAAAACCATTCCATTTATCTTTTACTTATCAATTCTTGATTTGTTCTTTCCCATAAATTGCTTGTTCGACATCTTGTCAACCACTAGATTCATAATATTTTTCTCGTACACTCATATCCTTTTTCACAAGCATCTTACATTGCTCCAATTACAGTTACATATTTTGATACTTTTACTTTATTGCGAATTGTCTCGTAGACAATATATTTACTTAAGGTTTATACATTTAGTGTTTTCCTCACTCTAATGTTTATCTCTTATTCCGGTCTTCTTTCTTTCCCAACCTAGCTTCCAAGAGAGCAGAACTTAATCACTTCATTAAAAACTTCTCCTTTAAAATATATTGAATCTCCGTTATATTATTTTCATTACCTTGGTTTTGCTCCATATTTATTATCATTTTCCATGTTTGTTCTTCGTAAATTAGAAACCATCTTTACACTGGAGTTAATTGTACTGATTTTTTATTTCATCTAAAGTTGTCTGGTAGACCTTTCTCCTAACCTTGTAGAAACATGCAATGCTTTCCTCACTCGTATGTTTACACCTGCTTCACTCTTCCTTCTTTCAAAACCTCACTTCCTTTCACTATTCGGAATTATCTGAGAAGAAATCTGATTGGGCTGAACACTCCCTAACGTTGATTTACGACAGTTAATATTTAAGATTTATATTTCCAGAAAAATAACCCTAAAAACCAATTTTGAAAATACGCATTTAAACAACAAGGGAACAAATTCGTTACTTTGGTTTTGTTCTTATTTATTTTTCAATCCTACATTCTTTCTTTTAAGCTCCTCCATTTTTGTAACATTGTATTGTGTAGTAAATCTCCATATTACACCAATATTTGAACGGCATTTTTCTGGTCTAATGTAAGGTTTGTGACATTCTAAAGACTGCGTTTTTTCACTTTTTTATCAAATGTTTTTAAAGGTTTCAAGGAACACTTCTTAGTTTGGTGTATTTATATCGTTAGCACCGTTTATTTAAATAACTTTACACTCGCAATGCAATATCTCTTACAACCATTACTGTTCTTTGCGCATGCGCTGAGTTTATTTATTTACTGAGTCTGATTAAAACATTTCCATTACTTTAACATATCGAGGGAAAGCCGCTATAAAGTGTATCTTAGTGGAATAAAATGTTAATTTAACTAACCGGCCATTATGTTAAATCTTATCTGAGTTTCACGCTTTTCGAAAACATATCTTTTTAAGTTCGAAGATTGTTATTTATAAGGCATTGGTTGATACCACATGTTGGCTTTGGATCGAAGCCAGTTGGTAATTACTTGTTAAAATGCTAATTTTGGAACTGGTTTAGACCCAGGCAGAGGAATGTCTACGAGGAGCGTTATGAGAGTAACCCATTTCCTCGGTTAGATTACAAATGTTGTCAAATTTCGGTGGAAGGTAATTTGTTGCAAGTGGACTTTATTTTTATTTTAAGTTAGGACTATTTAAGTGTAGATTAAATTTTATAAAACTTTGCACAAATTTTGAGAATTCAATTTGTTTAAGTTATTTGATTATTTGTTGGCGAATTTCAAATTTCCTCCTCGAGACATTTGATATGTTCATTGACCCTCCTCATAGCCGTAATTTTTGTAAGTTCCCCCTTTTTGTAAGTTCAAAACTCGAAACATCCTTTTGCTTAAATTTTAAAATTCTGTCATCTGTCTACTGCCATAGTAAACAAAAATAACATAACTACTACTTCCGTTCGTCCAACTGCAATCCTTTTAAGTTCGGCCATTAACCTGGTCTAGATTACGAGGTCAGTGCTGCTGCAACACTCTTACAAGAATCATTGTTTTCATTAATTAGCTGTTTGGGCTGTTATTTTGCTGATTTATTAACTTATTTAAAGTGAATAATTTCTGAAGTCTATTTAAATACATAAAATAACCTGACCTAACCTAACCTATTCGAGTTTTTGGTAAACAAATATATATATTATATTATATTATATATATAATTATATATATATATATATATATATATATATATATATATATATATATATTCTAAATTGCAGTATTATTTTAATAAATTTGTGTTCGAAGTACAAAAAATGAAAGTCCGTACAATAAAAATGTACTGAATAATTTGACTTATTATGCGTAGGCCTATGCGTGCGTGAGAGTAAATAATAAATTCCAATAAAAACTTATTAATCGTAGGTACTACAATGCCTTAAAGGGTTTACACTTAATAATAGTAAAGTAATAATTTATAATATTATGACATGAAAGAAAAGAAACTTATCCTTATAAAAACAAAAATTCGTAGCAGTTATAACAAGAATTTAACTTATGTATAACAAGTAAGTTAGATTGCACTCTTATACATAAATGACACCTTCGAGCCTCACTTATAGTGAGTACGGGTGTGACAATCGTAAAGGACCCTAGCTGGATAAGTCTTGAATTAAATTTATCTCTTTATTCTTCTTATCTCTCTTGATAAAGTTGTATTCCGACGCTATTAGAGTACACGAGGACTAGGTGTCTTTATTTACTTTTCTTCCTTTTCATATAAGGCGAAAATTACCTAGAGGTATCTTACTTTTAAACAACATTTAGAAATAAAATCTATACAGACATACATGATATGAGGAAAATTTTAAAATAACAATAAAATTGTTTGGCACAAATATTTATTTAGTAGTAATGAATAACAATTTTTAAGGCGGAGAAGTATGAAATAAGGATGTGAACTTGTTATATAAACATGAAACCTTTAATTAACAGTATGAATCAAAGCATTCACTAGTCATATGAATTATGAAGCAGCGATGAAAAGAAACTGTTCAGTAATAACCATTATTATTAGGTATTAGCACCGCCCACAGTTAGTAGGGAAAAAACGTGAAGTAACGATGTAAAGCTGTTAGTTATGAAAAAAAAACTTTATTGGCATAAACTTACCTAGATTCTAATCAGTAAGATTATCCAACAACTATTTGAAACTTGAAAATATCATTTATCAGTATAAACTAGCTCCGCCTATATACTGATCAAGCCCCGCCCATATACTGAACTAGCCCCGCCCATTATACTGAACTAGCTCCGCCTATAACCAGTAGAAGTTTGAAGTAGCAATGTGAAGCATATGTACTAAAAGAAAATATTATTGGAATATATATAAATTATTGGAATTAAAATAAATTAAACTTTGGTTTAAATTACCTTCTTATAATTGTAACTGTTTTTAGTAATAAGTGTGACAATAAAATTGCTGATTACGTCAGTAAATGCCTTAAAGAAAAGAAAATACAAATAAACATCGGCAAATCTTTATCTTTTAATAACTCTGCTCGAGAAACAACTTCTTTTAAAGAATATGCATACATGTCATGATCGGTATCATTTTTATCACAATTCAATGCAGAGTCTCTGTATAATATCTTTTATACAATTCATTAGAAAAGTAAAAGAGGTCCTACTGTACTGGAGACATACCAATAGGTGACACGCCGCTCTATTAAGGGTTGGTCCTAATCCCCGCGCTTATGTGTCTAACATCAGGTAGACTCCAGTTCTAACCCCCCATCAAGTTTTGCACAGAGTATGGTGAAGTTGATATTTAGAGAATAAACGTTTCTTAGTGTGAAGAAAGTAGGTTTGTAAAAATCTCTGTTAATCCGTCACACAGTAAACGAACATTTATTTGTATGAACACGCTACGATTTTAAATATTAGAACTATGAAAATACATTCGACAAACATTTTTTAAAACTAGCCTTGCTTTTAGACATTAGGGTATGAAAATGCGTTGTTAATATACGGTACTTATCACAAAGATTGCTTAGTTAAAATTATTCTGCACCTATAGAGTAGCTGTATAAACAGCACTTTAAATTTGTTTTATTTCAAAATTTGATTGTACTTCGATTTTCTAAATCGGCAATTGTAGTCAATTTTTAGTTTTTACCTGATCAAAAAAAAAAGTCGACAAAATATGGCACAAACGTTTTTACACACTCTTCCACAAAATCAAAAATAATCGTCATGACCCCTCGAAAAAATGTCTGCTATTTATAATTAGTCTGTTGGGAGATAAGGTGGTATAGACGCCCTCTTCTATTAACAATTTGAAATGTGTCTATATTAAATATTCTAAAATATATTTATGTATTTATTGCAATCGCTTGTTTCTATTACGCCATAAACTTGTTTCCAAGGGAAAATTGATTTCATTGAAATCGAGTTTTTAATGACATCTTGAAAGGTTAATTTTTGTTCAGTTATTCTTGAACTTTAAATTTGTATTTTTTCAAAGTGATTCGGGACAGTAATCTTCACATATTGAAAGAAATCTGTGTAATAAAGTTTGAGAAATTATTCTTTTTTATAAAAAATCCACGGGTGATTTGCTATTTTTGATTTTTGCCCTCAGGGGCGCGCCTACAGTGAGTACGTGATTGGCGATCCTAAGGAATCATCTTATTAGAGCACTCGAGAGGTCTTTATTTTATATTGTAATATTCCGTTTTTCATAAGGCAATGATGACTAAGTTTTTGTTTTACTTATTCTGAACCGGTATTTTTTTACAGATTGTAGGCAAAACCTTTTCTGAAGGGTTATATTTTAGAAGAATTTTATCAAAATCGTCAGTGGGTAACATAATTTTGTGGTTTGGTCGGCGGCGACCTACAATTTTTAGGTTACTGAATGGTTAAAATCTCCAAACCAGATTTGATTTAAATAATCGTTTTAGGTATAGAGCAATGTACAAAAGATGGACTTCTTTTTTCAAAATAATAATAAAACATAATTTCTCTGAATTCAGAGAATGTATATTTTCATACAAATCTCAACTTGAATATTTTGATCCATAACTTTCTCTGTAATGTATAAAATAAAAATATTTAATCAAATTTCACAATAATAATCTTGACGGTTTTACCAGTTCCCAATATAGCCGAGTGGTCCACTTGCAAGAAGTTAATACAAGCAATTGCTGGTCGCATTCCAAACACATCACAACCGACCTTGTTACCATATTACACTGACCAACTCTCATTATTAATATGTGTGCTTAATGAACGGACAATTTGGAAAATCAAGATGTGAGAGTAAGAGCAACATACCTGTCCCCCCTCCCTCCTCCATTCTCCGCAACTATCTGAGTGACTCCATCAAGTCTGCTAGTCGCTCTGTAGAGTCCTCTCGTCCTTCTCTAACAGTGTTATCCTTTACTCTCCAGTTTTAAAACAAACGCCGCTCAAAGAATTTTTATCTGTGTGTTTTTTTAAATATTATTTTTCATTAAAAAATAGATTTTCTTCTTTTTTTTATTCTTGGTGCGTGATTTTATCGAATAGTGAGAATTAAAAAATCTGATTATTGTGTTGTTTCGTTACCATTTTATGTAGTTAATTTGTATTTAAAAAGTTTATTAGACTTAAGAAAATTGATTCATTGTAAAGTCGTACAATAACATAATTTAAAATAGTGATCTATTGTTACAATAAACCGTTACAAAATATTATAATTTACAAAGGTTTTAATTTAATCAAGTCAAACTTTCATTAATATCTTTTATATCTATTACTTAATAAATTTTAATTAATTATTACAAATAAAATAAGCTATTTTTAAACGTTTACTTTTTTAAGGCACATAAATAAGAAAGATTTAAATTTAATGAAAATATATACGTAATAGTTTTTTCAAAAATATTAAATGTAAAATATTGTAATAATTTCAGTTATAAATAACATAAATCAAAAAGGCACATGGTTATTTTTAATATAACTTTTTTTCGAGTTTTTTCAGAGAAACGTCTACGTAAAAGAAAAAGACAATAAATTAATATTTTATTTAACAAAAGAAAGGTAAATTTTTGTGAATATTTACAAAAACCAGTTTTCACTAATAAAGGAGTCTGACATTGTGTCGTTTTAATGTTCAAAATTTGTTGGTTTTGTGATCATTAAAATAAGAAGTGAAATTATGAATTTCGAGAACGATTATGACATGTATTGTGTAAAAACTTTAAGAACATATATTTTTATAAAAATATATACGACATAAAAACATCAATTTGTGAAAAGAACAGATAAATGATAAAAATAGTAAATTGTTGTTTGAATATTTGTGCTCTTTGTTTAAACTTTTGTTAGTGACTTGAACCCCAAAAACTGTAAGTTTGAATTTTGAGTAAATTTAATTTTTACCGGATCCTAAATATTGGAAATTTGAGCTTTTTGTAATGCAAATTTTTCCAGTTATTTGAAAATTCAAAGTTGATAAAATTTAATATTTTGCAAAATCAACTTCTTTTTCAGTGACTTTTGAATCCAAAATCTTGGAAATTTGAGCTTAAAGTAATTTTAATTTTTGCAAGTGTTTTTTGAATCCGTAATATTTTAACTTTTTAGTAATACCAATTTTTTGCCAGTGACTCGGAATCTCAAAATTTACAAGTTTGACTTTTGTGTGTAAAACTGTATAAGAATATTTTATTTGGAATCCCAAAGCTTGGAAGTTTGAGGGGAAGCTGGCTATCAATGTCTACAAATACGCCTACAATAATCAGCTCCACTTGCAACAATTAAAGCGTTCTATGCTCTGACTCTCGACGTTTCTCCAAGTTTTACTGCGACCTCTGTCTACAGCTTAATTGGCAAGGCCCAATGCAATTGGTTGTTGTGATAAGTGCCGTACTGAATGGACTCCATGTTGAATTTGATACAACCCTTTCTGTACAAGGTAAGATATACAAGTATTTGCCCGTCCTACTACTGTTCATATTGTGATCAAAGGAAACAAATATGTGAAAAAAAAAAAATGTTTAAAATTGAAATGATAAGATAAGTTTACGTAAGTTAATTTAGTTTTTCTTAGTAAATAGCATCAGAACTTCAATTTTTCGGTATTTAATGAAAGCTTGTTTATCGACAGTAAAATTAAACGAGATTCGCTTCATAACAGAAATACAAAAGAAAAATGACTATCGCGTCTCCTAGTTGTTACAAATAAGGTTTTTGCAATTAGGCTGAACAACCATGTACAGAAATTAATTAATGAAATTTTTCTTTTTTTAATTACAATCTCTATACTACAATGTCCCTCAGGGATTCATTACAGTGAATACGAGTTTGGCAATCCCAATAGATCCTAACTAGATCTACACTTTTGTTTACTCTCTTTCAACGTTCCTATCCAGTATTTCTAAAATAACTCCTGTTTTTTTCCGCTCATGCTATAAGAGTATTCGAAGTCCAAATGGTGTTTATTTCTTATATTCCTTTTGTCGAAAGAAGATAATAACTAAGAGTTTTTTTTAATTTTTTTTTTAATTTTTTTTTTTTTAAACAAACGAAAAATAATAAAATGACGGGTCTCTAAGCAATACTAGATTGTTACAAAGTGTCGGTTCTGATGCTCCGACCAGCAATACGGCCCGTTACACTACAACTACAAAAACGTGCATTTTTTAACGTAATTTTTTTTAGTTGTATACATAAATATGATGTAGAAATATTTTCATCTATATATATTATACTTGTCTAAATCCAAAAATGCATATCTATACGCATGGATTAATCAGTATATGCATATAAATGTGTAAAAGCTTGTTTTTGAAGTGTATATGTGTGCATAAATATATACATGTAAATATTTATATCCAAATACGTGTTATTACATGTACAAACATATATATGTGTACATATGTACACTTAAATACCGATATTTAACGCTTTTACTAAAAATAAATCGGCCTAAACTCAAAAATATGCAAGTTTTTTTTTCTCGTAAAATTGCCTTACGAACAATTGCAAAAAGTCTCAACTTTGAGAATTCGTATCTTTGTACCAGTGCGTCTGACGAAATAAAAAATATTACGAGCTATTTTGATGGGAAATTTAGTCAGCTACAACATTTGTATTAAAATATTTTTGATATCTTTCTTAGTTTTTGAGATATTTACAAAAAAAAAAAAAAAAAAAAAAAAAAAAAAAAAAAAAAAAATTGGCCCACCTTTTAACCATCCCAGGGAGCTGGAGTGTCTGATTTTTTTTCCATCGAAGTAATCCCAAAACAACTTTCCACTAAATTTCGTGTCTGGAGAATTTTTGTTCAGATTTTCACAAATCTGCTTTAATTCAGTGGTCTAATAAATATAAAACTAATTTTATTAACCACAAAGGTACTGTTTTAAATCTACCATTTAGCGTTTCTTCTCTATATTAATTTCTGCGTTTTGTTACAAGTTACAACCAAATGCGTGTATCAGTAGTTGTGAAATTTAGACAACATTTTATTTTCAACTCAGCCGAACGATATATATAAATAAATAATAGGTTTTTAAATATGATAATTTTAGAAATTCTTAAGATTTCGAGTTTTATTTTGGTGTATACATTTTTATATGCACCATTTTACCAAAAACCAAAACTTTGTTATGTAATTTTTTTAAATAACAGCTGTTTAAATGTTTAATATTTTTTTTTTCACAAAAATCGCTCGTTTTACGAAAAATATTTTTCTCTTTAAACGACAAACAAAATTGTTTAAATTGTTTTCTTCAAGTCAAAGGATAACAGAGCTATCAACAATAAACTTTAAAAAAACGTAATTTTTTATTAATTGTATACTATATTCTAAATTACCCTAAAACCAAAATATTTTAAATTTAATCAATTTTATCATTTTTATAGAAAATCTTTTAAAATTTTTATTTGTTGTTCAGAGGAAAATATTTTGCCTTTTGTCCGTTTTTCGTAAAATGAACGATATTTGTGAAATTTAACATTATGCTTTTTAAAAAATTTACATAATAAAGTTTTGGTTCTTGAATACTGGTAAATAGTAACATAAAAAAAAATGTATATACCAAAATTAACTCAAAATCTTAATAATTTCTAATGTTATTATTATTTTTCGGAAAAACATAAAATGGGCGTCAGACGGAAACAAAGCGTTTACGGACTTATGTTTATATGAATTTGTGTGTTATATTCAACTCTAGAAAGAGTTCATGAAGTGCTTTTCTTCCTGAAACAAACTTTACATTTTAAATTTATTTTTAAAATTTTATGTTTTTAATAGCGGCAATCTAAACATTACTCCACTTTCTAAGATTAGAGAAATTGCTCTCTGATTTTCAGATACATCCCATATATTCGACAACAATTAAAATATACATGTTTGAAATTAATTTCATTGATGAACTTTGTAGCACATAAATACAGTTCCCACAACATGCAATTAGTTTACTTTACAAGGGTTATAAACAATTTATTATTAAATTACTTGAAGCACGTGACTTGCCCGAGATGACTGAATCTGGTAATACACAGCTTTGGTTCGCAGGCTCATAAAACATTTAAACCAATTCTATTAAAAGTAAATAAACGATAAAGAAATATTGCAGTAAAGATCTGAAACAATATTCACAAAACCAAATACTACCCTAAAGTGTCATCCGTAACCATTAGTCATATCCACAAAATGTTTTTATGCACGCAGAATAGTTATGATTTGTTTTGTTTAGTGGATTTTTCCTTTATAAATTTATTATGACAATTAAAGTGGTATAGAAAATTCCTTCTAAGCGCTTAGAGATTTCTAAGTAACATTTTCATGGATTGTACTCTTTCCAAATCCCACTGCATTCGATGTATTTAAAAATATTAAAAATTTTATACAAAATGGATTAAATAATAATAAATTATAGAAATTTTTAAATTGTAAAAAATCCAACACAATTTAAATTCTGCTCCTATTTAGATATTTAAAAATACAAAATTCAAAAACTCAAGCTTCGGTTTGAATAAAATTTAAGGATTAGTAGTATTCAATAATTAATTTATCAGATAATATAAGAGATATTTTCAATTTAAAAATAAAATATAAAAATGTGGGCGTTTTTTATTGAACAAAACTTTTATATAATTCGGTTGAATAGTTATTGAGCTACGAGCATTTGGTACGGCCTGTAATGGGAAAATTTAAAAAAAAGTTAAATTCAAGCATTTATTTACAAGTTTAAACTATAATTTTACCGAAACGCTTACAGAAATGTTTGTGAAACTTACACTAATTAATTTATCGAAAGCTATAAGAGATATTTTCAATTTAAAAATAGAACGACAGGAAAATCCGAACTTTATTTTTATTGAGATAAAACTTTGTTACCATTCGGATGATAGTTACGGAACTACGAGCATTTAAAGGAAGGCTTGTAAATGGCGAAACCAAAAATATGAAATACAGGTATTTCTTTACAAGGTTAAACTACAATTTCTCCGAAACCCTTATAGAAATATTTGTAAAATATAGACTTAATAATTTATTCGAAAATATAAGAGATAAATTCAATTTTAAAAAGAAAAAAACACATAAACCACCCCCAAACCTAACCTAACCTATCATGGGATATTTTAAAAATCTCGTTTAGCAGAAAAATGTGCCGCACATAGGAAAGCCCCTAGATCTGTCAAACCCTACTGCTTGTTAACTGAAGATGCGGTGATCGGACCGCTGGCCGTTCGGTGGAAGACACCGTTCAAAATTCCAGGCCATATTTCGGAAGCTGATTCTAGAGATAAAAAAAAAAAAAAAAAAAACGAAATTTATATACACATAGATATGGAAACTTTTCTGTCTGTCGGCCATTTTCTGTTTTTTATAAAAAAAATATAGGCCTATATATAATATGGAAGTAGAAAAGATATTGATTGAAGATTTGGTTTACGAATTATTTATGTAACTTTTAAACAGTATAACACAAAGACTTATTTTGTACATTTTCAAAATGGCGGACGTTTAAAATGTTTAATTTCGAATATCTCGAAAACCATTATCGTTACCAAATATTTACAACAGACAAAATATTTACCTCTTTTAGTGAAAACCGTCGATAAGTCAAAGGATAACAGAGTTTACTACAAAAAGTAGCCAAAACCAAAATATAATCAAATTATGATCATTGTTTCATAATATTATAATCCATTGCCCAGATATATACCAAAAATGAAAATAATGTTTCCCTTAACAATTTTAAAATGTGACTGGTGTTTTAATACAAATTAATATTTTATTGTTTTTTCGGTTATCCTTCCATTTACAAAAAAGTCTTGTTTTTCATTAAAATATTTTGTACTGCTACCGGTTTTCCTAATGTTCTATATTAATCATTTTAAACGTCCACCATTTTAACAATGTTCAAAATATTCTTGGTTTTTTAGTATACTAATAAAATATTATATTAATAATGCATTTACCAATTATTAACTCGATATCTTATTTAGTTCCTAAGACATAAGCCTAACGTTTTTTGTAAAAACTCAAAATGACATTACCGGATTTACATTTATATATTTTTTCTCTTATATATAGATCTAGAAACAGCTTCTTAAATAATGTCGTGGAATTTTGAATCACCCTATACATACTAAGTCGAAGTCTGTATAAATCGAAATCAGACATAGACCTAATAATCCTTCTCAAATCATGATACGAACTTTATGTTTAGCTACACTATTGGAAACTTTTTTATTAAATAAACATAATTAATTGTGTGGTATGTTTGGTATTGTTAATATGACTAAAATGTACTTTTTTTATATCAAGAAATATATTTCTAACTCCAACTAATCATAAAATATGAGATAAAATAAAATGTAATGTAATGAATCACCATTAGACCAAAGCTGTTCAATATAGTCGTATCAATAGGATAATAGGACATTGTATAGTTTTTCATACACACTTATTAGATAATCCATAACAGATGAGGACAAGTACAATATATTGTATTCATTTTTCTTTTTTTTTATTTTGTAATATGATTTCAACAACATTTTTTCAGTATTTTTGTTTTAAAATTTCTTAGAGCACCAAAATTTAAAATAACCTCTAAAACTTCCATTTTTACCATCACCATAGATGAGCAGAAGAAACAAAAATCGTTGTTTCTAATTAAAAAAAATTATTGTTTTAATTAGTTTGTAATTTTACTGTAATTAAATAACTCGTAGAAACATTTTTTTAAATGTGAATATAGATTTCTGAACATTTATTTTCGTAATGTAGAATAAGTACATTAAAATTAGGCACCAAATTTAAATCAGCACTATTCATTGTCAATGATTAAACTATATGAGAATTTAATATCATATATGTTTTTATATTTTTATTGTTTAAAGACAAAAATCTTTCGGTCATCACCGCCTTATAAAAAAGAATAAAAAGGTAAAAAATAGAGACACCTAGCCCACGAACACTTTAACAGTGTCAAGGTTGGAAGAGAAAAAGAGTGAAATCAGATAGGAAAGATGAAAGAAAGGGATTAACCTAAGAGTACATGAAAAAAGGTGTAAAACCAGCTAGTATTTCGAGTTTACCTAACCCATATCCACTTGGGAATATATATTTATTATCTCACAATTTGTATACTTTTCATAACAAATGAACTGGCATAGATACGCTTCAGAACACTACTAAAATTATATGCTTGATTAGAACTTCAAAATTCCATTCCTACTTCCTTTGCTCACCTCCAACACTCCATAACTTCTCCTTTGACGACTCAAGACCCAATGTTATACACAATTTCAAATATAACTTTTATATTTCTTACCACAAAATCCATTCCAATTCGTTAAATCCATTTTTTCCTTATTTATATCCATGCTAAGTTCACACATAATATGGAAAACTAACGATATCAGTTAAAATAACATGTATAAAGCAGGAACTTTACTTCTGTTTCAGAGAGATTTATAAAAATAAAAAATATAATCCATGTACATTTCCAACCAAACTAAAAAAAAAATAATAAAATAAAACCCAACGCCGGATAATTCGGGTAGTGTTTACAAAAATAACAAAAGAACAAATGTTTTACAATGAAAGCTAGAAGATTGTTAAATTCAAAGCTAATGCGAAATACGCCTATATTTAACAGTTCATTGCCCTAATTAAAAATTATAATGGGATAAATAAATATTTAGGAATTCTTTCCACTGACACGTCACTCTTCACGTAATTCTAGGATGAGTCAATGTCGGGGAATTTCGTCTGCTCAGTGATTGAGTAAACTTTGCAAAGAATTCTTCAAATACAAGGCATGCGTAATGAGTCAACTGATGGTTAAATACACTCTCATAGAGGGTGGTTAATGACCTGGAATCAGAAAGTAATATGAATATAATAAATTACAACGAATCTGTGTTTATTTTTAACAAGAAAGAGCCTTGAAAAGCTTGTTCTCACCAAGATTTATTTGGGAAAAGTCATCTATTATATTTTTCTTTAGTGCATTTGAAAAATAAAATGTTACATTATTACGCTGTTTGATGCAGAGAATAACTATTTACCTTATCGATTTAAACCTATTTTAGAAAAAAAAAACTGTAACAAAATTCGTGTTTCACTTTAACATATTGAACAGAATTTTCGGATCACTTAAACACTTTGAGAAAAATATTTGAATCACTTAAATAAATTGAACAAAATTTTGTAGGTCACTTAAATATAACCAAACAAATTTATATATAACTTAAATACTTTGAGAAAAAAATTGATTATCACTTAAATATACTGAGCAAAATTTGTGTGTTATTAAAATTCAATGAGCAAGATTTGTGGATAGTCTAAATATATTGAGCAACATTTGTGGGTCACTTAAATTCATCGGGGAAAATGTATGGATCACTTAAATATAAATAGAAAATTTTGTGGACAATTCATAATCAATAGAAATGAAACACATCATCAAGCCGAAGTTTAATGGACAAAGTCATCATCTGTTGATGATCAAAATCATTTTCTCACATATAAGTATTATAGAGAAAGTTTTTTGAGTTGTTAAAAACCGGTGTCGAGTTTTTAATGGAAGTTTTTTAGTCCTCTGAGTATAAAAAAAATCTGTGGTTTTTGAAATGATGTCTGTCACATGTGAAGTAGTCTACAGTCCAAAAGCGTGTTATCAAGTAGAAGAGAATGGAGATCATTTAGTCATAGCATTTACCAGTCGAAGTTTGCATAATAGTGAAATTAATTATACAGTTACAGAAAAAGAATTACTTAGTATAGTGTTTGCTTGTAAAAAATTTAGAAATTATGTATTAGGAAATAAGACAACTATAAGATCGGATCATAAAGCTTTGACTTTTTTAAGAAATTGTAAACTAACTCATGGTAGACTTCTAAGATGGATTTTATAATGCAAAGAATACAATTTAGAAATAGAGTATTGCCCAGGCAAACAAAACATAGTAGCAGATGTAATTTCAAGAACAAGTAGTAATGAAATTGTAAAGACAGGGACTGAACATTTAATAAAAATTTTGCATGCACAAATTGATAACAATTTAAAGAAACAAGATAAGAGTTTAAGTAAAGCATTTAAAAGATTAGAAATTGAGCAGAGGGAGGACGAGAGATGTCAAAAAATTGTAGGGTTGATTAATAATAATGATAATAAGTTTGATGAATTAAGAAAATGTTATATAATGTATGATGAAGTATTGTTTAAGAAGTCAAAAAGGAACAACAACTTTAAAATTTGTTTAACAAAAACTTTAATAGAATTAATAATAAATGAGTGTCATGAAAGGTATGGACACATAGGAACAATAAAATGTTATAAAATATTAAAGGAACTATATGAGTACCCAAGATTAGAAAATGAAATTAGATTGCAAATCAAACCATGTGACTTATGCCAAAAGAGTAAAATTTCCATTAAATTTGATAAATGGATACATTTTGGTCATATATAGGAACCACAATCGATAAATCGAAATTTGTGGATAACATAAGAGGGGATAAAATTAATATTTTTCTAAAATACCATTAAACAATTTTCGACAGACGGTGTTTGTTTGTATTTTTACTAAAGTCTCGAATCAGAATTTTTGGGGGAAAGACGACCAATACGTTTTGTCTGGTCATTGAAGTTACATTTGGCAAAAATTTTATAAAAAGCGTTACAGTCAATTTTGAGATAATTTTAATTTTGTAGTTTGGTATACAGTAATAAATAATGTTGCGTTATAAAAAAATTGCAGAAGATAGAAGTACTGTATAGCAAAAATTTACTAAAATATTACATTTTATAAACAATCGTCTATACACATGGGTGTAGAACACTGCAAAGCTACCAAAACCACTTTGTAAAGCTCAGATGATCTCAAAATAGATTTTCCGTCAAAAATAACAGTTTCAATTTTTTAACGGATGACATAGCTTTCTTCATATACGGTAGGAAAAAAAGCGAGAAAAAAAACTAAATTACTCCCATGGATAGTATCTATGAACATTTGATACTCCCGAGTGGGTGTAAACGTTTCCTCGAAGACGTTAGGAATGGTAAAATGTCTATATTAGAAATTCTAAAGAACAAACTAATGAGGCCATGTGCCAGCTCTCACAGTAAACGAAATTAAAAAAAAAAAGTCGTATCTAAACTGAAGCAAGCTTTAAAATGTTTAACCTTTGGCTAGGACTAGACTCGTGATTGCTCAACGCAAGGTCAATATTGAGCTAAATCCGACAGTTCCAGTCATAATATTTACAAAACTATTAACTTTTGCAACCAGAGAATTTGCAAAGTTATACTAAAAATAACCCCAAAGAAAATGAGAAGGGGGGAGGTAAGAAAGATTTTTTTTTTTTATATAGATGATAAAAAAGTAGCAGGTGTGAGGCAATAATTTGCCTCATCGGTGATTCTATTATTAGGTATTTAGACTGGGTAATGCAATTTTGTATCAGACCAAACATTGGCAGATATGTAAACTGTGAAATGGACGGAACAGATGTTTTGGACTTACTACAAGTAATGTGGCATAGATTCAACTGGGCAATCTTCCAACAATGTATTCTCTCATTTTTTTTGTCGAATAATAATTTCAACTAATGTTGATGAAATTTGTGAATTATCCTTTATTCGAATTTATATTTACACTTTACAAAATTTACGACTTGTTTTAATTTAGTTTTTTTTACCAAGTTACAGAATCAAGTTGTTATAATATGTGGATAAATATTTTACTCTGCTTAAATTTCGGCCCTGAAATCGACCCATCTGTCCAGGTTTCTAAAGGTTAAAATTTAGTAGGTCATAAATATGGTGAGGAGACTGGCGAGAGAGTAAAATAAAGGGTAGAGACTGGGGAGAAAGTCAAGTGGGGAGAAAGTCCAGCATACTATACTGAAAGTTCAGTGGGGAGTGAAGACTGGTGAGAGAATCTAATAAAACTAGGAGACTGGCGAGAGAGTAAAATAAAGGGTAGAGACTGGGGAGAATGTCAAATGAAACCAGCATACTATACTGAAAGTTCAGTGGGAGTGAAGACTGGTGAGAGAGTCTTATTTGGCCAGGAGAATGATGAGAGCAACTAATGGAACGAGGTTCCTAGCGAGAGAGTCTAATGGGGCCAGGAGACTAGACAGAAAGTTCAATGAGGAGTGAAGAATGGTAAGAGAGTCAAATAAGGGCAGGAGATCTATGAAAGAGACTAATGAGACTAGGAGGCTGGCGAGAAAGTCTATAGGCTGGGAAACTAGTGAGAGTCTATTGGGGCTATTGAGAATGATAAGAAAGACTAATTGAAATAGGACCCTGGCAAGAGAGTGTAATGGGGCCCGGAGACTGGCGAAAGAGTTTAATGGAGCCAAAGACTGGTAAGGGAATGTAATAGGTTCAGGAGACTGGCGAGAGAGTGTAATAGGTTCAGGAGACTGACAAGAGGTTCTAAAGAGGCCAAGAAATTGGCGAGAGAGTGTGACAAGCAGGGAGACTGGCAAGAGTGTATAATGGGGTCAGGAGATTGGCGAGAGAATGTAATGGGGCCTGGAGACTGTCGAGAGAGTCTAATGAGGCCTGGAGACTGGTGAGAGAATGTAATGTATCCTGGAGACTGGCGAGAGAGTCTAATGGGGTCAGGAGATTGGCGACAGAATGTAATGGGGCCTGGAGACTGTCGAGAAAGTCTAACGAGGCCTGGAGACTGGCGAGAGAATGTAATGTATCCTGGAGACTGGCGAGAGAATCTAATGGAGCCTGATACTGGCGAGAGAATCTAATGGAGTCTGAAGACTGGCGAGTAAGCCTAATGGGGCCTCGAGACTGGAGAGAGAATGTAAGGAAGCTTGAAGACTGGCGAGAGCGTCTAATAGGGCCTGGAGACTGGCGATAAAGTAGAATAAGGCCAAGAGACTGGCGAGAAAAACTGGAACTAGAGGAAGTGAACTCACAGGTTGAACAAGAGAGATATTAGAATAGTGATTGCTCTGTTGATGGACCACTCTTCTATGAACAGACACCTCAACAAAACAAGTAAAAGGAATGAGCCATTTTGCATTGTAATGTAATTGTTTAGAGCTATGTGGACCTCTACCAGACAAGTCTCTTTTGTTTCGGCCACTTCTACTAGCCACAAACAAGCCATGGACGTCGAAAAATATCAGTGGTAGCGTACTTGTATGTCGTTAAAATTAAGTCAAGTGGGAAAGAAGATTTTGGATCTATTCGATTCTGCAAGTGTCTTTTTTTTCTATCATCTACAATTTCCTCAGGAAAGATTTAGTCAATTGTTAATGAAACGGTGGTTGACAAGAATGAAAGTTGGCGGGAATGGTTACACTGTCTTTTGAATTTAACTTTGACTTAAAAATGATCAGATAACAGTCAAGTTGTAACTATAACAAATGGAAAAGAAAACTGTTTATAAATCGGATGAATGGCTCTTCAGTTATAAGCAGACAAACAGATGGAGAAAAGTTACATATATATATAAATATTTTATTAATGTCCACGACATAATACTTCGCATTGACTGTGTTCAGATGGGTGTTTATGTATTCTTGTGTTTTCTTCTTGAAACTTTCCTGTAAACAAAGAATTCTCAGAAACGCCGACCAGCTGCTCAATCAAACAGCGACAATAATTATAGATCGATTAATAGAACACTCGATAATTGATACAGTGGACAGATGTCTGTTAATTCGTTTCGAGGAAAACACTTGACAAATCTCATTGACATACGTATTTCAAGCCAATTTAAAAGTCACATTTGTGACCTTGTCACCTTGACCTTACTTTGACCTTTATTCAAATGGCCTAATTGTAGATATAAAGCATGGAATTACGGTTGGTGTCTGAGCTAGTTGTAACTGGCAGTAGGTGGAATTGTTTCATAAGTGAAATTATAACATACAAATTGTAGTTACAGCTTCCTCTTGGAAACGCCAGTAGCAGATACCATGACGTGTCCACTGATCCTACCTATGGGAGTCGTTTTATACTAGTTTTGACTCACAATATACAGGGTGTATTTTCTAAATTGACAAAAATTGATTTATTGAAGAAATTTTTTTTCAAAAAAGTTATGTGGAGGGGAAATTACGTTTTCAAGTTTATTTGTAGGTTAACCCAATTTAAAAATAATAAAATCCTTTCTTATATATATTTTGTACAGATGAGTTTTGCTGGTATGTTCGTTTCCTCTGAGTCAAAAAAGTGGTTTTGAAACAATATTTTTCTATTATTTCTCGTGTGTAAAGTGTTCTACAGAAGCGTGGACAGATTTTAATTAAATTAGTATGTGGACATATTTTCACTTATCTCGATATTTGAAAGTAACTGTCATAAATAAATAAATATATCATATTTTGCTTTTACTCAAGTGTAGCCTCTAAGAACCAAAACAAAACGTTTTGGGTTCCGTTTCTCTCTCCAATGTTGGTAAACAAATACAGTAGTGCCAAATCAATACTCCAAATAAAAAAAATCAAAATTATAATATCGTTATGTTCTCAATAAAATAAATAAAATACTTCAAATTCGCTGAAAATGAATACAAAATATACATATTTAAATTTGATTGACTTGTTTCATAAACACGTCCTCAGTGTAAGTCCTATTTGATTAATGATAGCTGTCAATGTTTGTTTTTGTTTTTTGCTTATTATTCCAGACGTTTGATGTATTTTTACTTGCGATTTTGCACACGAACTTCAAATATTAATCTACATAATTCACCAAAATTTAAACGAAAACAGTTTTAAGAAATTAAACATTTTATAAAAGCCAATCGGAGATTTTTTGGATTTTGCTTTCACATATACAATATATGTAGTACAGTATCAGAAAAGTTACCTTATGGGACAAAAATTACATGTTATTTTAAGGTTTCCTGAATAAAAAAAAATCTGTTTTGGAATTAGATCTGTCCGTCTAACGGTTTAATTTTTGATTCAAAATTTTCCCAAAATTAAATTTTTGGTAACGATTAGATTTGGTTATTTTTTATTTGGTTTTGGGGATAGGTAAGTGGGAAAGTTTGTGCAATATTTTTGACCTTCCTTTGTTAAAATAAAAATTTGTTGTTTAGACGTCTCATGACCTTCAAGATTTTTTTCTCCAAAAAGATCAGTTTTAGATTAAAATTGTAAGAGACCAAAACAGTTATTTTAAACTGATGAGGTTGGACATTTTTTCAAAAATGTGTCGCCACCTTTCCTACAGTAAAATGCCGGTTTAGGAGTTCTAAGGGGATAAAACGTGTTTTTCATTTTCTGGCTTAAGATTACTTTATGCTTGTTGACGGTTTAGGAGTTCTAAGGGGATAAAACGTGTTTTTCATTTTCTGGCTTAAGATTACTTTATGCTTGTTGACGGTTTAGGAGTTCTAAGGGGATAAAACATGTTTTTCATTTTCTGGCTTAAGATTACTTTATGCTTGTTGACGGTTTAGGAGTTCTAAGGGGATAAAACGTGTTTTTCATTTTCTGGCTTAAGATTACTTTATGCTTGTTGACGGTTTAGGAGTTCTAAGGGGATAAAACATGTTTTTCATTTTCTGGCTTAAGATTACTTTATGCTTGTTGACGGTTTAGGAGTTCTAAGGGGATAAAACATGTTTTTCATTTTCTGGCTTAAGATTACTTTATGCTTGTTGACGGTTTAGGAGTTCTAAGGGGATAAAACGTGTTTTTCATTTTCTGGCTTAAGATTACTTTATGCTTGTTGACGGTTTAGGAGTTCTAAGGGGATAAAACATGTTTTTCATTTTCTGGCTTAAGATTACTTTATGCTTGTTGACGGTTTAGGAGTTCTAAGGGGATAAAACATGTTTTTCATTTTCTGGCTTAAGATTACTTTATGCTTGTTGACGGTTTAGGAGTTCTAAGGGGATAAAACGTGTTTTTCATTTTCTGGCTTAAGATTACTTTATGCTTGTTGACGGTTTAGGAGTTCTAAGGGGATAAAACGTGTTTTTCATTTTCTGGCTTAAGATTACTTTATGCTTGTTGACGGTTTAGGAGTTCTAAGGGGATAAAACGTGTTTTTCATTTTCTGGCTTAAGATTACTTTATGCTTGTTGACGGTTTAGGAGTTCTAAGGGGATAAAACGTGTTTTTCATTTTCTGGCTTAAGATTACTTTATGCTTGTTGACGGTTTAGGAGTTCTAAGGGGATAAAACGTGTTTTTTAATTTTCTGGCTTAAGATTACTTTATGCTTTTTGACGGTTTAGGAGTTCTAAGGGGATAAAACATGTTTTTCATTTTCTGGCTTAGGATTACTTTATGCTTGTTGACGGTTTAGGAGTTCTAAGGGGATAAAACGTGTTTTTCATTTTCTGGCTTAAGATTACTTTATGCTTGTTGACGGTTTAGGAGTTCTAAGGGGATAAAACGTGTTTTTCATTTTCTGGCTTAAGATTACTTTATGCTTGTTGACGGTTTAGGAGTTCTAAGGGGATAAAACGTGTTTTTCATTTTCTGGCTTAAGATTACTTTATGCTTGTTGACGGTTTAGGAGTTCTAAGGGGATAAAACGTGTTTTTCATTTTCTGGCTTAAGATTACTTTATGCTTGTTGACGGTTTAGGAGTGCTAAGGGGATAAAACGTGTTTTTCATTTTCTGGCTTAAGATTACTTTATGCTTGTTGACGGTTTAGGAGTGTTAAGGGGATAAAACGTGTTTTTCATTTTCTGGCTTAAGATTACTTTATGCTTGTTGACGGTTTAGAGTTCTAAGGGGATAAAACGTGTTTTTCATTTTCTGGGTTAAGATTACTTTATGCTTGTTGACGGTTTAGGAGTTCTAAAGGGATAAAACGTGTTTTTCATTTTCTGGCTTAAGATTACTTTATGCTTGTTGAAGTAATGACTATAGTGAAGCAGCGTCTTGAAATTAAAAACAAAATCCAAAGCCAACAACTGGACTACCTAACGTACCCCTTCTCCCATAAGAAATATATGTTACAAAAATTCAGGCTTAAACAAAATTAGATATCTCTCTTTCTTACACAAAAATAGTATGTAAAGGAATGTTTCGGGGATGAAAACGATTTATTTTTTATCAGTATTCAATATTGTAAATGGCTGTACGAGGAAGATAATGAAATGTTTTTCATACATACAGAAACGTTTAAACTTATTTACAGTATTTTCTTCATATTACAAAACTGTTCGGAGAATTATATGATTTAAAACATCTTATAGGTAGTGCTGTGGGACAGCAGATTACATCAAGCGTATGGTGCACTTATTGGTTTCACAAAGACTAAATATTGTAAAAAGATTTAGATTTAGAAAATAGTATATTATATCACTAGGACCAAAAGTGAAGCTTTTCGATACAAGCTCAAGTTTAACTTGAAAATGAGCGAGTATCGAAAAGCTTCTTTTGGTCCAAGTGATGAACTATATTTTTCGTTATACTGCAAATAATGTAAGAAAACAATTTCACAAAAACTAAAATGTTATAACCTATTTACCTTCAAATCGATGGTAACAGCTGTTTTAACGGTTATTTACAATCGAGAGTATCGGTTGTTTTTATAGATGATATACAATCGTTAATTAATTCGTATAAACGAAGTAACAGCTGATGACCTCGACCTCGGCTGATGTTTTTAGGTCCTAGTACTAAAAAGAACAACTTTAGCATTTCAATTTATGTTTTGAAAACAGCTGTTTTTGAAGCAGTATGACGAAAAAGACTTTGGGATTGTGATGTTTGGACCACGACTTCTTAAAGCTTATAGTACAACTAAGCCCTTACGTTTTAATCTAGCACATTGGCGGGTTCTAATTATCCACTTATTAGTTTATCTTGTAAAGGTTTAGTAGGTGCTTGTGCTTCAAACAACCTAAGCCCCTTGCCTGTAAGAAACACACAATCGAAGATTATATTTTCACCAGTTTCATTATCTAAACCATACGGTTTACAGGGTTTGCGTCATATACTCCAATTAAGTACAGCTGATTTTGAGACGTTTGACTCCATCCTTTAACCTTATGAATCGCACGCAGTATGACTTGGTTCAGTTTATGTCACTGGCACTTCCAGAGATTAAGGAATTGATCCAGTGAGGTAAGTATTAGTCTCATCATCCTCACATCCATGTTTATTTCACTTCTTGCGTCTATGTTCTTCTAGGATGGTTTGTTTTATTGTAATTGTGTTATCACGATACAGCCAAGAGGTATGTGGTCAACCAGAGCAGTTCGTTATTATCAGGCTACCTTAAAACTGGAGGTGTTCCTGTATTCAGAGCTCCCTCTTAGCTACGCTACTCTTTGGCTTGGGTGATTATTACCCTACCCGTCTGCCATCTGCACATTACTACAGCATCCCGCATTGTGCCATCGAGCAGGTTTGTAGGTCTGCAATTGTATCCCCACACGACTTCACCACCCGCACCTCGCCTCGTTCTCCGAAGGTTTTCTTCCTGTTTAAAGATGAAAAACCGCTCAGTCATCATCACCTAATAAAAAGAAGGAAGAAAAGAAGATAAAATAAATACCACTAGCCCTCGAATACTATATTATCACGTCGGAAGAGGACCAGAATGGTCAAGAGAGATCTGATAGGAAAGATGAAAGAGAGGAATCTAACCCAAGACTGCATGATCCAGCTAGAGACCTTCGGGATTCGCACCAATATTATGATCCCTTCAGGGTTGCTTTCACTTGCTGGAGACAGGGACAGATGAAGAGCTCTTCTGGACGCCCTATGCTCCAATAGGAGATAAAAGGAAATAAGTCAAGTCAGGGTTGCTTTAAGAGGAAAGGACGACATATGGAGGTGATCGTACGATATATTTAGTATTACTATATTTTACTAAAGTTTCTTAGACTTACAAAACTATTTACAAACGGCTGGGCTTCTCCCGTAGTTGGCTCAAAAATCAATCCTTTACAAATTGAATAAGTGAAAAACCAATTGAAATAACATTTTTTTTATAAAGACTAAGGGCTCAATATACTTTCTAATACAATGTCGTTGCACAATTTTATTATAATTTTTTGTACTCTATTTATCAACTAGAACGCGGAACGGACCTTCAAACAACCATTACATAAGTTATTATTTCAGATTTGCCTATTAAAGAATCGTGTTTGAATATTCCAATACATCTAATGTTGGCAGGTTAATTAGATGGAATGCCTCAAGGTTGCTAATTATTACAATGGAATTGGGTACCGAGTCCCAGTGGAAGGAAACCAGTTCTGTTAGATTCCATAGCCACAACAAAACCAAATTAAACCTGCCTCGCCATTCTCTACGGCGCACTAACTATTCAAACAATTGCCAATTTCAACCTGGTATTCAATTTTAACCTACAGGTGATCACTTTATTTTATTGATGTATATTTGTAGAATTAATTCCTCACAAACGAGTTATATTGGCGAAGTGGAATTCCAGTAAAATAAAAACTGTTGAAGAATTAAGAAGTCTATATCTTTTATTCTTTTTATTTATTTTAGTTTTACTATAGTGAAAGTTATGATGGGTCAAAATATATATCGTGTTTTGTTTGCAAATTTTCATTTTGAGGTCTTTTAAGCTCAAAAAGTGTTTTCTAAATTTCCTGTCATCTGTAATGTTCTACAACTGAAACAAGTTTTGTTCAAATTTGGCGTGTGGAGATATTTTAATAATATTTGAGGATTTTTCTTCTGTAACTAAAAATTTGAAGGATAGTTGCTTTAAGATCAAAACGCTAAACTCCAGATTGCCCAAAATTAGAATAATTTAGATAAATTCTTTTAGTGCGGCTATATTTCTGACCATGTGAACCGTTTCATAGACACAACTGATAAATCATCTTACACCAGAAAACCCACCAATCCGATTTCGAATCATAACTTTAGCGCAGAGGTAACATCACACCAACTTAAATGGTGTTCCATTCTTTCTAACAAGATGAAGATTTATATTATCATATTTCTCTTTCTGCAGTTTTACAGTAAGAAACCTTGCCTTTCTAGCACTCTCTATTTACATAAAATAACTTCCATTTTCGCACTTTCAGCAACTCTTTCTCGCATCCGCAGTAACAAAATCTTTCTACCTCTTTCTTCGGCATCCTTTTAGTTTTTGGACAGACGTAATTTCAGAATTACTATATGCGAGGTTCGGGAGAGAAATGAGTTAAGCTCCATTGATAGACGATTGAAATCGAAATGTTACAAACAACGTATATACAAAATAATTGACCTACAATAAAGATAGTTGCACACAATTAGAACCCATCAATGAAAGCGGATTTTTAATTTTTATCCTGAGTCAAAATTTCTGACTGTCCGAAAATTCCAAATATACTATACATATCAGAACTTACAAGTCAGCTGTAAACCATTCAACATAGTTACCATGTCAATAAAATTTATAAATTAATAACAGCTGATTTGTTAAAATAACCTTAAAATAAATTTGATATTAGATTAATTAATTAGATACACAGATAATTATCATCGCAAAATAAATTAAACAAGTTTGTTAACGAGAAAAATGGTCGTTAAATTAAAAAATGGCGGATGATTTTTAAATTTAAAGAGCTATTGTGGGGGTGCTTTTCACCTTTCTTACAAATTTCCACAGTACCTCTCTTAGAGCTGCATTGAAATCTGGATTTAACGAAGCCCAAATATGACATAACAGGTCTATAATAAGTTTACTTTTAAAGATGACAACACTATCGCAAAAACATTCTCACAAGAAGATAAGAGTTGAATGTACATTCAGCCGTCTGAATGTTAATTTACATTTTGCTACTTAATTTTGTAAATGCAAACTTTAGTTGTTAGGCGTTTTTTTAATATGTTGCGTACAATTAACTGTTCACTTTGAATCAATTTATGAATTATGAAATTTACTCTGCTCCTGTCTTCGGCATTTGATGACGAACTCCTTCTCCTAATGAGTCTTAACCTCCACTATCATGCATCTTAAATACCTTTTATTTACAGCTCTCGCATCTATGACAACAGAATTCTCCAAATCTCTTTCTTTGACCTCCTTTTTGTTTTTATATTTTATATTTCCTATAACGACTCTAACTCGTGTTTTCTGTTGACTAATTTCACGATTTAGTCAGTCCATTACAACCTCCAGTTTCACGTGTCTCTCTATCCTTTGGTTCTTTCGTCTTATCCATCCTTACCGAAGCTCATTAAAACTTCTTTTTTCAGGAGAAAAAACGTTAACTCGTAGTCCAACCTTCAACCTAAAAGGCCTGTTTTCGGACTGCTTTACTCAAAACATTTGCTTTCAGATCTATATTTTCATAAGATGTTTCCATTCTCTAACGTAAAACAAAGATTTGATTCAGTAATTAAATGTCTCAACCACAACGGTAGCTACACTGATATTACACGGTAGCTACACTCATATTACACGGTAGCTACACTAGCTCAACCACAACGGTAGCTACACTGATATTACACGGTAGCTACACTCATATTACACGGTAGCTACACTAGCTCAACCACAACGGTAGCTACACTGATATTACACGTTAGCTACACTAGCTCAACCACAACGGTAGCTACACTGATATTACACGGTAGCTACAATCATATTACACCGTAGCTACACTAGCTCAACCACAACGGTAGCTACACTGATATTACACGCTAGCTACACTAGCTCAACCACAACGGTAGCTACACTGATATTACACGGTAGCTACACTCATATTACACGGTAGCTACACTAGCTCAACCACAACGGTAGCTACACTGATATTACACGCTAGCTACACTAGCTCAACCACAACGGTAGCTACACTGATATTACACGGTAGCTACACTAGCTCAACCACAACGGAAGTTACACTGATATTTTCCTGGAATGTGTAAAAATGCGATTGTGAGAATTTTCTCGCCTATAAATATTTAGGTTATGTTCGTTAAGCAGTGAATTTCGTTCGTAATTATAAAATTGGGGCCGTTTAAAAATTGTTTAGCTATTATATCTTAGTAAAATTCGAGTTTCAAAAAAACACTATCTAAAACTTTGAATTAAAGTGATACAAATTGTAGTTTTTGACAAAGTGAAATATGAGAAAACGTCATGGGATGTGTTTGATTCTGATAGTACGAATTGAAAATTAGCTTAGCGTGATGGGTGTGAAGACGGGAAATTTATTTCGAACCATTTTCGTAAACTTGAGGATGTAAGATGTGCACTTTCTACCATAACAAAATTTGGTTTAGACTTTTTTTTTAAAGACAGCTTAGTTTAAGTTTCAAACTAATGTTACAATTTAAAATCAATCATTAAACAACGTGAAAAAAATTAATATTCTAGTTAGTTTTAACATTTGCAAAAACGGAATACCAGAAGTTTGTAAAATTACAATTTGAAATAAACAAAGAGAATTTTGAATTTATAAGGAAAAAATCATATTAATAAACTGATCATTACACTTGCACATGTATTAATTATTTCTCAAATTTATTTTTATTTCTATATATATATATATATATATATATATATATATATATATATATATATATATTAGATAATTAATTTAACGAGAAAAAATGGTCCTTAAATTTAAAAATAGAGGATGATTCTACGAGAAAAATAAGAAAGTAAAATTAAATTAGTTAAAAATAAAACTCAAAATTTAAGAAAAATCACCAACAATAGAAGACACTAACTTGTCAAATGTCACAATAAGCCGTTTTGCTGTTAGTTAAATCTGACTGCTTTGATTTTACAGACCCTCAAGGGCTCATTTTAGGAAGAACGGGCTTGAATATCCTGAAATACCTAGCTGTATCTACACCTTTTTTCATGTAGTTTAGAATAAGATCCCACTCATTCATTCTTTCTATCATATCTGTCTTGACCAACTCTTGTTCTCTTCAGACTCTGACGTTATTAGAGTATTCGAGGGTTAGATTGTCTTTATTTTGTTTTTTCTTATAAGGCGATGGTGACCAAGAGGTTTTTGTCTTCAAACAACAAGGAAAATGGTTGTACAATTTCAAAATGGCAACCGTTTCGGATTTCCACTTATACAGGACCTATAACAGCTCACGTTTCAGCTTAGTGGTCTGTATTTCAAGGTTAAAGATGTAATCGAGCAAAATTCGCGTCCTGTCACATCAGCCTATCAGCTGCGTATATAAATAATTAAAAGTTAAACAGGCGAGAGATGACATATCACTGCTCCCGCTCATATTAATCATAAGACAAGGCAGACCGAATCCATTGTTTGAACAGGCCACATTCTCACAGGTCGACAAATTGATTCACCGAAATCGAAGCCCACATTCCACGCATGCCAACATAATTATTATCAACATCTTTCTTCAGCAGGTTTTATTTAAAAGAAAAGATATCGATGCGGCATTGACAAACTGCTGACATTTAGAGGTATAATGATTTAGTTAGCATTGAAGCAATTTAGTAGTTATCTGCCAACAATATAAATTAATATACATCAGGAAAATTATTGCTATGAAATTAATAAGCATGTACAATGATTAGAAGATTGTTTTTTAATAGTTTCTACCTTGTCACATAGACATAATATATACGATAGAAAGTATACTGCTAATAAAAATAAATGGTGTAAAACGTATTGTACAAACTCTCTCACAACACCCACTACAAAACCAAATTCTAACAAAAACTGTATTTCTTTGACATTCCCCCCCCCCCCAATATTTAATACTACAGGATCGGTTTGTTAATCTTTGAAGGGTTATTATTACAGAAAAAGTTCCAAACAACATATTTGTTCTAAAGTATCTTTACCCATCTTTTTTAACCTCACTTTTTTTTTTTTAATCGAATCCTTTTCATTTGTCGTAAAATATTGTTCGTAACTGAAAATTAGTCAGAAAAATGAATACAGTATAACAAACACACAGAACACAATACTCACAAAAAATACGCCTAAGTATCAGACGCGTTTAAACGACAAGGTCGTCCTCTTCAGTGATACACGAGCTACACCAATCAAACTATAACTTATAACTATAACTATAAGTTACACACGAGATTGGTGTAGCTCGTGTATCACTGAAGAGGACGACCTTGTCGTTGAAACGCGTCTGATACTTAGGCGTATTTTTTGTGGGAATTGTGTTCTGTGTGGTTTGTTATACTGTATAATTTATCTCATAAGTCAAGCTCAACATTTAATATAGAAAAATGAATGTTTTACTAAATAACACAAAAACTAAAGAAATGATTGTTGTTGATTGCATGGTTTACGCTTGTATTATGTTTAATTTGACTTAACAAAGTACAAAGTTGTTATGACATTGGTTATGGAAGTTATTTGCATATTGACTTACATTATCGCTTATCCGCAGATAAGGGCGGTAGTGACGTCTAAACCGATCGCTATCTCACTCGATCGACAATTCGGTTCCCTGCGGGAGGAACTGGTAATAAATAATTTCTTTTATTCAATACAAAAACAATCACCTATAGTTTATTGTAAATTTAAAACGGTAATAAGATAAATTTTATGCTGTTTACTTTTGTAGCAACGCTAAAAACTACTGGTCTTCTTTTTAGGTTCCATAGGTAAATTAAAGACCCTTATAAAATAAAGTGCGCTCGGTCGACAAAACAATTTTATCTCCAACAATAAATTTCGATTTTGATGAAACTTGTCAAAGTTAATTATTGCCCGTGCCCAAAACTAGGAAAAACACAGAGACCATTATTTAAAAAAAAAATGGAAAATTGACGGGTCAGACCAAATTGTTTTCAAAACGTTTAGACAGTTTAATTAGGTTATGGTTCGGATTATAATAATACGTTAAAATGTAGGCCATATTGAAATGGAATGTCGTAATTTTCAAAAAAAATTCATGTGAATTACTAAAAAATTAAAGTCCATACAAAACCATCGAAAATATATATTAAAAAACAAAATAATTCAAATAAATTACTCAGTAGGATTGAATGAACATGAAGTCGGTTGTTAACGTTTTTAGAACGGCTAGTTGTTTGTAAGTGTTGGGGATTTATACCTCACACTGACCTAATTTCCCGCTAAAAGCTTGCAGGCTGGCACCCGGAGGGATGACAATTCCAGAATTTCCCTCAATCTGTAGATCCAATGAGATTTCAATCTATTGATATGTCAGCTGTGTCTTAACCTAACTTAATTGTGATGAAACTTGCTAAAGCCAGTATTAAGAATATTATTTTATGAAAAATGAAAAGGATTCAATATAAAGAGAATAATTAATTGTGGAGTTGTAATTCCGAAAAAGTTCCAAAAAAGATGTAAAAAGTTGAAATTTAGTCTCGTGGCAACTACTCTCTTACAATTAGGTTTAGTTTATAATTTTTGGTAAAAGAAGTTATTTTGGTACTACTGGTTATTTTAAAACCTTTAAATTATTAAATTATTCATCACAATTTGTGATATTCAAAATACGCAAACTGTGAAAAAACATTACGCAATTTTTCTCAGTCACCCATCCCTTAAACCAAATAAAAACCAACCAAACTTTTCGTGAAATAAAAAAGTGAAAATGAACCATCCACGAAGTCTTTAAATTTAAATTTATATATTAAAAGAAAAGCCTAAACTTGCTTTGCTTGTGCCAGAAACACGTCCACAACGTAAAACTAATTTTATTAAAATTAAGGTTTTTCTAAATAAAAACTGTCAAGATTCATTTATTGTTTTTACCAATTTTTTTCTGAACCGTAGTATTTTTTAACTTGCTTTTCTCACACATTAAACCTCACATACCACTAAAATTTTGTCGAAATCGGTATACTCTATTTTGAGAAATTACATATTTTATAACAGTCCCATTGCCGATTTTGTTGTTTTTACCAATAATACACGAACCGGTTTTTTAGACTTGGAACCTATGTTTCGCTTCGGTTCTTAGAGGCTACACTTGAAAAAGTTGGGTTAAAATAGTTTGCACCGATTTTGAAAAAAAAATTACACACGTCCCGATATATTACCACATTACTAAGTATGATTAAAATTGGTCTATGCGTTTAGGCTGAAGCAACACATGTGACAGAAGACAGACAGATAACATTCCAAAAATTACTTTTTTTCTCTGGATATCTCAAAACGCTTATATCCGCAAAAACTCGAAATAGATTTTTGACACATCACACTTATTTCTTTATACTATACTGTATGTGAGAAATTAAGAAAAAAATACGTTTTTCTCAAAATAGGTTTCAACGATTTTAATTAATTTTTCGTCAAGTGTAGCCTTTAAAGATCCAAACAAAAATGGTTGCCATCTCTCCAAAAATTCCTGTCCTTGAGTTACCGATAAAAAAACCAAATACCAACCATGAGACTGTTGTAATAGACGTTATTTCTCAAAATCTGCTCCATTGATTTCATTTAAATTTGAGGAAATGTAAAGATTAAAGATGACTCAAAACTGTGTGGATAATAGCAAGTAAAAAATACTTAGAACAAAAAAAAAAAAACAAATTCGACTTACGCTTAGGATGTGTTTATGGCATAAGCGAAGCAAGTTTAAGGCTTTATTTCAACATAAACATATTTAGAAAATGTTTTATCTGTTATTTACTTTTAAAAATTGTTGATCGAAAAGTTTATGCAATGTTTTTACACCATTTATTTGAGCTTGTGATTGGGAAGAAGTTCTTCTGACAGACAGATGTACAGACTGTCTGTATTTAGAAAGTTTCACGTGTTGTAGATCAACCACAAAACATATAATAAACATAAATTAAATATTGTTTTTTATACCGTCACGTGATGTAAAACTTCATTTTATTTTATTGGCAATTATTCCAACAAGAAGTAATTATCATGAGACATCAGGTCATTGATCTTTAATATTTCACAGAATGAAACTGATACATTCAACGTATGCAAACTAATTACTTATTATAGATAAATTGATATAATAGTTAGGAAATGTTCTTATACAAATAGGGCTTAAACTTTCTTCGGTTGAGCCGATTTTCAGAAATAACATCTTCAATAACAGTGGCGATGTTTTTTTGCCCATAACTCATAAACCATTTTTAAAGAGATAACAACCCCCACGTTTCGTTTGAGTATTAGGCTACATTTAAACAAAATTTCATCGAAATTATTGAATCCTATTTGATAAAATCGTAATTTTGTGTTTTTCTTACGTCATCTACCCCCAAGAGATAATATCATTTTAAACTCTAGTTTTGGCCAAAATTTTCCTACAAACAAAATTTGATTAAAATCGGACTAAATGTCTAGGCTACAGAGCACTGCACATACACCAGCCAGACAGAGATCATTTCAATAAACGATCGTTTTACTCAGTGTACCTCACAACGGATATCTCCTTAAAAAACTCGAAGACAAATGTTTGACCCATTATAATTATACTTCCTCTATATAGGTATATCTGAGAAAGTTATGTTAACAACACCAATTAAAATTCGGGTCATTGGATGCCACCTTATTGCGTTTCGTTCCAATAATATCGCCTCCTGTTCTACTCATAATGTGTGACGTTAAAGTCTCCAGAAAACGAAGCTCTCAATATAAATACAAAAGTAACAGTTAATTTAACGGCCTAATGATATATTTTCCAAACAATTTACCACGTAGCAAATTGGGTAGGACTACGTAAAATATGCATTACTAATACAATGGAAAAACAATTATGCATACATTTCTTAGAAAAATTAATTTCACCTCATTGAATTTCATTTACACAATGGAGTAACTAACATGAAAATTACTGGTGTGTCGTTTATATATTAAGGTCATTTATTTAGATACTATTATTATTAGAAATATTACTGTAATTTTAAAAGCTTTGCCAGGTATAATAAATGATAACTCATCTGCATTCCATTCTTCATGAGTTTATATTATTAAGTAGAAAGGAATTTTGTATTTAACATTTTGTTTTACGAAATTCAATTACGTCTAGAGTAGCGACGCAGTTCAGTTAGCAGATTGCTCTCTTATCTCACCAAGGTTAACGTTTGTTTTACGAAATTCAATTACGTCTAGAGTAGCGACGCAGTTCAGTTAGCAGATTCCTCTCTTATCTCACCAAGGTTAACATTTGTCTTACGATATTCAATTACGTCTAGGGTAGCGACGCAGTTCAGTTAGCAGATTCCTCTCTTATCTCACCAAGGTTAACATTTGTTTTACAATATTCAATTACGTCTAGGGTAGCGACGCAGTTCAGTTAGCAGATTCCTCTCTTATCTCACCAAGGTTAACATTTGTTTTACAATATTCAATTACGTCTAGGGTAGCGTCAGTTCAGTTAGCAGATTGCTCTCTTATCTCACCAAGGTTAACATTTGTCTTACGATATTCAATTACGTCTAGGGTAGCGACGCAGTTCAGTTAGCAGATTCCTCTCTTATCTCACCAAGGTTAACATTTGTTTTACAATATTCAATTACGTCTAGGGTAGCGACGCAGTTCAGTTAGCAGATTCCTCTCTTATCTCACCAAGGTTAACATTTGTTTTACGATATTCAATAATTACGTCTAGGTTAGCGACACAGTTCAGTTAGCAGATTCCTCTCTTATCTCACCAAGGTTAACATTTGTTTTACGATATTCAATTACGTCTAGGGTAGCGACGCAGTTCAGTTAGCAGATTCCTCTCTTATCCCACCGCAGTTCAAATTAGTGAACCGTCAGAGGTCACGTGGATTCGAGCCTTCTTCATAAGTCTAAAGGACGTTAAGGAAACACAAACAAAAGCAAAAATAATAGCATCGTCAATCTTTATAAACTGTAGGAGTAAGAATTGTTTGAACGAGTTCAAACAATTTTCGTTCAAGGTTGCTTTGTTATAGTTTAAATTACTGTCATTCAAAAGAGTACTGAATGATCTAAAGCACAGATGAGGAAACTCCAACAAAATCTTTTGATCATCGCTTTATAAAAAAGGTAGAAAAGACCGAAAACAGACACCTAGCTCACGAATATTAAAATAGCACCAGGGTCAAGAGAAACAAGTTGGTCAAGAGAGACCTGATAAGAAAGACAAAATGGAACTAACTAACCCAAGACTACGTAGAAAAGGGTGTAGATCCAGCTAGGTTACTTCGGAATTGCCACGCTTGTTCCCATTATAAGTGAGCCCCTGAGATATAAATATAATGGTGCAAGCAGTCTTACAAAAAAGTAATGATAGAAATCTTTATCTTTACATATTTAAAAAAAACTTCAAATTTTCCTACTTTACTTATGTTTTCTTTCATATAAAAACTTTTCTTGTTTTATAGAATTAGAAAAATATTAAATAACTTAATTTTCATAATAGTTACATTGTTTTTTTTAAACGACCTCTCAAGGGCGTAGCGTGTATGCTCTTTCACTCAACTACAGTCTTATTGTACGTCTCTTTCATTACTTCTATCTGATCTGCCTTAACCAAATCTTGTTCTCTTCCGATCCTGATGCTGTTATAGTATTTGAGGGGTATTTATTTTATGTTCTTTTAATTTCTTTTTTGTGATGATGATAGTATGATAGTATGCCTTAAAAGAACAAGAAAAAAATATTGAAATACAAAATAAGAGTTAAAAATCAAGAGTAAAAAAAAGTTAATATTGAATCAAACTACACGAAATATATTCTAGATTTGTAGTAAACAATTTTCAATTTCATTTTCAGGTTTAAGGGGTTTTCCAGAAGATTTCAGAAAATATTCATTTTTTATAAAAATTAATAGAAAAAATATAATTTTGTCTTAAATCTTTCTGAATTTAGGTCAAAGTTTTTATAACGTTTTTTATTTCCCCTTCCCACTATTTTTTAACGTTTTCAAACTGCTATATTTCGGAAAATATGTCATTTTCTGGAAATAATGACAAGAGAAAAAAGTTGTTATTTTTGGTAAAAATATCTAAAAAAAAAACTTTTCCGGGTGAATTTCTCACTCTTTGCTATGTGAAGCAAATGAAAATTATTTTATTTTTTCAAAACAATAATAAACATTCCCTCGTCGACATTTTTTAAAGTTTTGTTTAAACATTATGAAGCAATCCCCTCTAATTAGGTTTTACTTCATTTATCTGGAATTTTCCCAATTTTTACCCTAAAAATGTATAATTTGACTTTACTATTTTACCTGTAATTTCCGCTCATTTTATCTGCATATTACATCTCGATATATTGCAGGAATTCAGTAATACAACATTGAGTATTTTCGATATTAATATTACCACAAAATATTTGTTATAATGAAGTAACATGAACTGACGATCCACATAATAAGCCTTTTGAAAACCTAATAAAATAATAATTTATTACTTATGTAATTGTAGGCTACAAATCCTGTAAATTTGCCAACTGGGAATTCCCCAGAACAAAGCCCTTAGATAAGAAAGAACCCCGTCCGGGCAAGATGGCTGTAAGTATTGTTCATTTTTACAACCCTCTTTTCGGGTTCTTCCACAGACTGCTTGGCGGCATCGTCTTTTGTTACTCACACGTGCTCGACATCTGTAGCGCCCTCTATTGTGACTCCCTCGACGAGCGTGCAACAGAACTCCCAGTTAAAGATCCGTGAAATTCAATGGTTAGGCTTCTCATAGTGTTTTCAAATTGAAGATTATTTAATGGTAGATAGTTTTAACATAGTTTTCTATAACGATGTAAGGGATGATGAATGAGGGTTCGAGGGTTTCAAAGCATCTTCTCCGTTTCCAAGTCTCATAACGACAGAAGCAATTATCTCTCGTAATGTTTCTACTATTTATTGGGTCGTTATCAAATGACACACAACTGAGTGGAACAATTTTCTTGTTTAATATATTCAAACCTAGACCGTTGTCATTACGATTAAAAAAAAAATTATGGACAATTTAAAAATTACACCGGGAATCCGGTACTCCCGAGTGTGAGATTCGGTATGTCTGCATAAACCTCCCACTTCATTGTTAGCCTATTTTTTGAAATATATGTAATTATTCTGTGTGTGAACTCCAAAAGGTGTTCTTTGAATTTTTGGCGGAAAGATAAAACATTTTCCAAATAATCTTTTCCGAAAAACGTAAAAACAATATCAATTTTAAACTTTGAATTAATCTTATTTTTTAAATCTTCAAAGTAAATTAGGTGATGTCAGTCTGCTTTGTCTGTTGTGCTACAACCCAAACGTGTGAACTCGGTGCGTTTTTCCTGTTTTAATTTTGTTTTTTATAACTCGAAATTTCAAGAGCAACTGTCTTAAGAAGAAAAGCACAAAACTATTACTTTTTCTCAAAATTGGTTTTAACGATTTTGATCAAATATAGCATAAGTGTATCTTCTAAGAACCCAAACGTATTATTGGTCAACTCTACAAAAATTCCGTTTCGTAAATTACCGGTAAAAACAAAATATCGGCCATGAAACTGTTGTAAAATACGTGTAGTTTCTTAAAATTTACAGCGCAAATGTTACCATTTCATACGAGCTCTAGAGATTTAGATAGAAAGACAGGCATCATTCAAAAGCCCAAAACAGATATATTCGCAATAAACAGTACATTGATTTTTTGACCAATCACATTCTCCATACGGTCTCTTACACCGAGCGGTCATTGGTCTGAGCACAGCATCTTCATTAAGGGTCAGATGGTTTTGGCAGGTCTAGGGGTTTTTTCTGAACAGCGCATTTTTCTGCTAAAAGAGATTTTTATGATAGCCCATGATAGATTAGGTTAGCTTCAAAATTGACAAGTTTCAGTCACCTTACTTTAGTTTCTAAACCTCAGGGAATCTCTAGACGTTCATATCCACAAAAACCGACATAAAGTTTTTTACTCATCACACACTTACTTTATACTACGTATATGCAGAGTGGGGAAAATCTTGCAACCCCTAGGTACGCGTAATTTATCAACGAGTAGTGATAAAAACTTCTCACCTTCGCCAAACCTCACAGGGTGTACTTTCATTTTTTATGGGGTAAACACGATTTTGGTATAACTGCCATGTCTACATTGATTAAAATAATGAAGTAATCCAATAAGAAAGAATGTACGAGTAAGACCAAAATTAAAACTAATTAATTTAAAAAAATTGTGTAGACTTATTATATGCTTCATCTATTTCCTCTGACAATTCCTTTGATGGGAAAGTCACATGATGAGGGAAAACAAATGCCCTATTGCCTTCCCCTTTCTAAAATTGGGGTCGATTTGCTAAAATAAGAAAAATACACAAAATTTTTTAAATTTAGTTAAGTCCGTTGTTAAAAAATTTAATCTTTTTAAATTTAATATCCGTAGCAAGTTGAAAACTCAATATTCATTCTAGCCCCCACAGTTTCGGTTAGAAATATCGTAGAAACTTTTCCAAGGCACTAAAATTTGTCTTTTTTTACGCCCTTCAAAATGACGTCACACGATGGGAATTGCAATTTGAAAAAAATAACGTACATAATATTTTTACCCCATAAAAAGTTAAAAGACTTAACCAGCGAGGTTTGGCGAAAGGTAGAAACTTTTATCTCTATTCCTTCAAAACCTAGGGGTTGGAAGACATTTTTTTCATTCTGTATAAGTACAAGTTGAACTTTGTAGTTTACCAATAAAACATAGAAAGAACTGGATAGTGTGTCAACAACATTTCAATCGCACCTTTCGATTTAGTTCTTCTTTTAACTTTAATTATGTCTAATCACAGTTGTCGAATTTTAAAATATTGAGATAAAATTTTTATTTGTTGCTGGCTATTACTAGCGGCTTCGCACGCAAATATTTTAGATTCAACATTAACTCTTAAATTAGCTACATAATACATATTACAATGGGAATCAAAATTTGCTAAAACAATTTGGGTTTTTGAGAATATACTATTTTTTACTTTTACACATTCAAATACGCACGAACATATTTGTGTATGTTTGTCACTGACGTGCTTCTTTCTAAACAACATTTTTTGTACTGCCATTGAACAAATAAAGAGGTCGCTATTTTCACAGCTGATTATTTAAACATTCAGTAAAACATGTGTTTGATGAAATATTAGGCATAATGTTAAACTTATGGGAAATCGTTTAAAATTTAAGGGAAGTTTTTAATCCTGTTACTGATATTTCTCAGAGGTGAGATAAAGTGGTAAATCTGCTCCTTAAGCACTATAACCATACGAAATTTCACAAAAATCGGCAAAGTAGTTTTCGAAATTAGCGCGAACAAAAAAAATCGGGTATGCTTTAGATCACACGGTATAAATGAAAACAATATGGATTTACAGAAGCCTAAATATTCAATCAGATTTGAATCGTTTTAAATATTTTAGAACAAAATCAAGTTAATAACACTTTTTTTAATGTTACAGATTCGTCCAACTTAGCTTTGTGTTTAATTATTAAAGCTGATGGACCTAATTAGCAGCTTTAAGTGTGTAGTATTATTTGGTTGCTATAGTAACTAAATTTGTACGTAAAAGTAAAATTAAGTGTACAAACTTTCCAAAATGCTTCACACTAGTCTAGACAAACCCTAACCTATCTTTGTGTTGTATTATTATAGCTGATGGACCTAATCAGCTGTTATAATTCACATGTTTTACACAGATCTAGACTAGGTCTATCCTATATATATATATATATATATATATATATATATATATATATATATATATATATGTGTATAATTATTATAGGTAATGAACCTAATCAGCTGTTGTAAGATAGTATATGTGATTTTTTTTACTGCTTATGCGCGAACGTTGACTGCTAGAATTTATACGTTTTGAAATAACTCAATTTCTTTTTATGATATCATTATGTAACAAAGTCTACATCTTCTTCAAAAATACTACAATAAATTTGGAAAGTTTCATTGATATCGGTCAAGTAGATGCTGTGATTACCACGAACAAAGATCGACTTTTACGGCTGATATTTCCTTAAGGGAAAAACATATTGGACAACATTTTTACTGTCATAACTAACGTTTAATTGTTATAATATCGAATACTGATTATAATAAATAATTATTTCACTTACCGTCTCCAGTGTTCTGAGACCCACATATCGGAATATTGGGCTCGGCGGGTTCGATCATAACAAATGAAATTGACTGTTCAGTGTGTGTTTTGTATAGACGTTTCTTGTGTTGTCGTTATTGTTGATGTGCGTTGATTAAGTGTTTCTATTTAATAATTAACAAAGGACTATCCTGTCAAATATTTATGTTTTTACACTTGAAAATGGTTGAATAGCCGAAACGGCCGTCGTATAGTAATGCAATGGTAAATCAAAATACTGGTGACGGTGAAATAGTTGTTTATTAAACTTCATTTGAGATATTGCAAAAACTCGACTATAAAACTTACTTCTGAATGGAAACTATGATGTTACCAATTCTCATTAAAATCGGTTAAATAGTTTTTAAGATATGAGACATCAAACATAGACCTTCTACGATATATTAGGATAGATTTAAAAATGAACATTTTTCATACAGAACATTTTTACATTGTAAATTCTGTACAAGTAAATTGTTTCAAACAACTGGCCAGTTATTAATTTTTCGAATGTTTAATAACTACTTAACGTTAATTTACATAGTTACATACTAAACTACTTAAGATAAAAGTTCGTAAAAACTAAGGGGATATTGATAAATTAGCATCTTACCCAATCGTGAAATTATCCTGATTTGAAATCAATTATTTTCGAAATAATATAATGTAATCTTATAATTTTATGGCTAAAATTAAACATTATTAAACAATATAATTTTAGCGGAACTTCAAACAATAAGTATATCAACTAGGCCTACTAGAGAAAGCAAAAAATAAAATGGTTTATCCTTTAGATTGTAGATATCATTGTCAATTTGAAACAAACCTTCGAATTGTGTTTTTACAGATTTGTTCATTTTGGTTTTAATATATTTAAATACAGATAAATAGCCAAACTGACCACTTTGTTTGCAGCCTTCAGTTATTAAAATTTCAGTATATTTAAACTATTTAGAGACAACGTACCTAACAACCGATTCACAATTTTTGTAGTATATTTTACTAAAATACGAAGTATTGTGTAAGTTTGGTAATAGGACAATTATTTGGAAACTATAATAGTATATTTCATGACTAGGACCAAAAGTGAAGGTTTTCAATACAAGCCCAAGTTTAACGGCCGAGGGCGGAAAATGAGCGAATATCGAAAAGCTTCTTTTTGTCCAAGTGATGAACTCTATTTTTCGTTATAATGCAAATAATATAAGAAAATAATTTCTCAAAAAATAAAATGTTAACCTATTTACCTTCAAATCGATGGTAACAGATGTTTTAACGGATATTTACAATCGAGAGTATCGGTTGTTATTATAGATGCTTTACAATCGTTAATTCGTATAAACGAAGTAACAGCTGATGACCTCGACCTCAGCTGATGTTTTTAGGTCCTATGATTAAAAGTAACAACTTAGCATCTCAATGCATGTATTGAAAACAGCTGTTTTTGAAGCAATATGACGAAAAAATAATTTAGGACTGTCGTTGTGATTTGTACCTAAGCACGATAGCAGCCATAAAAATTAATACATGAACTATAGGAGACTGTAAAGTTTCTTTAAATAGAATTGATTCAGAAAAAAACTAATTGAAAATGTACAAATGACGACCATTTTAAACAGTTTTTGTTGATATCTTGTCTATTTTCCAACTTATAACACATTAAATTAGATGCAGATTTTAATTCTTCAGGTATTGGTACCAACCACACCTCACTACGACAAATTGTGAGTTATGCACACAAAAATTAATTTCGAAGAAGAAAATGTGATATTAGCAAAGTTACTGATCCAATAGGGCCGAAACACTGACAGGAGGCTCCTTCACACAGGCATAGCTTCAAGGCATACCATGGCTGATACAGTAACACGAGCGAAGCGAGTTGAGAGTTAACACGTTTACAAAACCCGTTAGAGCTCAAATGACGTCAAGGAAATATTGATACACAAATTAATAATTTCAGAAAATCTGTGTAACATTTTTTTGAACTTAAACTTTTGGATAAGTTCCCCTTCATAAAATTTAACATTTCCTACATAGCTCAAGAAACCTAATTTTGGGGTAAGTGCTATGATGGTGCCCATAACTTGTTTAACTCTACTGTGGTAGAACTAGCTATAACAATTGCAATTTTTAATTTACAAACCTCTTTTTTTAAGGAATATTTATTAAAAAAAATAATATGATCTTACCTACATCCTACGAATAAAAAAAAACCCTGTAAAAACAATGAAACTGACCGTTAAAACTGAAATTTAATTCCGCACACGGTCTATACAAGACCCATGTACTTGACTGCACCTTACTTATTTTGGTCTAATTAACTAAATATCCACTGCTGCAAGCTTGTAAGACATCCAACAAGCCAGTCGAGGAAGATTAAATTGCCACAAGACAAAAAATCGTGCACAAATCATTTGAACCCAAAAAATAAAAGCGTAAAGCAAACATAAATTAAGGAGAGACCCCTTGCAGAGAATGCATAATTATTGTCGACCAAGATCACGTTGTGTGGTTGAAGCGCCAAGCTGTCTGGGTGGCCCACCCACATCAACTTGAGCACTTGAAACTTAATGACCCTGGTTCTATTGATTTAATATCTGCTCGGAAAATATTTGGAATAAACAAGAGAGCAAACTGCTTTATCAATGATGATCGTATTTTAGAAACATTCTGACATCGTGTTGACTTTGAGATGTTTTGCCTTCTTGACGTGGATTAGGATCTTCTCAAAATGTTTCGGATTCTTCCGTTTTTATTTCATCCCTTTTATGGAAGTTCATGACAGCTGGGTGTAATTCCATTAGTGCTGACTACAACAAATCTAGACTGCGTGTCTAAAATATCTGATAACTTTGAAGGCAAATTGAAATTTATTGTTTATCTATGGACAAACTGATGATGTTGAGTCTTGCTTATGGTAAAAATTCCAAGACATTTGATTTGCTTTTTATAAATGTTTGTTTCATGGTTATAAAGAGATTTTGCAATCAACTGTGGTTAAAGTCAATACATATAAATTTATTGCTTGTGACCCAAAGCTGTTGATTGTTGAACTTATTTTTCTGGTACCCAATTGAGTGACATTACTTCATCTTCTAAATTTCGTTACTCCATTTTACATCCTCTAGTCTCACTATTTCAATGTATATCTCTACATTTCACTCTCTCCTAAGACTCACTACTCCACAGTATGTCCGCTAGTGGAATCAATGTATGTTCTCTTAGTCTTCATACTCCATTTTACATCCTCTAGTCTCACTATTTCAATGTATATCTCTACATTTCACTCTCTCTTAAGACTCACTACTCCACAGTATGTCCGCTAGTGGAATCAATGTATGTTCTCTTAGTCTTCATACTCCATATTACATCCTCTAGTCTCACTATTTCAATGTATATCTCTACATTTCACTCTCTCCTAAGACTCACTACTCCACAGTATGTCCGCTAGTGGAATCAATGTATGTTCTCTTAGTCTTCATACTCCATATTACATCCTCTAGTCTCACTATTTCAATGTATATCTCTACATTTCACTCTCTCCTAAGACTCACTACTCCACAGTATGTCCGCTAGTGGAATCAATGTATGTTCTCTTAGTCTTCATACTCCATATTACATCCTCTAGTCTCACTATTTCAATGTATATCTCTACATTTCACTCTCTCTTAAGACTCACTACTCCACAGTATGTCCGCTAGTGGAATCAATGTATGTTCTCTTAGTCTTCATACTCCATATTACATCCTCTAGTCTCACTATTTCAATGTATATCTCTACATTTCACTCTCTCCTAAGACTCACTACTCCACAGTATGTCCGCTAGTGGAATCAATGTATGTTCTCTTAGTCTTCATACTCCATATTACATCCTCTAGTCTCACTATTTCAATGTATATCTCTACATTTCACTCTCTCCTAAGACTCACTACTCCACAGTATGTCCGCTAGTGGAATCAATGTATGTTCTCTTAGTCTTCATACTCCATATTACATCCTCTAGTCTCACTAATTAATGTATATCTCTACACTTCACTCTCTCTTAAGACTCACTACTCCACAGTATGTCCGCTAGTGGAATCAATGTATGTTCTCTTAGTCTTCATACTCCATATTACATCCTCTAGTCTCACTATTTCAATGTATATCTCTACATTTCACTCTCTCCTAAGACTCACTACTCCACAGTATGTCCGCTAGTGGAATCAATGTATGTTCTCTTAGTCTTCATACTCCATATTACATCCTCTAGTCTCACTATTTCAATGTATATCTCTACATTTCACTCTCTCTCTTAAGACTCACTACTCCACAGTATGTCCGCTAGTGGAATCAATGTATGTTCTCTTAGTCTTCATACTCCATATTACATCCTCTAGTCTCACTATTTCAATGTATATCTCTACATTTCACTCTCTCCTAAGACTCACTACTCCACAGTATGTCCGCTAGTGGAATCAATGTATGTTCTCTTAGTCTTCATACTCCATATTACATCCTCTAGTCTCACTATTTCAATGTATATCTCTACATTTCACTCTCTCTTAAGACTCACTACTCCACAGTATGTCCGCTAGTGGAATCAATGTATGTTCTCTTAGTCTTCATACTCCATATTACATCCTCTAGTCTCACTATTTCAATGTATATCTCTACATTTCACTCTCTCCTAAGACTCACTACTCCACAGTATGTCCGCTAGTGGAATCAATGTATGTTCTCTTAGTCTTCATACTCCATATTACATCCTCTAGTCTCACTATTTCAATGTATATCTCTACATTTCACTCTCTCTTAAGACTCACTACTCCACAGTATGTCCGCTAGTGGAATCAATGTATGTTCTCTTAGTCTTCATACTCCATATTACATCCTCTAGTCTCACTATTTCAATGTATATCTCTACATTTCACTCTCTCCTAAGACTCACTACTCCACAGTATGTCCGCTAGTGGAATCAATGTATGTTCTCTTAGTCTTCATACTCCATATTACATCCTCTAGTCTCACTATTTCAATGTATATCTCTACATTTCACTCTCTCCTAAGACTCACTACTCCACAGTATGTCCGCTAGTGGAATCAATGTATGTTCTCTTAGTCTTCATACTCCATATTACATCCTCTAGTCTCACTATTTCAATGTATATCTCTACATTTCACTCTCTCTTAAGACTCACTACTCCACAGTATGTCCGCTAGTGGAATCAATGTATGTTCTCTTAGTCTTCATACTCCATATTACATCCTCTAGTCTCACTATTTCAATGTATATCTCTACATTTCACTCTCTCCTAAGACTCACTACTCCACAGTATGTCCGCTAGTGGAATCAATGTATGTTCTCTTAGTCTTCATACTCCATATTACATCCTCTAGTCTCACTATTTCAATGTATATCTCTACATTTCACTCTCTCTTAAGACTCACTACTCCACAGTATGTCCGCTAGTGGAATCAATGTATGTTCTCTTAGTCTTCATACTCCATATTACATCCTCTAGTCTCACTATTTCAATGTATATCTCTACATTTCACTCTCTCTTTTAAGACTCACTACTCCACAGTATGTCCGCTAGTGGAATCAATGTATGTTCTCTTAGTCTTCATACTCCATATTACATCCTCTAGTCTCACTATTTCAATGTATATCTCTACATTTCACTCTCTCTTAAGACTCACTACTCCACAGTATGTCCGCTAGTGGAATCAATGTATGTTCTCTTAGTCTTCATACTCCATATTACATCCTCTAGTCTCACTATTTCAATGTATATCTCTACATTTCACTCTCTCGTAAGACTCACTACTCCACAGTATGTCCGCTAGTGGAATCAATGTATGTTCTCTTAGTCTTCATACTCCATATTACATCCTCTAGTCTCACTATTTCAATGTATATCTCTACATTTCACTCTCTCTTAAGACTCACTACTCCACAGTATGTCCGCTAGTGGAATCAATGTATGTTCTCTTAGTCTTCATACTCCATATTACATCCTCTAGTCTCACTATTTCAATGTATATCTCTACATTTCACTCTCTCTTAAGACTCACTACTCCACAGTATGTCCGCTAGTGGAATCAATGTATGTTCTCTTAGTCTTCATACTCCATATTTATGTCCTCTATCTCTCACTAAACTCAAACTTATATCCTCGGGGTCTACTCCTTTCGTAAAGTAAACTTGCTTTAGATCCTTCTCTTATGTATAAGGTCTATCTTTTTCCTTTTTGACCCTCACGTTCATAAGCGTATGCAAGGGCAGGGATGTCTGTTTTATGTTTTTTTTCTTCCCTTTTATTGAAGGCGATGAATTCAAAATTATTTTGTATTTATTAGGGACCATATTGATCAAGTATGGCCTCTCAGGACCCACACAAAATGTGTTGATAGCCATCTTTCGAAAACTTCTGGTTCGCCAGCAATTGGAAAAAAAAATTTAAACCATCAATCTTCAGATTTGTTTCAGAATTTTAGTGAAGCTTAATGACTCAAATTTGTGTCCAAAAACGCAAGTAAAAAATGTTATGTTTCAAGAACACTGAAAATAATTGACTTATAGTTGGGGTGGAGGGGCTGACAAAATATTAAATTTGATTTCATCTTTTTATTAGGCTTACTGCGTAAAATGTTGTCGAAAACAATACATGAAAAACAGATGTTCAATACTTTAATCTAGTACTGTGGAAACAAATTTATAAAATTCCATGTTTGTTATAAACGTTGTGCACCAAAAATTATCTTCCACTCTCCCCCCCCCTCCATTAGACAAAATTAAGGTAATAATAACTTTCCTGTTTCAACAATTCAAGTTATTAATTTTTTTTATTAACAAGAAGGTGTGTTAATAAACTAATTGACTAATTGTTTAAAACTTTTTTTTTTAAAGAAAACGCAATAACAAATAAACATTCAACAAAATTTGTTACATTAATTTTCATTCAGACTGAGTTCGGGCTTTTGGAGATTGAGTAGTAGTAAAAAAGAGCTTGCAAGCTCTTCATTTTGTGTGTTTGATGATCGATGATATTTCTTTGTAAATGATCCAGCTTCAAACAACACAGTTTCCCACTTATTAATAGATGCTCTTATTGGATGGTTTACATTTGGATAGGTTCTTTGAAAACATGTTATCGCTTCTTATTCATTTTCAAAAGCAGCAATTGTCCAGAACATTTCACCTTTTGCTCACTTGAATAATTCGTTGCTTTGTATTTTGTTATCACGCTTAAACTAACTTATTTTTGTGTGTTTACAAAAACAGCGTATTGATAGCGATCCTTAAAAAGATGACTGAAAATACAATTTAAAAGAATCAAGTAAATTCTGAAAATAGTTGGTTCTTCGACCAAAATCTATGTTTATTTTGAATTTCGCTATTTTATTTTGGTTAAAGATAAAAAAAATGAAAGTGGAAAGTATTTTTACATATCAATGGAATATAACTGCAAAGTTTCACATATAACATGTCCGTTACATAAATTCCAAATAGAAACTTCTTGATGGGAAACCCGGTATTTTGTTTTGTTTAGTTTTTAAATCGATTGCAATAGTTAAGGTTATTTAAGTCTTTATTTCTGAAAATAGCGAACTATTTTAACTCAAATATAATATTACCGGCCAAAACCGTGTGACCATTGGTCTTCGATCGTCCAATTCGTCGTGATTTTAACTATCCTCCTGGGTATACAGTTTATCCTAGCCTCTCCTCAGGTTCTCACAGATGTAGACTACACTCTAGAACTTCAAAGTTAGGTCCTCCAGCTCGTAGTAGTAATCACGTGGAGGTAACCTGCAACCTCTAGAAATCTATTGTCCTCCAACTTCTTGAACTCACGTCTATAAAAGCATCTCCAGACCCAACACCTTTAGAAAGAGCAACACCTAAGGGGGTTAGGGGTAGGTATATATCAATCTGATAAACTCCCAGATGTCTAACCCTTTTGTAGAATACTGCACAGTACTCTAATAAAAAATGGTGTGGAGACTCTTCCCCCTCTTGTCAAAATTTGTAGGCCTCATAATTTTCTTTTTCGTCGTTCTCCTTCTCCATTCAGATCTTTTCTCAGTTGGTCATTTAACCAGACAGATACTCCTAGGAGCGGGAGCGGAATGTTCCTTCTTCAATGTTTCTGAGGCTTTCAGAACTGTCTTCCTCTCTTTGTTGGTTCCTGTTTCTATCAGGAGTGCTGGTCTGATTGACCTTCCTCTCCTTGATCTATTACCTCCGCGTTGTTGAGGAAAGCTCGACGAAGCGGAGGAATCGTCCACAATGCTGATAGTTATCACGGAGGCCAGACTCTATCATGTTAAGTTACTGTGAGATCGCGCATAAGTTTTTTACTTTTCATTTCTCTGTTTTTTTCACGAACAGCTAGGAAAAAGATAGTACCCAGCTAGCGCCCCTCTTAGTAACTAAGTATCTCACAAGTTCATTTGTGCGACATATTTTCCGGTGCTATTGACTCCATCACCACGGGTTACTTTAAACATTAAAACCAGATGACAAGGAGGCATAAAGATATAGTAAGGGTGAATGAAGTTGAAAAAGAGTTGATAGAATAGAGAATAAAGATACACATGCGCTGGAGTGGGAAACAGTGTAGGTCACAGGAAAAACCTAAGAACAATATGAAAAGTAGGATCTTACTGTATCCACTGGGCGATGTGTTTGCCCCTTGGTCAAGGACCTTAACCTAACCTCTTCTAGCTCACGTCGGAAAACGTTGACTTATTTCTAATCGCTGTCTAGTCTTAAATTACTCACCAAATGTTAAAATACTTTACAAAATATTTAGGGGTTTTACATACCGAAATAGTAATCTTAAGATTTACTGATCTCTAAATTTATACAGTCATATATATCATATCTATCTTACGGGAGAAATGTTATACGGAGACAATTTTTTAATTGGAACATACATAAATACTTGCTAATATCTTTAATTTTAATGATTTTACTTACTATACGAAGTATAGGGTAAGTTTGGTAGTTGCAAAATATTTCTACTTCCGTTTTTTGATTGATCTTCTCGTTTCAAGGTTTCAGGAAAACGAAAAATTGTTTCTTAACATTGTCGTACGTTACCGTCTGTACGTAAGCACGATAGCGACGAAAAAAATAAAACAGCAAGATAGAATTTGTTATAGGGGAGCTCATATATTCAGACAAACTTAATTCAAAATGTCAAAATAGTGACCATTTTAAATAGTTCATATTTTATGTATTATAACACACTAATTATTTACAAATATACAGATTTCAATTCTGCATGTAATGATACCAACCTTACATCTCCCCGATGACAAATAACGAAGTTATAGTCAAAAATTTAATTTTGAACCATCCTTCCTAAGAAATTAGCATCACATCTTGTTCCAGGCACAAGTCACCTAGAGTGCATCAAGTGGAGGGTTTTCCACATGTGTACAGCTTGAGGTCCGTCAAGGCTGAGACACTGAGACTGTTTATTAAATAATACACACATCTACGAGGCCTAGAGTCTAGCTGACGTCAAGAAAGTAGTTACGATGTTTGAAAACCTGAGTAACAACTGTTTTAAACAAACTTACAGTAGTGGGTGTAACACCAATATAATTTGACATTACCTACAGGGCTCAGAAACCAATTTGTGGGCTTTACATTTAGAGGATGTTTGGTAAGTACCACGATGGCCCCCTTGAACGTCTTCTTAATTTTGAAAGTAGTATGTATAAGAAAGTTAATGCAATAATTTCTCACCGTTTTATATTTGTAATTAGAAAGTGTTATTACAAATAGTGAAGTTGTTGTCAAATATGTAATTTAGATTCAGAGAGGAGGACTCCATCGCCACGGGTAGTGAATTAAAATACTCGGTGATTCCGAGTATCAAAATCCTCGGAAGAGTCCGAATATTAAAATCCTCGGTTTCGTATTTAAATACTCGGACAAAATCCTCGTAACTAGGAACAAGGAGGAGGTATTGTGCGAGTACTGCGAGTATCCTCGGACAACGATTTTCGTTAGTGTTGTGTCAATTCCAAACAAAATACTCGGTGTTTCTACTTTGATTACATTAGTTTCTAAGCTGATTTTTCACTACACATTAATTAAACATTACAATTTTGAGTTATAATGATTTAGATTCGGTAACAAGTTCAATTTAAAATAACAATAGTATTCATTTATTTCCACATTAACAAAAAGTATATTAAATTATTATTTAATTGTTATTACTTATACTTAAATAAATATTTATAGGTTACCATCTTTATAAAAAATATAGTAAATTAATTTATTTTAAATAATAACTAAATTATTAATGTTGGTAATATTTGTACTTATGTTTAATTACTGAATTTGTGTCGAGGCAGGATAACATTTAATTACGTATTACAAGTGTCAATCACATATTGTTTAAAAAAATAAATACTTGGTGGATCAGTCTAACAGATAGAAATATAACACATACACACACATAATGCGCATAATCATTCTGCGCAGATACTCGATGTCGAACTAATAATACGAGTATTGAAATCATTCGAAGCCGAGTATTGCGAGTATCTATTTCACCCGAGTATCAACATCGCTAGCCACGAGTGTAGCAAGTAGACGTTCTTTACATACAGTAGCCTCAAACTAGGATTATGTCTGGTGTAAGGGGAGTGTCCTCCCTTCTACTTGCTTCCCTAGCCTGACTTGACGGTACAACCCATTCCAAGAAAACTAGGTACACAAAATACTGCTTAGCTACATTTAATCCCTAAAGTTACAACTTCGTGACAAATTTTTGTAAACGTTTTATTCTTATTTACACCGATAAAAGAAGCGAAAGTAGGGTACGCGTTTACACAGAAGCATTTGAGGTCTATATTTTTTTATTGGGGTTTTACCGCTGAAAGTAAACGCAACAAAGTGTGGGGGCACCTCTTTTCCTCTCCCCCCAACACATCCCTACCTTGAGGATACTATGTACAGCTACGAAGCCCGCCTGGGACGATGCATATACACGAAATGCGTTAGTTTCTAGCCGACATCAAGAAAGTACTGATATACACAAATATGAAGCTCAGAAAATCTGTGTAACAAACTGTATTTCAACAAACTGACTCTATATTATGTAGACTTGATAAGATCCTTTGATCTACGAATACAATTTCCTACAAGGCCCAGAAACCAACTCTTAGGCATTAAATTTAGATAATCTGATTGTATTACATTATATGATGCAACTGAGTAAGTTCCATAATGGGTGTAAAAATGTTGAATGAAGTAAGAATATAATGAAACATTTGTAATATATTTATTTCTTAATGTTTTATTTGAAATGTACTAGATATTTGTTCGCAATAAATTTTGAAAGTATTGTTATATTTTTGGATGAATTCTTTGCCTAAAATATATGAATTAAAATCTAAAAATCTTCTGTCTGTATATCCACCCCTCTAAATAAGAAACAAATAATATATTGAAAAACTAAATCAACATTTCTTATAATTGATTAAAAGATTTTTTTTTTAATTTGTACCAAAAGTATCAACAAATTACCTAAATTAAAGTTTTTTATTTGGAATTGAGTTTTAATTTCAATATCTTGTTTTGAAATCAGCTGTTCAAATAATAAATTAACTTGGGCTATATTGATAATGATTCAGATATTAATGTTTCAGTCTCCCTATATATGTTAATTAAGATTTAAAACTCTTACAGTAAAGAATACAATCGATGAATTTCTTTATGTTTTTTTACAACATTACGTGTGTGTTTAAAGGACAAAGTATGTGCAATATTGTATTCATAGATGTTATTTCTCAATTAAGTAACACTCAAAATCCATCATTTCAGTTGTAATATAATGCGAACTCACGCTGATTTGCTTCTAATTTAAAACAATTTTTCTCGCTATACTTTATCACACATTATTAAGATTAATTTATTTTTAATTGCGACTAAATTATTATAAATAATTTTCGTTTGTTTGTTATATATAAAATACAACAAAATATGACGTCTAGTGATCGGCTTTATAAGGAACATATTCTCATTAAGACTAATGACATTATCTTAATATATAAATTTATACTAAAATGGAAATTTTGTACTTTAAAATGGAGTGGTCATTTTATAGAAGAATTTTTCTGTTATAATAGCAATTAATTAATGCGACCAGTGGCTCAGTATAATTAGTACCAATGTTGCAATCCCGAGGTATCTCTCTGGATCTACATGTCTTGAATTAACCCACTAACCTAACCTAACCTAACCTATCCTAACCTAACCTAACCTAACCTAACTGACCTGACCTAACCTAACCTAACCTAACCTTACAGGTTTGCCTAGACCAACTATTATTCTCATCCAAGCCTGATGCTATCAGTGAATTCGAGGAGTAGAATTCCTTGTTTTTTTTTAGTTTTGGTAATCCCCAAAAATGACAACTGTTGTATTTTGACTCATCTGCACGTTTCATGGCTTAAGGAAACTGAAAAAGTTATTTTTGACGTGACGTCTATCTGTCCTTCTTCGTTGTCGTTGTTGTCTGTATTTAAACACAATAGCGGGCATAAAATTTAAGATAAGAACATGAAATTTGGTTTAAGGTGGTATAATGTGCTTATATAGAACTCTACTGAAATTCAGAGAAATCTGACGTGTTATTCAAATTGTAACACATTAATTAGATAAAAACTTGAAGATTTCAATTCCACATACCAACTCTCTATGACGATATTGTGAAAAATGTAATTTCAAACCCAACGATATTCCAGTGCCTAAATAATAACACAACCTTTCATCTACCAATACAATTTAGAGGTATGCTTGTATTGCAATCCATAATGAGCCTGAGTAAGTATCATGATGGCGATGATCACGGGGAGGTTTTTGTCTTTAAATTATAAGAGAAAAAATCCATAATTAATCAGTGTTAACGACAATTTTTTATTTAATTGGAAAAATAAAATAATTGATAGCATTAAAAATATATTGTTGTTCACTTTTCTGTTTTCTATTGTATATTGTTTTATATAAATATACTTTTCTGACAATTCTTATGGATGTAATTTAAATTCACATTTAACATTCTTGTGGTATAAAATCCAAGAACTAGAGTTTGCCGGCTTTTAAATGGAGTTTAGGATCTTAACGAAATCTTTCCAAGTCTTGCCAACCTTTAAAAAACAAATATTATAACACACATTCTCAGAACATACTGTTTAGCTCTTTATCGAAAACAATTCCAAAACTAAATATAAAAAGTAACTGAAGATAAAAATTGCAAAAATACAGAACGAGCGTTTGATTAACTACAAGCAGCTCCCCCCCCTCTTGGAGGCCACCTGAGGGAGAGGGGGGAAGGGGGGAGCACGTGTACGACCAGAAGGTCTGGTTTTAGTCGCTACCTAACTCCCAGCAGAACAGGTAGAAAGTTTAGTTCATACCTGTATCCATTGTTGGAACACGGCTTTTTATTCTGTCAATAAGTGTTAGAAATAACTTACAATGATTGTTAACTGGTTAACATTTTGTGACTTTGTTGTAAAGAAGTGATTTTCGAAGTGATTCAGTGTTTTAAAGTGTTTTTGTTTTGTTTGGAAGAATTTTTGGATTGTTATTTTTCCTTAGTGACTGGACTAATGTTACGAGTTATTTCTAGGAATATTTTGCTTCAAATTCTCACCACATCGGAGAGTTCCCTACAGACGGTAAGTGGATGACGCTCGGAAATTTTGTAGTGAAACTTTTATATTTAATTTATTTTGTATAAATATAATATCAATATTAGCGTTTGAGTGATTACAATAAAATAACTTTGTTAATTTTTTTTTCCTCGCAAAGTCGAATCTTTCTAAAACAATATAAAAGAAATGAAAGATTGCAACTCCAACCGCCGGGTATGCATGTTGGATATTTACCCAAGCCAAGCAAAGATTCCACGTTGAATCTAGGGAATAGATTTTCAAAACCGCATTCCTTTCGAAAATACGTTGCCAAGGTTGCCCCCTCCCCCTCCTTACGAAAGATAGGTCCGCACAGACAGCACGGCGCTCTGGGGCTTATCTTCCCCCTCCACTTCTTCTTCCAGCATCCTCGGCCAGGAGAATCTCCTCGACGTGGTTGAGACTACAAGTCTACGTTTTAACAATATGAAGAGGAGAGAAGAGAAATCAAAATCCATCAGCGCGCTTTGTTGTGTCGGTTAGAAATCTTTAAAAATGAAACTGTTTAGATAAGGGGGGTATTCTGTAATCTCTTTAAGTATAAATGCAAAGGAAATTTCTTGTAGCCTTTGAAGGATTTCTAAAGTAGCAAGTGTAAATGCTGTCGTGGATTGTCAAGTTTCATTTTTTAATTATTAATAGAAATGTTTATTTACAACGTAATTTATGGCGAATTACGAGTGAAATATATTTAAATTCAATAAATTCCTCTTTTACTGAATTTGCAGCAGAATTTGACTCTGATTAAGATTTTCTTGTGTAATTATATTATGTAATCATCTTTCCGACACTTTTTTTCGATAGTAAAATATTTTTCCAACATTTATTTGACGAATAAAACCCATAAAAATTGATTTTGAAGTGAGGCAGCTCTGCTATATAATTACCCAATTAAATAACAGAAAAATATTTTTTTCTTATTTTTTAAAATTAGACAATTAGAAATTGAAAAATATCGTATGATTTAAGGCCTATAAAAATTAGCTAAAAACTAACATTTCTTTATTTTCTCGGTTAAGATAAGTAACGGGTTACTTTCTTTGTGATAAAGAGGACTTAAACGTCCTAATTTTGCCCTAAAATCATAAATCATGTTCACTTTTAATCCCGTAAAAGTTAAATTTTAACTAAAATTACGTCTTGGTAATCGTCAAAAATTATTATTCTTACGGCGTTTAAAGAAGTTTAATATTCTCTAAAGTAACAATTATTTAATTTTTAAATCTATAAAATATTTCCTGTATCTATAACCTTAATTATACATCAAGATAATAATATTGCGGTCGTAACTAATACACATTTCTGAAAAATATCTCCGCAAGTTTTAAAGTATTTAAAAAAATCTATTTTACATTACGGCGATTACATTAGAATAATAAGATGTTAAAATATAACGCCAAATTTAGGGCGTTTGATTTTTTGAAATTAGATTCAATAAGATCTATACAGTGTTCTCTGTGTTATAACGGTAATACGGAAATATTATGTCGTTAGAAGAAACATCTTAGAGTTTCTACTAAGTTTTGCAGGCCTTGAATAGAAAATTGTTTAAACGAAGTTAAAATAAAATCTATAAAATAATTGCACAAACCTTTCATAATCAAAATATAACCAAACAAAACTATTCGACGTAAAAAAATGTCATTTAGGTAGTTGTCAGCAAAAAAAGTTTAAATGCACCACCTTTAAAAAAAATATAGGGCTTTATCGATGCACCTCTACGGTTTTAAACGCCACGCAGATATTTCCCGAAAAATTATTCTCTTAATACTGGAAACAGTTTCAAATAATGGACAGTATAATTTTAAAATGGACCTGTTTACGTTAGAAACCGGAGCAGAAATACTATCATAGATTATAGGAAAAGTAAACAAAACGAATCTAATCTTTCCACACAGAGATGGAATAAACAAACACGCTTAATCGCCTTTACTTTGTTTACAGATATCAAACAAAACTAATTCAAAGAAGTTATGTTTAAAACTTCAACAAACCTAAACAATTTGAAGAGAATAGTTGTAAGATGAGTTTAAAACTTTATAAATAATATTCAATTTAGAAAAGTTTGACTTTGGATTAAATTTTACTTTCAAATACAGCCTATGTAGGGAAGTGTAATAGGACAAAAATCGATATATTCGTTTTGTGATATCGTGAGTTCAAAAAAGTTAAAAAAAAAAATTATGTCCGTCTGTCCTTGTGTACTACAGTCAAAACGTGTGGATAGATTTTTATAAAATTTGGTATGCATACGTATTTTGTAATATATCGGAACTTTTTCTATTTTTTATTAAAAATTAGGGAGTAGTTGCACAAAAATAATTACATTAATCATAAAATTACATTTTTCTCAAAACAGTCTATAACGATTTTGATCAAGTTTCGATAAAGTGTAATCTTTAAGGACACGAACAAAATATATTTTAGCCATCTCTAAAAATGCTACTCGTGAGTTATCGCGAAAAAACTTTTTCGGAAATTCAAAATCCACTTTACCGATATCGTTTAAATTTTGGAAAGTTTAGTGAAGCAAACGATAAAAAAAATACGGTTCAGGAATACCAACCTAAAACCGAAATAAATCTTGATTGGCGTACATAATATCTCGAATTTAATCAAATACAATTTATGCTGAGGGCGTGTTTGTGACACAAACTAAGAAGTTTACACCCCTATTTAAATACATAATTACTTCGTCAAAAAATCGTGTCCATGGTTTCAATTTCTATTTCAATTGACAACTATGAAACTGACATTTTTGTTCATGATTATTTTTTATTTGTTTTTATTTACTTTTGGGGTTGGGTGAATGAAAAGACCTGTGCGATATTTGTGCACCGATTTTGTTCACGGTGTTTTTGTCTTATTTTTATCAATGAATATTGCAAAAATAAAACTCATAAATAAACTCATATTTCAAATTAATATGATCAAAATAATCCCTCTTGTGTAAGGTCAGCGGACTGAAGACCGAGATAAACTTTTTTAGGTCAAGGGATTTTAAAATTGACTTTTCCAAGAAAAATTCGACAACAATTATATTGCTCCAAAAAATGTTTTTACTACTTTTATTTAAGTAATCAAAAATAGTTCCATAGATGAACATTTTCCTGGACCCTTGTTCTAGGTTTCATCACTCCACAATACCTTTTTTCTTGTGAAATTAACAAATATTTTGATTCAATTATAATTAATTAAGTTTGCTATAAACATATTTGTTTCAAAATATAATTCTATTTTAATTAACAGTGATTAATTACGGTTGATCCTCATTAATTATAAAGACTGTTGTAAACACTTTTAATGAGGAGTATAAAATGAGTGACGTTTATTGACAAATACAACGGTTTAAATGTTATAATTATATAAAAGATTTTTTTTCTTTTTCTTTACGTTATTAAATTATTTACTAATTTTCCTGTTTTCATCCAAAAACTAATCAATGGTAATTTTAAGTAATTATTAAGAAAAGAAATGTTTTCATTCACGTTTTCTTTAAATAGTCTAAGATGAAAAATAACATCAGTACATTATCCTTATTGGAGAAAAAACATATCGGAGATAGAACAGACTGTAAAGAGAATTAATTTGTTATACGTAATTTAAATCTGGATTCGCTTTTAAATTGTAATCTGAATTTTATCGGTAGGCTTAATAAAATTAAAAGGTGAAGATAAAAACGTTTACAATTACAATTCCATTTTACACTCTCGCTTAAAGAAAGTTATTTGATGCTTTAAATTGATGTTTAGCTTTTCACGGAAACTTTTACGAAGTGCCAAAAAATTAGTTGTGAGAATTATGTTGGTCGGCGGTATTTTAACTTAGTGTGGAAATAATTGGAGGGAATATTTTGTTTTTTATCTCATGATTTTTTCAAGAACTCAGAATTTGAAGGTATTTGTAATAATTTAGGCTAAGTTAATAAGAAAAAATTCTAATTTTCATAAATAGTCTTTACGGATTTTGGTTAGATTTTCAGATATTTTTTTTGAGGAACCAAACACAACGTACTGCAAAACTATAACAAAACTTGTTACAGTTTTGTTTGAGTAAAATAAATTATAACTCTTTTCTCAAAAATCAAATTTTCGTGAATAAATTAATAAAAAGACAAAATTCTCAATGAAATCGGTTCTACGGAATTTGATCAGTTTTTACAAAAAATAATTAATAAAGACCTAAACAAAACGTCCTTTTTAATAATCAAATCTCAATGTATTTAATATTTTGACTTTTATCTCGAAAGGTATTTTCTTTTCATTATTTGATACCTCAACATTTGAGGACAAAACAACATAAAATTTTGATTTGATCAAAATCGGCTCTACAGATTTTGCAAAACGTACTACAAAATTTTCATCTTGGTATTTAATCGTCTTTTATATCGCGAAATATTCCCCCCTGTTTCATTGTTCGATAAATCAACATTTGTGGGCAGATCATTAACATCAAAAACACAAAATAACGATTTTCTCAACAAATCAGCTGAAAATATTTTGATCAAATTTGATTGAAAATAAATCCCTTAGAACCCAATCAAAATGTAATAGTAGCTATTTATTCAAAACCTTCGTTTCGTGATGGCCAAAAAATTAAAGCAACACTGGAGTCATAAATTAGGAAACTCGACGAAATTCAGATTTCGTTCACAGTTTACTTATATTTGGAGCTCAATGACCCAAGCCGGTGTATAAAGTCGCAAGAAAAGAAAATTACCATTCATGAAGAATTGGCCAAAAAATAAAATAAAATGCGGCCATGTAAAACAAATAAGATTAAGTTTGGGGGGAGTTTAAACAGAATGGAAGCGAACTTAGTATATATTTAAACATCATTCTTTATATTTTACTCACTTACAAGTAGCATATGTCTGGATTTTTAGAGAGATGGCGACTAATATTAATTTCTGTTAGTTTTTGATCTTGTATGTGTGAAACAGTCACTTTGGTTTTATTGCAACCGAAATGATCCACTTTAACAACAAATTATTTAGCCTGATTTTTCAAACGACATCAAATGACCGGAATAAATACATACCAATTACAGTAGTATTTAACCAGTCCACCTTAATACACCAGTTCTTGAAATTTGCAATGTAACCGTTTTTGACATTTTGTTTTTAATTGTCTACATTGTATTGTTCAGGACAAAGGTAAGGGATGCTTTCCCTCGTCAAAAGTTTTGGGTTATTTTCAGCTCAGGTATTTTCTCTCTCTCTCTCTCTTTCCATATTATCTCAATCTTTGCTACGGTTCTTTTCATAAAACTGTTCTAGGTCAAAAACACTTGAATTTGTACTATTCGGCCTGAAAACATTAGATGCATTTACGAGACCAAATTAGTTTTATTTTAACTAGTTGGCGCTGTGCAGAAATTCGTTTTGAGCAACATAACGTCAAAATAGTCTAATAAATATATACCAGCTGATCAGCTATAAATATTTGGTGAAAACATCTGTTTGTATTGTTATAGAAATATTAGGTTATTCATGGTTGATCTATGGAAGTGTAATTTAAAAATTAAATTAAATAAACTTTCTTCAATGAAGACATCAACGGATAGGTTCTTTGGAGTCTATTGGGTGTTGTATTATCGTTTGATAAAAATTTATTTAATTTCTCGTGACAGATTTTTCTATTTAGTCATGATGAAACAATTGTTTTTATATATTATCTCAGTTAAAACTTGATTTTTTATAAAGTTCGATTATGTTTTAAATTATTTTCAGTTTCGATTGTATTTGTGCATTCGAAACTTCACTGAATTAAATCAATTTTATATAAATAGTACCCGAAACATGTGACGTTTGGTATTCATCAAAAATTTCGAACTGTTTTTGTCTGACCTTCAAGTTTTTGAAGTGTTTGGGGTTTTATCTTGTGTTTTGGATCGCGGTTGCGTCCCTTTCAGCTGTGACTAAGACTAACTATTATTAGTATTATAACCTTATAATATTTACTTTGTGAGCGCGCGCGCGCGCGTGTGAGGTATGTATGTGTATATGGGTACAGTGTGTGTGAGCGTTTTGTTGTTGGTATGTAAGGGAATTAAAAACTATTTTGTTAATTTAACTTTATTTTTATATACTTTCGTTATTGTTAATCTTTCTATCTTTTTAATAATTTTCTTTTTGAGTTCTATTTTCAGTTTAACCGTTAAAAAAAAATTCTTTTCTTTTATAATTATTTTTGTTATTTATACATTTTTATGTATATTTAAATTGTGTTTGTGTTTGTTGGGATTAGCTGGAAGAGAGGGCTTTAATAAAGACAATATTATTATTATTGAAATTGAAATTTTTAGAAATCCAATTGAAAATGTCAAAATGCCGGCCATTGTAAACAGTTTTTTGTTAATATCTCTAGTGTTATTCAACTTATAAAACTTTAAATTAGAGGAAATCTTGCAGATTTCAATTTTACATTTAATGTTACCAACAAATATATAACGGCGCTCTATGTTGACAAATAGGAAAGTTATTATGAAAAATATAATTTGGAACTGCTAAGAAAATATATATTCTTATAGTTACGCGATACAGGCAGTTCCAATTCACCGACAGGAGCGTTCGAGTGCGCAATCTTGTACAGTTCGAAGCCTGATAGGGCCGAAACACTGAGATGAGCGAAGCGTAGTTACGCGATACAGGCAGTTCCAATTCAATGACAGGAGCGTTGCGAGTGCTTAATCTTGTACAGTTCGAAGTCCGATAGGGCCGAAACACTGGGATGAGCGAAGCGAGTAGAGAAAGTAGTGATACACAAATAAGAAGTTCAGAAAAATCTTTGTAACAACTGTTTTAAACAAACTTACCCTATTGGGTAGATCTACCAACACAATTTAATATTTCCTTCAAGTCCAAAGTATTATGTTGTATGATGGGGCTGGATAAGTACCATGAAAGGACCCATATTTTTTAAATTTCATGATGGCCATGAAGTGGGTTGTTAGATTGTTTTCCCTCTTTTACTCTTATCCCTTATATAATTTTAAAATGTATTCATGTCTAAAAAAAAAACGTAAAAAATAAATAAAAATTATTACTTAGAGCCATAGCGATCAGCTGTTTTGGAAATTCCAACACCCGCTTTTATCAATGTTCTGTGAATATTAGAACAATCTGTTAGAAATAAACGTACAGATTAATGACAAACGGAATCTCCCTTCGTTCGGAAACATTTATGTTTTTATTTATATAAACGCTTTAAGAAAGTTTATTTAATATTCATAAACATTCTTATTATTTAAGCACACGTTTTTAGTTTTTATTAATATTATCATAACTTTTCAATCCTCTATTGTTTTAAACTCAACGATATTTCCATTTGATTATTAATTCCCTGTGCATAATACAACCGCCTTTCCCTCTAGACGTACACAATTAATACGTATCCTAACAGTATTCGAAGAGCATCCCATCCCGTCCTACTCATTAATTCTAAATTTAATCTGAACCGATCGCCCCGCTCACGCTCCTATCTACAATTTTGATAAATTGGCCGAAACACGCGTGACCTGACTCGCCCGATCCCCCCCCAACCTAAACAGATGTCTTGTTTCGTGCTTATGAGATCTTGAAGGGAGTAATTGATCTTCAGGTAGCATTTGATACCTGGTAAATTATATGATTTGCTTTGCTAACCCTTTGATTTTGTATTTGTTAAATTGGAATGGTGGGCGTTAAAGTATAGCTTTAATTTGTTTTCTGTTAAATAGATTGCGTAATAGGTCGACATATTCAAGGGCGGTTTTTCCTGTAGGAAAAGTAGGCGGTAAATTTATAGGACGAAAATTATTAAATTTCTTTATTTTTTGGTAAATTTGTGTTACTTTATTTCTTATTATTTAGTTATTAAATTTTAAATCCCTGAGTTTAATGAAGGGGTTTTTTTTTTTAATGACACTCTCCCTCCCCCTTCAAAAGACCGTTAATGATAGGACGATAGTGTTACAGTAATTGTGATATCAGGAATTTTTACAACGTAATTAACAGTGATTTAAGTGAGACTCATAAAATATTGTCAACAAATGATTATGATTGCGCGTGTTAAAACTTCAAAATGAAGAAAATGTGTTGAAAGGTAGATGTTTTGAAGTTTTATAGGAAAATATCATTTGTACAAACCTATAAATGTAGAGGGAAATTACTAATAAAGTTTTTGTTTTAAAATTTGTAACATATTTAATATAGGTATTAAATTTCAAAATGACGACAGTTAGAAACAAGATTTTTTTTATGTTCTTTGTTACATAAACAAATAATTTCTAATATCCCTTAATAATTGTTCATTATATTTTCTAATTTACACATGTCTATTCTAAGGTCGACGTGGTCAAAATATCTAGTCTTACAAAAAACTCATCGAATCTCGGCAGCGTATCATCTGGTTGTCGGATTTTAATATATTTACTGTCACAATTTGAAAATGCGTTTGTAAAGGTCTTTAAACCTAATGCGGAAACAGTACAGTTATAATTGTATACAAAAGAGACTTCAATGAGTGGATAGAAAAGAAGTTCATATTACCTTTAGAAAATTGTTATTTTAACAATAGTTTTATTAAAGTAATCTTGTTGATTCTGTAGATGAGAATGATGATAGTCTACAATTTTGGTTTCTATTTTAATTTTTTTATTGCCTAAATTTAACTGAATTATCGATACTGCTCGTCTATATAACTAGTTATTTCATTAACTGATTTTAAACATAAATTTGGTTCTAAATTGGTGCAGAATAAAAAACCTTACTTTTATATATTTTTTTATTGTTAAATTATTGAAATGCCACTAATTACAGGGTGTTTTGTACGCCATGCAACATGTTTTTGACTCTGATCTAGTATCATCTAATAGTAAATAATGCACTTGACCTATGAGATGTTTTGAAATTGAAACAAAATTTGAACACAAATACGTTTAACGCGTTTCAACGATAAAGTCACCATCTTCAGTGATATATGTGCTACAATAATCAAACTATAACTCTGTCTAATTTTAATATTTTTTCGGCGGAAAACTATTAATAGACTAATTGAATTGTATTTTAAAATATAACTTGGTTGCCTTAGAGGAAATAAATTCGATAACACTCTTGGTAGAGATTACAACGTTATTATTTTCAATTGAACATAAGCAAATGAATATTAAATAATTTCAAATTTAACATGTATATTTAAGTAATGTATCAATTTAAAGTAAAAACCGTCGAGAAATTAATTGGTTTTTTTTATGTAAAAACAAAAACATTTTATTGCAACATTGAAATTGCAGAATAACATTAAAAACTTCTTTATGAGAAATCTTTATGAAAATAACGACGAAAATGTGGACTTAATAAATATTGTAGAACATAAATAAGGTAATATTAAATTATAAAATACAAAAGGTGCGTATATTATTATCTTGCAACCCAAAAGTTGGTAATATAATTATCTCGCAACCTCAAAAATAGACGTATACAATTATCTTGTAACCCCAAAAAAATGTGTGTATAATTATCTTGAAACGCAAAAAGATGCGTATATAATTATCAGGCAACCTAAAAGGCGCGTATTAATTATCTTACAACTCAAAAGGTACGAATATAATTATCTTGTAACCCATAAAAGTGCGTATATAAGTATCTTGCACCTCAAAAGTGTTGGGATAATATATTAAAATAAATTACGTTAAAAACATTGTTTATAATTGTGAGATATATTTTTCATCACAACAATTATTAAAATAAATTGTAGAATTATAGATTAAAATACGATTAACAATTTATCAAATAGTGAGGAAAGAAGAAATCGACATAATTTAGATGAATTGTTAAATTATATATAAAAATACTTCAAATTACATGAATGGTTTTATAAAATTATAATAAAAATGAACTTTAAATCTTTCAGCGCAAAAATTATAATATTAAACTGTATAATAAATTAAAATACTCTAGTTAAATTATCCATTTTGAAATGTTATTTTACACTATTAATTAATAATATATCTTGTCACATGGTTAGTGAAATTATTGTAGGCAGTTAAATTAAAAAAATAACATTGTAAAATCGTGACAATATCTGTAGTCCCATTTTCATGTATAAACTTTGTCATTGACAAAATATATCTTGTTGCTGAAACTTTAAGGAAAATTGCTTAAATTGTGAATTATTCTGTTTTTTTTTAATAGTCGTCCATATAAGTAATGTTATAACTTGGGAACTAAAACACCAATTTTAATCAAATCTGCACTAAAACTTGGTGAAATAAGGCGAAAAAATATCACTTGAAAAAATAATAAAAATTAAAAAATACGCAAATCGGATGTCTTTAAACTAAAATAAAAAGAAAGACAGGTAGAATATGTTATAAATCTAGACCCCCCCCCTCTCTCTCTCTCTCTCTCTCTCTCTCTCTCTCTCTCTCTCTCTCTCTCTCTCTCATTTCCTATCAGGTCTTCCTTGAACAATTCTTGTACTTTTTCAACTCAGACACTATTAGAGTGTTCGAGGACTAGGGTTATTAATTTTATTCTCTTTCCTTCTACTTTGTTATAAGGCGATGATGACCGATAGATTTGTCGCCTTTAAGCAACAAGAAATATAAATAAATAAATAGAGAGAGAGAGAGAGAGAGAGAGAGAGAGAGAGAGAGAGAGAGAGAGAGAGAGAGAGAGAGAGAGAGAGAGAGAGAGAGAGAGAGAGAGAGAGAGAGAGAGAGAGAGAGAGAGAGAGAGACAGAGACAGAGACAGAGAGAGAGGGGGGGAGTTTCGATAGGAAGATTAAAATAAAATCAACTACCCTCAGAATCGTAAAAAAAGAAAGGCCTATATTCAGCGGAGGCGTATTTAAAATACCCGCAACTAGCTTCGATGCGCACAGCTTTCTGATGTGCTTCGTATTTCATATTGCAGTTTCTTCTATATTAGGAACATTTTCTCTGTTTATAATTTTACAAATTTTATTGCGGCTCACTTATGGCAATCCCGAGATATCCTAACTGGATCTACACATTTTTCATAGTCTTGGGTTAGGCCCCTCTTTTTATCATTCTTATCAGATCTCTCTTGACCAACTGTTGTTCTGTTTCGACCCTGACGCTCTAAGGGTATTCAAGGACTATTCTTTTCTTATAAGACGATGTTGTTTTTTGATTTAAACAGCAATGAAAACAAATGTAAAGCCGAATAATATAGACAATAATGACCGAGAGGTTTTACGGATTTAAACTTCTAAGGAATAAAATTAACGTTCCATTAATCGGCACCGCTCTATCGCCATTTTCAGTGTTGACTAGAACCACACCCTAACAACACTGCACACTTCTACTACCCAACATTTTTTTTATACAGATAACCCCTTCATCCAACAAAATTTAAATAATTTGGTTATTATTTATAGTTTACAAGATAAGAGCACGATAAATTTTATCATTTTTCAGCGCTACTTTTCAGCGTAGACTCATCTATATCGGACCAAATTTCAAGACATATTCTCGAGAAAAATATATAACCCAGATTTCAAATCAAGGTGCACGTGAATCCGTTAATCGTCTGTACACAGAGTTCACTTAATGAACGATTTCCTTTGTCACAGATTAATTTAAATTCAGACGTTGCTTTATAATAGTAGATTTAGTTATATGTTACCTGACATTGTTGCATTCTTATTTGTCATCCATTCATGGAGTGTATTTACGATTGTATTGTTCTAAGATTACGTGGTAGATTTATAACTATTGTTGGAGTAGATTTTTATTTGTAGAATTCTTAATTGCTTTTCTAGGATTTAAGTTGTGTGATAGTGAATTTTTTAAATTAAAATCTAATAGTTTCTCTCTCTCTCTCTCTCTCTCTCTCTCTCTCTCTCTCTCTCGGGAAAGAACCATAAATTATGAAATGTGCACGGTTACTATTCATGGATTTAATTTGCTTCTACTTTCGTTCTCTCTATTATCTAAACGAGGTAAATTTATTAGACATATTTTGGCTATGTCTCGACGCGATATTTTGTCTTTAAATGAGATTAACAGATTAACTGTCATAAATCCAAAAGAGAAAAAAACAGTTGTCTTAGATATATTGCTTGAATCTTATAATGGATGTAGATTTTGAAGTTATCGAAATGAATGCGTAGAATTTCTGCGCGTTGCCAACTTGTCACATAATTTTCCCCATACAAACCGGTCTATAAAATATTTTAAAATAGTAAAATAGTTTTTTTTAACGTCTTTTGATTTATTTCTAGAAGCAACCATTTTTTTTGTAGAATACTTTGTTATATTATGGTTGTTATACTTCATAAGAATTATTATCTTCTCTTAAAATTTCATTAAAATCGATTAATAATTTCTTAAAAATAGACATGTGTAAACTTTGAGGTTATGTAACTTAATGAATAAACGGGGACTATGAAACTGCCCCGCTCATTTAAAGAGGAGCAAGAAGGGTCGCCTCGCAAGACCAGAAATGCTGAAATTGCCCCGAGCGCAATTTCGGTAGTATGTGTTTAACTTTAACCTCAATCAAGCATATAAGCCTGTAAGGTTAGGTTAGGTCCCGTAGCGTAACATGTAAAATAAAATTTTCAATATTATTTGGGCGCTCGGGACAATTTCAGCATTTCTAGTCTTGCAAGGCGACCCTTCCTAATCCTCTTAATGAACGGGGCAGTTTCATCGTTTCAAAAATACCCAAAATGTCGGGGAAGTTTCACTATGCCCGAATAAACCAATCAACTTTGAACTCCCTCGTTTTCTTTATAATCGAATAAAAAACAAATTGTATGCAATTTTTTCTAGGAACTATAGAAACGGATATAATTTTTAAACATTATTTTTACAAATTAAATTGTTAATACCAAATTATACTCTTACAAAAAGGACACTTTTTGTGTAGCTTTAAAGTGTCCCTTGAGTAAGGGAGCAGCAATCCCTGAGGGATTCTACCTTTGTCTATACTTTTTTTTTACAATGCTTTGGTTTAGATTCCTCTCTTTTACCTTCCATATGAAGTCTCTCTTGATCAACTCTTGTTCTTTCCCGACTCTAACGCTATCAGACTACTCGAAAAGATGTCTTTATTTTATGTTCTTTTCTTTTTTTAGGACGATGATATCCGAGGGTTGTTGCCTTGAAACAAAGCAAAAAAATCGTTTCCCTCAAAACCGATTTTTAGAAATTCACACTATAACCCCTCTCCACCCTACTCAAGCTGTTTTACTTCTTATTTTTTACTCAACTAAGTGGGAAAATAGAAACTATCACAGATTGCGACACTTTGACGCGTAACGCGCCCATGCTACGTCTAGTTTCCCCATGAAAGTTGTACCACGGTCATATGGTTTAATTGTCCGAATATAGCAAAGTGAGTTCTACATATGGTAAAGCGAGAAACGCAGACAGCTTGGCTCCTATGCAACCATTCTTCACGCGTCTAGTTAGATCAGATATAGCAGCTGGGGGATTATTTATCAGGAAATTAGAAACGATGAAAATGTACAGGGGAAGGTATTTTATAAAATTACAAATTACAAATGGCTTTTGAAGTTATTTTATTAACCAGGGATTTTCGTTTATCGACAACCGGATTTTTTTATTTTATTTATTTTTTTTAAAGGAAAGTTTACCTTTGTGAAATGTTCGAAAATTTTCAGTTTTTAGTAAAAACCAAAAACAAAAGAAGAAAACATTCACATTTAAAAGAACTAAAAAGCATTTTTCTGATAAAATACGGGTTCTAACGATTTTTATTAAATTTTACTAGAATATAGGTTCCTATGTGATGAAAGTAACAACATATCTTCCCCAAAATATCGATTCCTATTAATGAACTGCTGTAAGTTTTTCAATATCTTAAAACCTCTTTTCTGATTATGACTTTAAAATTTTAACTGTATTAATTTTGAATTTTAAAAAAAGTTTTCTGGGGGTTTGGCGTCAAAAAAAATGTCAAAAAAAAATTTAATCAGCTGGCAGGATTTATCTAATAATTTTAGTCTTATTTTAATCTTTAAATTTTGTCGATTCAAATCTTTATTTTCCCTGGGGCCCACTATAGTGAATACGGCTTGTCAATCTTGAGGGGCTGTAGCTGGATCACACTTACTTTATATAGCCTCCCCTCTCTTTCATCTTTCCTATCAGATATTTCTTGATCAACTCTTGTTCTTTTCTGAGTTTGACCCAATTAGAGTATTCCAGGACTAGAGGTCATTATTCTAGGGTTTTTCTTCCTTTTTTTTATAAGGTGATGATTACCGGGAGGTTTTTTTCTTTAAATGACAAGCAAGAAACATATGTAATTTCGCGACAAAAAAGTTGTACACTTTAAAATGTTGACCTTCATTCTTAAGGGAGGTCTTATTCGGACTTGTTCAATTTAACTAATAGGGTATAGGAGTTTAAAAGACTTTTTGGACATTCTGTATACTTTTAATATTATTTTAAAGCTTCACAAATTTAAAAGAGCGAGCATCTAAGATTATAGTTGCTAAAAAAATAAATAATATGAAATAATTTAAAATCTTACATTAATAATCCTACATAACACTGTTTTTTATATTTCGATTTAATAATTTTCGTCAAAATTATTCTGCAATTACTGAATTTAATGAATACAAATTTGTAAATGAATTTTTAAAACGTGAAAAATATCCAAAATTTCGTTTGAAAGAGATACAAAGAATAAACAACCTTCATAACGCGCAAGCGATTGTAAAGAACGTGAATTGAAATAAAATAAAAGATTGGAATTGAATTGTAAGAAGCGAAGACAACAATCTCGGCTCACTTGACAAGTTTCAGAAACCAAATATAGTTTAAAAAGAACACCTGTGTCCTACCACGGCAGCCATCTTAAACAAACCTGTTTGGAGTGAGCGCCCCGCAGTCTAGCGGCTTTTTTAATCGTCAAACTTTCAAATGTCTATAGACATTGCTATGCCAATAAATGAAGTTTGGGAATAAATTAACTTTTATAGTTTGGCAACACTGTTAGGTTAACGTATTTACATAGTTTCTGTATTTTTTTTCTCGGTCCTGTAGGGCTGTATTTGTTTGGTCGAACTTAGTTTTCAGTGATCGAGATATTTGTTTATTTAGCTAAACCTGTATAAGATAATTACAGACGCGATTAATGGCCTAACTACTAAAATTTCAAACTACGCAACGAGAATTAATCTTTCAAAACTATTCAGTATTAGTGTTTATACTGTAGGACTTTAATTTAGTTTTAGAAAGCACACGATTAAGGTTTATGATTCATATTAGCCATAAATTACAACTTTGCAGTTTTACAACGATTCAAATAGATGGTCTCTACTATTGTACACTTACCAATGATTCTGACAGATGTTTTATATGATCAGCTGTTATGAATTTATTAGATAATTTTGAGGTTATGATTGCTCAAAACTACTGCACATAACTTCTGCGCAGTGTCAGGTAGACCAAAAAATAGACATTATCGCTGTTCAAATATTTGGTTTCACCCTATTCAGAAAACACAACTAAATTGGTAAAATAAATACTAAATTTTAAACCAAAATGCAGAGAAAAAAAATCTTCGTCCTGTGCTTGTGCAACATGTAGTTCACACAAATTTGAAGAACATGGTTCGTAATGGTGTACTATAAAGTCGTCAATCTTATGTATAGCAATAGGCCAACATAAAACATTCTGATAGATAACGCTTATCAATGATATTCTCGAATAGGTTAGGTTAACGTCTTTTAGTATGACATTGGAGGCTGCATTTATCGAAACTTTATCCTTGTTTAAAGGTGAAAAACCCCTCGATCATCATCGCCTTATAATATAAACACACTTGTCCTCGAATAATCTAATAACGGCAGTGACTCGAAAGAGAAAAAGAGTTGGTCAAGAAAGACCTGATAGGAAAGATGAAAGAGAGGGATCAACCGAAGACTACATGAAAAAAGTTTAGATTCAGCTTGGATCCCTTGGGATTGTCAACTTAAAATAATAAGTTCCTGAGGGAATTTATCAAAATTGTTTTATGATTATCAATAAATGTTTTGTGACAATTAATAATTGTTGACACAAAACATGAGAAAATAGCAAGTAAAACTTTAAATTGTAGTAATAGCTAGAAAATATACTTTTATAAAACAATTTTTACATTTCTATTTAGGCCTACTCATGTAGGCAGAATATTAAATGAAACAATTCAAATTTTGGTTTCTAAGCTGTAGCCCCTTCTGCTGGGAATAGCTTATAGAAATAGTGTAGGCTGGTGAAAGCTGTGAAGACAAGATATTCTAGTTCTAGCTGTGGTCACCAGGAGCGTTAACCTCAATGTGACGAAACATAGGTCACTTCTATAACCTACTCTAACTTGAACATATCTTTAATTATTGAAATATCGATTCTTTATTGCCTTCAATCTCGTGTGCGACATCAAATAATCGATTGTATGTTACATCCAATGATCGTCATATGTGATTCTTCTTTTTATTTTGTAGTTGTTTTTAAATACAAAAATCTGCTTTGGATATATAATGAAAATATATAGATGTCTTATTAGTGTTATGTAATTAAAAAGTCTATGTTTAAATTTAAAATGCATGTTTTGACGTTACATATTTTTAAAAAACACTGTTTTTGATTGTCTGCAGTGCTCTATAGCCTAAACCATTATTTTGCCATAACTAAAGACTAATTATTTTCCAATAATTCGTGATTTGAATTTAACTAATTGTTAAACTATAATTCAAAATTGTTTGTAATAATTTTGACATCATTTTACTAAAATTAAATTTATAAGAACAGAAAAAAAGGTACTTATCGTCTATGGAGTTTAAAGAGCAAATTTTTAGTTCTATTCGTCTCCTAATACAAGACCTAATCAACTCAACTGATTTTAATGAAGTATGAAGATTAATATTTCAAATTAGTGTCAAATTGTAAGAAATAGATAATTATGATCCAGGAAAACTTTGACCATCATCATTAAAAACCTGATTTTAATCCAATACTCTTTGAATTTTTGACACAAGCTTAGAGTATATTAAAAAATATATAATAATTTTTTTAATCACAAAAATAGGGGGTCCTTCTATAGAAACCTATTTCTATTAGAAATAAGCGAGGGGAATCAATAGATTCTATTAAAAATTTACATTTTTTTTTTAAACATTTTTCAGAAAAAGAAACATTCCCCGAATTATAAAAAATAGGAAAGAAAACAAAGTCTCTAATAAATCCAGTTACATTTATTGTATTATCCTTATGTACATTTCGATGACATAGTCATCACCATCTAGATATTATAATCGTAGTTTTGTTTCCTATTTTTGTTGTTCGTTATTTTATTATTTTTTATTGTGCTAGTTGGATATTAGATGTTAATTGTAAAAGGTTACATAGACGAACAACTTGAGCCACTGTTACCAGTTTTCTTAGAGAAAAGGGAAATTATAATTTTGTTGTTTCAGTTTTTGTAAATCAGTTTCATATCACGTAGATGGGTATTTTGATATTTTCATATGATCGTTTATAGCTGATGAAAAGGCTGTTTTATATGCGGCTATGAGAGATTTTGAAATGACTTTAATGTAGGAGGGAGTAAGAGTTAAAGTAGAAAATAAAGTAACAAAATATTTTGAAATTAGTGTAGGCCTGAGACAAGGAGATGTGCTCTAAAATAGTGTTGAAAATGGTCATTCGTTCCATTGACGTCTGTTTGACAGCCTAATAAGTAGACTGAAGGAGGCATTAAAAGAGTTGGTAGTAGGACACTCGGTAAATAAAAGTAAGACCCATTATATGATCACCATTACGGATGAGCAACGTTTTATATCATAGTTGGGTGCTGTGCTGATAGAAATAAATAAAACCAAAGATGCTATGAATGAAAGAATAAAACAGTACGTCATAGATGCTAATTGGCTTTCTTAAAGTTACTACCCACTGAAGTAATATCAGAGTTCATGAAAATAAAGATTTATGAAAGAATATTAAGATCTATTGTTATCTATGGCGCAGAAACTTGAACTTTGACTGAGGAAAGTGGGAGCGAAAAATATTTTGAAAGGGTCAGTAAGAATGGAGTGTGGAGAGTCAGAACCAACTTGAATTAGCAAATAGATATAAAGAATCTAAACATAGTGGTCTACATAAACGTGATGGGGTTGGGGCGACACGTGGACAGTGAAGAGAGTTTACTGAGGCAAGCCAGGAGAAGAGCTGGGAGACCTCGGAAGAGATGGTTGTAGAAGGTGGAGGATTTAAGATCGTAGTGAGAAAAATAGAAAAAGCTTGCCAGTAAGACAAGAGTGGAAGTGAATCCTAAATGAGCCCAAGACGTATGAGTCAAGGCAAAGATTGTTTTATTTTTACTGACATCAATCCGCAAGTACTTAAGAGACAGTAAACTAGTTTACAATTAAGCAAAAATAAAAGTACTCAAAGTTATCTGTAATTATTTAGATATCTTTAAAAATTTTTTTAAAAAAATACAAAATGTTGAGGAAGATCCTACATTAACCTACCTATAAGAATTAAAACGAGGAAATTTAGTAATAATGAATATGTATATCTTAATATAATAGGAAACTTACCGTCACCAATAAATTGTGATGTATATCTTCTTTCTCATGGATAAATACTGCAATTTTTAGAAAGAAAAACATTAATTTTGATTTTATGGATGGGTGTGTGAGACAGTTAGTGCAAAGTTTTTGCATAATTTATTTAGAATGTTTAATCTCTGGGACGAATATTATTTTTTCTTGTTATTTAAAGGCAAAAACCCTCTCAGTCATTATCGTAAAGAAATTTAAATTAAAATAAAAACTCTTAGCCCCCGATTACTCTAACAACGTCAGGGTCAGAAAATAACAAGAATTGGTCAAACTTTTACATACAAAATAAGGTCATCCATATCCATGATATGGTTTGAAATTCATAATTTAGAGGCTCTGATGCTGCCATCTAACGGCCCACTGGTAACTTCACGAGCATCATGTGCTCCAACTAGCGCATTCTGAACTGAACCCACAAAAGTACAACTGTTCATCCGGAAGTCTCACATTACATATAATGGACTCTTAGCCCTCTAATACTGAAATAGTGTCAGGATCAGAAGAGTTGCTCAAGAAAGACGTGATAAGAAAGATTAAAAAGCGGGATCTAACAAAAGACTGCATGAAAAAAGTTTTAATAAACGTCTATAGATTATAAATCTTTATCTTGTTGTCAGTTTTAAAAGCGGTATTTCTGGTAAGATCCAATACAATGGAGCCCTATAGGTTTTATTTGATCAAAAAGGTCAAAATCGTTGAGTCGATTTTGAGAAAATTGGAATTTTTATTTTTAGTCTTAAAGTAGCAACCATTAAATTTAGAATTAAATAAAAAAGGATCTTTTCGATATGTGGTTAAAACAAGCAGTTGAATTTAATTAAAACTTCTCAAAACGATATTTACTTCTTTAATCTAAATTAATTTTTTTAGATATTGTAACAAACAAACCATCAAAATAATTTCAATTTTTTTTTTCCTTTTATTTCAAAATTGATTCATTTTCTTTTTAAACGCGAACGTATTGAGAGCGTAAAAGGTTTGTGAGAAGATAAAATATTTTGTTATAGTCATATTGTGTTGATATTTACTTTATTACATTGATGTGTAAAGTCATGTGATTGAACAAAAAATCGATGTAGAGTTGTTTGGAGATATATCTTTTTGATGTCCATTAAGTCCAAAAAACGTATTTTTTGAATGGATTTTGACTGTCATCAGCCGTCTGCATGCTACAGCCCAAACGCGTAATCAAATTTGGTTAGGTTAGTGGGCATAATTTAGCCATATCTCTGAAATTTCCCCCATTTTTTTATAATTCAAAATTTGGGGGTAGTCTTAGAAACATCAAAAAATTACGATTTTCTCAAAAATCAGCTTTTACGGTTTTTATACAATTTTACTCAAATGTAGCATCTAAGGACTCAAATAAACGAATTTGTTGTCATCTTTCCAAAATTGCCGGTACATTATTTATCGGCAAAAATTCAACAAAGGACTATTATTAAATATTTAATTTCTCAAATTCAGTTCAACCGATTTCGTTCAAATTTTAGATGTGTAATATGTGTAATAATTCGTGTAATATGTAGATTAATTACTCCAACCAGTGTACAAAATTGCAGCTAAAAAAATTAAGGTTCTGTAATAATTGTCAAAAAACTAAAATGAACATTTACAGCGGTTTACAAATCTCAAATTTTAATCAAATACAACTTGTGCTGAGAACGTGTAAGCAACACAAGATAAACACGTTTAAACCGTTATTTAAATATTATTTTAAAGAACAGCATCCATAGTTCATTTTAATTTTTGATTAAACAACTAACGAATGACATCTTTGCATCGAATAATTTTGTTTGGTTAACATTTGGATGTGGTTTAGAAAGTTTGTGCAATGCTTGCACACAGCTTACTGTGTATATATTATAGAATCTAAGAAGATCATTAAAACGATATTTAATATTGCTAAGATGGTAAAACCTGTTTTGTTTCATACTTAATATGGTATTTATTATTTCTGGCACGGTTTTTTTCCTAAATACAACAAAAACATATCAGCTTCCGATACGGCAATACGTCTAGGAAATGTTAGGTTATGTTAGATTCCTAAGAAACAAATCCTTGCTTTTGCTATAATTGATCGCATAACTCTCAAGTTTTACTATATTTTCTTATTATATGGTAGTTGTGTAGATTGGACTCTTCCATAACCGGATGGGACTCCAATTTCGGAGTAAAGAATTCAACTATGTTTGGAAAACCGGTGTCCAACTCGTGCTATTCCCTTATTGTAATTAAAAAAATGTTGAAACATAAATGGAGTATCGATCAAGTTGTTGATAAGGTTCCAATGTAAAATTTAACAGTAGAATTATAAAATAAACCCGCTCTACAGTGTGACTGTACCTTGTGTAAGTGCTGTTTTATTCAAAAGTACCTACAAAAGTTGCAAAACAACTTTAAAAGAAACTCAGGATTTTTTGAGTTGCAACTAGGAAGAATTACCAAATTTTCCATATCCACCATTTTCCCCAAATGGGCGGTCAAATCTGAATTTTCTTATGGGAAACGTTATTTTTTTTTATGGCAAATTTTGGATAAGATGCATTTTTGTAAGACTTTTTTTATTGGATATTATTTTATCTCTATAACCGTTTAGGGGCTAAATTTCAAACTATATGTATTTTCAGAGACGATTATTGAATTTCTTTAGAAACTTATCTGCCTACATTATTTTTATCCAGAAAATAATGATTAATGTCTCATAAATGTTACCATTTTTAGACCTTCCACGTTGTAAAAAACGAAACGCCGCTTTTCAAACTTTTAATAGTTTTTATACATTACATTCTATCCTTATTTAAATATTAAATTGGGTTCAACTGTTTTATGTACGTAAAATGGACCTCTGAAAACACCCTAAATCTTGTAGTTTCACAGCTTTGAGCGCGTATAACTTCTAGACTATTAGAGATATGAGAAAATATTAAAAAAAATTTTTAATGTCTTAAAAAATGTGTTTTATCCAAAATAGCCATATAAAATTTAGAAGCTCGTATAAAAAATTGTTAGAGCTGACAGCCATATTGGATAAATGACGGCTGATATGAAAAAATTGGCAATACTTCTAATTTCAACACAAAAAATCCTGGGGTTAGCTTTTTAATTTTTGTTGTAACTTATGTACTTGTGGAATAAACTAGCGATCACACCTGTTTCAACCATTCTGTATTAAAACAGAATGTCGTCTAGTTTGATGAATAGTGTCCCGTTTGATAAGTATTGCCAGTATTCAGATTTTTATAATAGATAAAACAAACTATAAATGGGAAACCTTCCCTACGTTTTTATGCTATTTAAAACAAAATATCCAAATTTGTGTAAATCGCTGCCATTTTGCAATATGATGTATAATTTATTTTTTTTAGATAGCAACACTATGTTTTTAAGGGGTTTTGGATAGAACATAAATATTTTTTTTTAATTGTTGTTTTTTCGTGTATTTTCTGATAAATCCAACAGTGTAAAATCCACAGACTATGAAATATTATAAATTTAGCCTATATTTTACTCGATTTTTAGTATATGGTTTTAATTGAGGTAATTTCTAAAAATCAGCTTTAACTATTTTGATTTGATCAAATGCATCTCCTAAGGATTCAAACGAAATTTATTGGTCACCATTTCTCTGAAAATTCCGGCTCATAACTTTTTTAAAGATTACTTGTTTTTTAAAGAAAAACCTATCGGTCATAATCATGCTATTATAAAAAAAGAGAAGAAAAGAACAAGAGTTAGTCATGAGAGACTGGTAGGATATGTGTAAGAGAGGGAGGGATCTAACTAAACACTACAAAAAATGTAAATCAATGATTTATTGATCATTTGAAATATAAATGTCTTAACCACTAAACTTGCTCCATTGCAGTGTGTCATTTGATAACAGATTGACTTAATTGTTTTGTTTTGTCCAGGAGCGTGATCGACCATGCGCGGGCTGTTGATGGTACTTCCTGTGCTGACATTGCTGACTCTTCCACCGTGTCTACAAGCTGGATCGGGATCGGCAGCAGAAGCCAATCTATTGTCATTGTTTGGGTTAGGAAGACGTCCACGAGTTGATCGCCGTCGTGCTGTGATACCGCCGGCCATGTTGGAACTCTATAGAAGACAAACTGGTCAAGATATGGAAACATCTGCGCTTCCTCTCCCAGGCAGACATACGAGATCTGCGAACACTGTCCGCTCTTTCACACATACAGGTAAGAAATCTTCACAGAACCTAATGAACTATCATGATCTTAAAGTTACAACCTCCTCTCACCCTTCGGAGGTGTGGCAATCCCAAGGGATCTAAAACTTCTTCATCTATTCTTGGGTTAGATCTTGTTCTCTTTCCATCTGATGCTCTTAAAATATTCGGACCATTTCTCCTTTATTGTTTAATTAAAAAGAAAATATCGAGAGGTTTTTCAAGTTTAAACAGCAATACCAACATTTATTTATAAATAATTGAAATATAAAAATAGAAATTTTGGAAATTTTAGTTTAGGTACCCTATTCCCCCCCCCCTTAAAGGGCTGTAGAGGGTCAACTCAAATACTTTAAGCAGTAGAGCGGTCATGAAATTAATTAGTTTAATGTTGTTTAAAGACGAAAAACCTTTAAGACGTTATCGTCTCATAAAAAAAAAGAATAGAAAATATGACACCCCCCCCCCCAGTTCTGGAATATTATAATAGCGTTGGGAGGGAAGAGAGCAACAGTTCAAGAAACTCGTGTTATGAAAAAGAGAAATTTAAACCAAGACTACATGAAAATATGTGTAGATCCAGCTAGGACCTTCAGGATTGCTACGCCTGTACTCAGTATAAGTGAGCTCCTGAGGGTTGTGTGCGTGCGTGTGTTTATATATACGAAGATAAAGCTCGGGTTCCACGAGTTAAACTCCTCTCAGTAGGTGCAGCTTGTTTCCACCCCCTTGCGAAATCTAAGTTAAGGTGAAAGTGGAAGTAACTGTATAATGTAGGAGTGTTTTAACAGATTACTACGATGCACACCAACCCGCGACTGCACCTTTCCTTCGGGATGATGGAGCGAAAAAAATTTCGACCGCCATTTTGAAATTGTACAACCATTTTTTTCAAGTAGCAATCGTATTCAACTATCAGTAAAACAGCTTATTTGCGAAATTCAACTGAAATATTATTTAAAATACGGCCTCTTATTTATGATTTTTCTTCATTCAGTATTGGATAAATCCCTCTCTTTCATTTTTCCTATCTTGTCGCTTTTGACCAACTCTACTATTTTTCTAAACTGACGCTATTAGAGTATTTGAGGATTAGGGGGGGGGGGGGTATTTACTTCATTTTCTTTCCTAAAAACGTGATTATAACTGAGAGGTTTTCGCCTTTAAAAAGCCGCAAGAAATATATATACATGGTGTCTCACCTAAAATGAACCTATACCTAACATTTTAACAATATATCTGACAGCTTACTTTTAACCAGGAACTCCGCTTATTTTTACGTGACGTTCAAATTTTCAAATTTTGTGCGCCATTTTTCAATAGCCCGCCTAACTTGAAAATTTCTTAGGACTAACTTCTTTTAAAAATAACTGAAATCCAGTTTTGTAAATATTGTTAGGAAGTTTTACGTAATGATTTTTACAAACGTAAGTGATTGTAAAACAAGTAGACAAACACGTTTCTTTGTCTCTTTCACCAATAACTGAGTTCCCCAGTAGTAAGAGTACCTAACCTAACCTAAACTAACCTAACCTAACCTAACCTAACAAACACGTTTCTTTGTCTCTTTCATCAATAACTGAGTTTCCCAGAATCTACAAATCGAGATAATCGAAAATGGAATAAAATCACATACAATGATTTGAGCTTAAAAACTCGATTTAAAAGTTAATTTTAAAATGAATATTGAGTGACCAAACCACTACGGCACAGAAAGTCAAAATGTCTAACGCCTAAACGGTTACGATTATAACACAACGGATGAAAAAGTCTTATAAATAAATTTTCTATCAGTAATAATCATAAAATATGAGTTTCGGTAAGAAATTTTCAAGGCGGTATATTGAAAAATGGATGGCAAATTTAAAAAATTTGAATACCCCAAAAATGTCACGTAAAAGTAAGTGAAGTCCTTTATTAGAAGTAAGCTGTCATATATATAGTTAAAAAATGCTATAAGTTTACTTTAGTTGACACACCCTGTATATATTATGTATGTTTATACTACAATGAGTCAAAATGAACATTAAATACCTCCAGTGATTAGGATTGGTGAACAGTTCATGCTGCTTTTCCATTTGGCTTTCTATCATTTTGACGTTTCAACTGCCTTTTCCTCAAAATAGTCGTCGTAAACATTGCTTTGGATGTAAAATTTGTTCATTCTACCAAACAACTTTAGTTACCACCAAAGAAATGTTCTAATTTGCCGTTTTTAATATCCGAAGTTTCAATGTCGGACGTGTTCAAAGTTGGGTGACCATTAATGGACTACACTTAACACATCTCCCTTCCAAACCTAACCTAACCTATAAGACGGAAAGTTAAAAAGAAAACTATGTCGCCAGTGTGGCGGTGAGAATCGATGTGAAATATGATAAGTCAAGGCTGTCTGAAGAAGCAGGCTACAAAGTGGAACCAAATATTTAGAAAAAAAACTACCGTCAGGTCACGTGGTCCGTGTAAGGTGTGGTAGTTTGACTTAGGTGTTACCATTCAAAGTCTATGTTTAGTTTTATAAGAAATCATCTCTCTTACACGTGGACAAATATGGCGTAAAATTAACAATTTATATTTTTAACGGTGAAAATTTATTTTACTTGCTATCTTATATGTTGAGGTGTAATCGCTAAAAATATTTTTGTTGAGTTTTTCGTGGTAATACCCATTACGAGCTTACCCTTGTGCTCAAAACATTGTGTAAAAAAATTTTTTTGTCCACCTTCGGTATGCAATACCCTACAGCCCAAATCATAGAAATGAATTAAATTTGAAAAGTAGTCATTTTTTTATACGTTTCGTAGCTCTGTTTATTGTTTTTGGTCGGCCAGAAATAAAAATTCTAATTTTATCAAAATCTATCCAAGCGATTTTGAAATTTTGCTAAAATATACCCTCTAAGGATCCATGTTAGCCATGTTCCAATGCTGGTACGTAAATTATTGGTAAACAAAAAAAAATGGTAGTTATTTGATAAGTTATAAATAAATATTGAGTTTGACTTGTGAGATAATATTATGTAGAACAAAAACTCGAACACAAGATCTCACAAAAACTACGTTTAATCAATCAAACGCGTTTCAACGACAAAGTCGCCATCCTCAGTGATACATGAGCTACAATTACAAAACTATAACTCATATATTTGGTTATAAAGTTATAGTTTTGTAATTGTAGCTCATGTATCACTGAGGATGGCGAATTTGTCGTTGAAACGCGTTTGATTGATTAAACGTAGTTTTTGTGAGGTCTTGTGTTTTTTGTACTAAATTTGATAAGTTGATTTAAAGATTATTTTAAAAAAAATATTCTAATTCTTTTACTACATTCCATACTTTGAATTTATAAAATAATATTAAAAATTTTTTTTTCCCTAATAAATTACACTTTGACAAGTACCAAATTCACGTATGCGTACAGATCGCAATGGAAGTTCGTAAGTTCAAAATGGCTTCTAAAACGCTAACTTTAAAAGCATATTTAAAAAAAAAGTAATTATTTAACGGTGAAACTTCAATATAAAAATGAAAAAATATAATTTTTTAAAGTCAGATTACCGTATTAATTTATAGGTTTTTACTACATTTTAACCACTGACAGGCAAATATCACCTATTGTCAAGATTCAAGTAGGCTATCTGACGCATGCGCACTACACATCTTATAAGTCGTTTTTATTAAAACGATTCTATCATAGAAGTTGTTTGTCATTTAGCCCTACCGGGATGTTAACGTTATGAATGAAAACCAGACACGATTATTAATTTTGTAAATATTACTTTTAAAATGATACTTTTCAATTTTTCAGTGAAAATGTTTATTCCCGCGTTAAAATATATTACAATTTCAAATTAAGGTATTTCAAATTTTTTGAATAATTTGTATATCGATTTAATAAATAATTACCCCCAAAAAATGTGCATTAAGCTCTAATAGTATAAAAAATCCCGAGGATAAGGCACATATACTAAATTTTGTTACAATCGGTCCACCTGTTTCGGCTTTAGAACTTTTTTCTTCGTTATTATTTAATGGTACAAAATCTCTCTGTCATCGTCGCATTATTTGAAAAAAAAGAAAAAAGAAAAAAAAAAAAAAAAAAAAAAAAAAAAAAAAAAAAAAAAAAAAAAAAAAAAAGAAGAGCAGAACATACCCCTAGCTCACGAATATTCTGATAGCGTCAGGGTCGGGAACAACAAGAGTGGGTCATGAAAGAGAGCGATCTAATCCAAGACAACATGAAAAAAGGGTGTAAATCCGGCTAGGTACCACGGGAATGCCATGCCCGTAGTCACTAAGAGTATTGTGTGATGTGTAAAAATATCCTTTAGTTGTTGTGACAATATCCGTTAGGGATTTCTGAGCTAAAAAATAGTATAACTCATCACAAGGACCTAAAGTGAAGCTTTTCCAATGCAAGCTCGAGTTTACTTGAGCCGGAAAATGAGCGAGGATCGAAAAAGCTTCTTTTGGTACAAGAGATGAACTATATTTTTCGTTATACTCCAAATAATATAAGAAAACAATTTCACAAAAACTAAAACGTTATAACCTATTTACGTTCAAATCGATGGTAACAGCTGTCTTAACGGTTATTTACAATCGAGAGTATCGGTTGTTTTTATAGATACTTTACAATCGTTAATTAATTCGTATAAAGCGAAGTAACAGCTGATGACCTCGACCTCAGCTGATGTTTTTAGGTCCTAGGACTAAAAAGAACAACTTTAGCGCATCTCAATGCATGTATTGAAAACAGCTGTTTTTGAAGCAGTATGACGAAAAAATTGTTTTTAGAGTTACATTTGTCTTCTGTCCTTTGTGGAGTTCCCTACTGCCCAAACTATCGGTTTAAGTTAAATTTGTAATGTAAACAACTTTTTAATATACTTCTTAAAAGTCCAAAAAAAATAAACGATGAAAAAACATTGTATTACGTTTCCTCCAAAACTATTTACAATTTTATTGACGATTTTTTATTTACTGATAATTTCCTGACCGGTATCAATATGTTTTGTTTGGATCGTTAGAGGCTATTTTTTTGTAAAGTTTCATCAAAATCGCTGAGGCGGAATTTTATAAAATGTGAATTTTGAGATCTACCCATATGACAGCCACCATCAAAATATACGTTATCAAAAAATGGAGAGGGGAAATCCCGAAATATGGCAAAATATGCCCTAATCAAATTTCATAAAATCAGATCACGCATTTGGACTGTAGAACATTGGATATGAGACAAACTTACGTTATTCACAAACTTTTTTTTTTTTTTTTTTTTTTTACTGAGAAGACCTCAAAACATATAAATCAGCAAAAAAACTTAACATAACTTTCTATGTGTATATGAGAAAGTTTAGTAGTTATCAATACAAAAATGATAACAATTGCTTTAAAAATATGTTAACACTTATATGGACAATTATTGAGTTGGTTTCAGTTGGCAGCCCTGCTTATTTTATTTATGTTTCTACAGCTAATTTTATAATTACTTGTAGTAGTGTACTATTAGACATTGTACTATTACTAATTGTATGCTAATAACTTTCTATTATTGCAATCATCATAAACTTTATAAATAACGCTTGTGAACAGTCAATAAAATTACTTCCCAACAGTGTTTTGAAGCACTCGGTTTCCAAATAAAACTCAAACGTGCCTAAACGCAAATTGTATTTGATTGATATAAAGTTTATAATGACGGTGACCCAGGTTTATTTTTGATTTTTGACCAACTACATTTCTCCGTAAGTTTCATTCAATTTACATTTGGTATGCTGTGATAATTATTATTCATATTTAAGAACAATTTTATAAAATCTCTCAACTGATATTGATTTACTTTTATAAAAGCTTGGTTGAATATTTTTAATGTAAGACTTTTTAATGAACTCTTTCTCTCTCTCTCTTCTCTCTCTCTCTCTCTCTCTCTCTCTCTCTCTCTCTCTCTCTCTCTCTCTCTCTCTCTCTCTCTCTCTCTCTCTCTCTCTCTCTCTCTCTCTCTCTCTCTCTCTCTGTTTAACCCGATCATTTGATTCATCGTCCGTTTGTTATGCATTTACGGTAAAACTTGTGAACCAATTGTTATGAAATTCGGAAATAATATTCTTTGCAACCAGGCCCAACTATGTATGTACAAGGTTTTGTTATTTAAATTTTTGTAATTTCTCAAAAACATCTCAATTGATTACATAAAATTTTAGTGATATTTGAAGATTAATTAGGTACTCAAATCCGTGTGAAAAATTCCAAGGAAAAATATTAAAGCTGAAAAATAGTTGGGAAAACACAAAAATGAATCTTTACACCCATCAAGCTTGAATTTAATGAAATAGAATTTACACTGAGGACAAGTTTGTGGCACATGCTAAGCAATTGCAGGACTTATATAAATATACCGGGTGTTCCAAAAATATAAGACCCTTTCTGTAATTTTTAAACGGATTGTAATAATAAAATGTAACTTTGGATAAATAGGACCTGCTTTTTTTAGGGGGGTTGAATGAGTTTTTAAAGTCGGTCCTATTTATCCAAATACATGATCAGAGTTCATTTTCCCATTTCAATCAGTTTCAAAATTACGGAAGAGGTCCCATACTTTTGGAACACGCGATGTAAATATTCTTCAAAGATGGTGTCCATGGTATATTTTCATTTTCTGACTGACAGACTGACGTTTTTGTGGAAGTTGACCGAAGCTTCACCAAAAATATCCTTCTGGTTTTACATTATCAGAGGTTTGGGCAATGTTTTACAACGTTAATTTTTATTGGGACAAATTGTTTCTTTTTGCTATCACTGACATTTTTTCTGAAGAATAGTTTTGATCTGTTTTGGGGATTGGCAAGTGACAAAGATTGTGAAATCCTTTTGTACCGTAAACAATGTATCTTTAATAACCGCAATACATAAACTACGCCAGTAAAACACTTTTATTGCATTTCCTTTTGTACATTCGATGCAACTAATTCTTGTTTTGTTTTTAACAGAAAGCGCAATCGACACCAGATTCCCCAGGAACGACAGGTTCCGCCTACATTTCAACACCTCCAGTCTACCGCAAGGAGAGAAACTAACCGCAGCAGAATTACGACTGTCTACAATACCTAAATCATCCCGGTCCACACAAAGACAAAGAGTTTTAGTCCACGATATAGTCCGCCCAGGAGTGAAAGGCAAAACGAAACCGCTGCTACGTCTAGTCGACTCACAAAATGTAAACACAGAATCGGTCATCTTGGATGTACTACCGGCTACAGAAAGGTGGTCTCAAGAACCTCAACACAACCACGGGTTGTTAATAGTAGTAGAGTCGACTGAAGGGACTTCAACAGATAAAAGTCACGTCAGATTAAGAAGATCAACAGACGATGAAGATTGGTCGACAGTTCAACCTTCATTATTTGTTTATTTGGACGACGGGAAGAACAAACAAACGACACTAGAAGATATGTTGACGAGAAGAAAGCGAGCGTCAATATCTTCGGTCAGAAAACACAAAAGAAAAGATGGTAGTCACAACTGTAGGAGGCATAACTTGTACGTTGATTTCGGTGATGTTGGATGGAATGATTGGATAGTAGCACCTCCAGGTTATGACGCTTACTACTGTCATGGAGATTGTCCTTTCCCATTAGCCGATCATCTGAACTCGACAAACCACGCCATCGTTCAGACTCTGGTCAACTCCGTTAACCCTAGCGCTGTGCCCAAAGCCTGCTGTGTACCTACAGCTTTATCGTCCATTTCTATGTTGTATTTGGATGAAGAAAATAAAGTCGTTTTAAAAAATTATCAAGATATGGCGGTGTTAGGTTGTGGGTGTCGTTGAAGACGAAACCCCAGTTTTTAAACCCCAGTGTTACCATGAACTCGATGAAATAGGTGATGGAACAATTTTTTTTTAACAAAAAAAAGTGTGATATATTTTATAATAATGTAAATTGTATATTATTGTCTCTCTATCTCTGATAAATCTATTTCTTGTGTAAATAATTACATTTTTATGTACAGTACTCTACGAAATTGTGTATAATTGTATAAAAAATCTATACTTTCATAAGTGAGAAAAAGAAAAGACTTGATTTGAACATTCTAGAGAGTGTCGAATATTTTAAGATTTTTTTCTTCTTTCGACGAACGAGAAGAACTTATGTTTTTTAACCTATTCGAGTCATTTATGTGTTTTAAAAAATTCGTAAAGAATTTTTAATTATTTTAATTCAAAAACTATTTCTTTTACATAAATCAACTGTGCATTCTGTTCGTAATTTTACTGACTCGACGAGAGACTATAATTTGTATTGTTTACTTAATTTATAAATTCAAACAGTATTACAAGACTACTGTGATGATAGAGTCAGTAAAGATGGGATCATTCTTGCACAACTTGCTGATTATCGTTTCTGCATTTATATGTAGACAAGGCCAACTAAGGCGTAGGCCTGGTGTTTGGTACACGGCCAATTATTTATAAGCATATTTTAAAAACAAAACATTGTTGTTTTGTACTTATTCAAGAATATTTCAATACCTGAATGTCTATATTGTAAATTATTTATAGTAAATTTATGTATTTTTGTAATTTTAAAAAAGTCGTTATTTGAAGTAGCACATTTTTAACTTGAAGAGTTTTTTTTTTTAAAGAATCCATCTGTACAATTAAATTAAAGTAATTTTTTTAGCTGATAATAAAATTTGTATTTTTAATTTCCGAAATGTGTTATTTGCCAATTATTTTATAATTGTACCAATTATTTATTAATAAAATTTTAATATAATTAAACTTGGATATTACATTGTGTCTAACAATTGAGGTTCCCTTTCCAACATTTGGGCGCCGTTAGAGAAATAATTGGAGTCGACAATTTTTGAATCAAAATATTTTAATACTATGTCATATTTCAAGGTTTCCTTGCGCAAAATGCATGTATTCATTTAAGAATCTTAGAATGTAAATCACCTCGTGTGCTCAAATAGCGCCGAGGTCGGAAGAGAAGAAGAGATCTTGATACTTGAAAAAAGACGTAGATCCAGCTACCGAGCGGCCAGTGGTGTGAGCGCCGGATCTCAACTTAACAATGGTCAGAAGGGTTTTGTCGGTTTAGAAGCTTTCCGCTAAGGGACACATTTTCAACTAAAAGAAATAGTTCCATGATAACTTCTCGTTTTTAATTATAAAAGATTTAAAATTTAACATCCCTAAGCAAAGATTTATTTAAAAAATATCACATCCTTGAAATTTTACTGACTTAGAAATATTTACTGATCACTTTCCAATAACGTCATCAGTAAGTAAAATAAACAAAATACAACTTTGGAAATTGCTGGATAACTATTGATATATAACTAACAACAAATCCAACGTGTTTCTTATCTGAATTCCTTAATTCTTGAAGAATAGTGCACCCTTATCTACATCTCGATATTCATTCTATAATTTACAACAAATATATTTTTTTCTGCGAAATACAGGTAAAAAGGATTTTTCGGCATAAAGTTTACAACATTCCATGTCTGTAGCATCCTGCATTAGAGCTCAATACTTCGGAAGCGTTTGACACTGTCCGTGCATATGACAGCACCCTCTGCAAAGATTCATTTTCTTCTTGATTTGAACGTAGTCATTCTTCACGTGACGTCATGTGGATTAGGTATCACAGTTATTGCAAATAGTGATTACAAATAATTAGAACGAAGTAAGTACATTCACCACAGTACCCTCGGGTGAAACGTTCTCAGTTAAACAAAATATATAAATAAATTTAAAAAACATAAAATCTTTAAAAAAAAAATGAACGAAGGAAATTTGTTGATGTGATTAGGCCGAGTGCGTTATTAATCATACTGCTTTATGGGGTCAGCAGGTTTCTTGATCCTCTAACAAAAAAAATTGGTTTTGCAAACCATGTGCGATAGTTCTTGACTGGCCCATTTCGATATTTGAGTTGCCTCTAAATGAAAGTGGGGACGCAATCTTGGCTGGCTCTAACAATGTCACCAAACAATAATTGAAATTTATATTTTGTTCGAAATTCACAGTTATCGTTATATTAGTAATTAGGGTAGTAATTCGCTATTTAGTTATCCTCATAGGTCCTATTATTTAAGTAAAATTTTATTTTATCCCTTCAGTTCAAAATTTACATGTTTTAGTCCTCTTACATTAGTTAAAAAAAACATTGATTCAGGATTTAACACATATTGTTTTTAAGATTTTTCCGAAATGATTTATTGGAACATGTTTTATCTAATATCCAAGAATGTTGGCCTATGTACCATTGACAAACGTAACAAACCTTTAGGCAGAGTGTCAGTTAGCTACATGTATAAGAGTGCATGGAGCGAAAGAATGTGCTGCTCAGCGGATAGCCTCCAGTCCTCTCAAACCTTTCAACCCTTGTCAACTGAAGATGGTGCGCTTAAACCACTGACCGCCAACCCAGCCAGGGTATCTCGGGATTACCAATCACGTACTCACTATAATGAGTCCCGAGGGTTGAAACACTGCGCTCGACGTTATGAAATTACCACCAGTCTTAGGAAATTTTAGCAACTTATCTCAGCTACGTTTAGACAAACATCAACTTGATCAGCATCTTGTAAATATTTTATAAAATGAGCAGTTTTCTACATTTTTTAATGAACGCTATTTTGAAATGATTAAATGCAAATTATAATTCGAAAGGTTATTCGATAATTATGGTTTTATCATATTAATATGGTTTAATCTGACTTTTTCCATCATTTGTGTATAGAAAAACTATAGCGACGTTTCGGCAGAGAGAAGTAACTCTCGTTACCAAGTGATAAACGTAGAACATAAAAGTTAAAAACACCAACATCTGTTGTGGTCCTGTGTCTGGGAGTTTTTTCTGATTATGTTTGTATTTAATTTTATTTTTGACTGCTAAGTTCATTTCTTAAGTTATAGATTTAGTTTTAGTTTTCATCAAGGCCCCAGAGTACTGGACTATGTCGGTCTCTTTCACTTGATAACAGAAGTTGATTTATACTCTCGAAACGTCGCATAAAATACAATTTTGAGGTGCACTACAAACTAATAGTATAAAACATTCTGCAATCGATGAATCGGTTCTGGAAATATATTTTCTATTTGAGAAAAGACAGATCGAAATGCAATGCTGCCTTTTTGGACATATATAAGAACCATTATTTATTTTGACGTCCATAATTATCTTCCAAAGTTTGGTACCTTACTTTCGAGACATCCTGTATAAATACACATACATACAATATGTATTTAGTTAACCTCTGGTCCTAATCTCTTCGTACAATCATTTAAGAAGTATCCTTACAACTTGGTAATTTTGTTACAGTTTTACTTACCCAGTATACCAAGAGTAGGGTAAGAATGGTAATCGTCAAAAATTTCAACCCCTTCACGTTTCATGCCCTTAAGAAATCAAAAAAATGATTTTCGACATGCCATCCATCCATCGTAATTGTCTGTACAGCACTATAGTGGTCACAAAAAGTAAGACATGAAATTTGATATAGGCCATTAATGAAATTTAAAAAAAAACAATTTGAAAATTTTAAAACAGCGGTTTATTTATAAACAAATCTGTGCTTATATCTCGCTTAATTCAATTTAAAACACATTGAATTGGTACAAATTTGCAGATTTCAATTCTGTATGTAATGGGTATCAATCTCACCTATATACAATGAGCGAAGTCTTTGTTTAACTGACCCTGATAGTGAACCTAAACCTCCCAATGTGGTATTCATATATAACTGCAGGGCCAGAGCGAGTTACAGACACGAGCGTAGCGAATTGAGACTCTACGAGACCAGTTAGTACCATGCCAACGTCGTTAAGTAGTGATATACACAATTATGAGGTCAATAAACCTGTTTAACAACAGTTTTAAATATACTTACACTACTGGATAAGACTCTACCAATACAATTTAACATTTCCTACAATCAGTTGATATAGTCATTGTTCCACAGAGATATGTCGTTTGATTATTGTAATTGCTGTATAGACATTTAATCCACAATTGTTATGAATTTTATGACGATTGAAGATATTACACGGTTATGTATCACTGTTCGTAAAAATGGATATTTATCTGTACTGGATGTTTTTCATGACAACCCCCCCCCCCCATATTTTTCTCACAAACCATTAATTATTAACCGAAAAAGAATAACTTTTGATACATTTAAAATTTGTGGTACACAGTCTAAAATTTCGAGTTTAACTTTAAAACTTGAAATAGAAAGACCATGTAACACTTCATTTAGGTGTGTCATTTTATCCTAAACATGATGCCATAAACAGAACTCAAAAATTTTCTACACTTTGCATATCATTTTTTATGATGATTTGACATAATATTTTTTATTTTAAGTCTGTATTTTGATTCTAAAACCGTTCAAACTAAATTACCATACCTTTTATTGCTTCCAAGATATACAACTTTTAACTAATAATGCATATCTATACCCTCATAAATATAAAACATATATTAAACAGATATTTTTTGTTTTGTTTTTAAAAAAATATAAGCATTAGATCAAGAAGTTTTTCACCTTTTAAAAATAAGGAAAAACTCAATCAAAACTTATATTGTAACTTCCCCCCTTTTATAACTTAAAATAAAATTCTTATATCCAAAAATATAGAAAAAAGGTAAAAAACTGTTTTTCTTATGTTAGAAATATGTATGCATTAATTTTCAATGATAACAGAAGTTTTTCGCCTTTAAAAAACTCAATCAAATCGTATATTGTTACCCCTATTATTTTTAACTATAAATATAAATAAAATACTTATACCCAAAAATATACAAAAAAGGTACATAAAACAAAGTTTTTGTTATGTTAAAAAAAATATATGCAATTTTCAATGATAACAGAGAATTTTTCGCCTTGAGAAACAAAGAAAAAACTCAATCAATGCCTATATTATACCCCCCCTATTTTTAACTAAAAATACAATACTTATATCCAAAAATATATAAAACAGTGTTTTTGTTTATGTTAAAAAATATATGTTTCATTTTCAAAGATAACCGAGAAGTTTTTCGTCTTTAAAAAACAAAGGCAAAAGGTCAATCGAATCGTATATTGTACCCCCTATTTTTACTAAAAATAAAATACTTATATCCAAAAATATACTATAAAGGTATATAACAGTGTTTTTGTTTATGTTACCCTCAAAAATATAAAACAGATATATTGAACAGTTCTGTTTTGTTTAGTTAAAAAAAAATTATAAGCATTAGAAACTGAGAAGTTTTTCGCCTTTAAATAACTCAATCAAATCGTATATTGTTACCCCTATTATTTTTAACTATAAATAAAATACTTATACCCAAAAATATACAAAAAAGGTACATAAAACAAAGTTTTTGTTGTGTTAAAAAAAGTATATGCTAATTTTCAATGATAACAGAGAATTTTTTCGCCTTTTTAATTGTAAACGTGTTTTTATACCAATACAAAAAGTCATGGGGGAAAAAAAAAACAAACATTGTGGTGTCCAATTTCCGAAAAAGTGCCCCATTCCTTTCATTACACTATATAAATCATATTAATATTTTTAAAATAACAAGCAGTAACAGTATTTAGACAAAATAAAAAAATATATATAACACTTTAACAAATTAAAAACTAAACAATAAACATACAAATTGAAATAAGATATTTCAATACAATAGTTGCACTAGAATACTCATGATTAACTCACAAAGAACACGAACCAATACAACTTGAATTATGTAATTAAAATAAAGTACTTAAACAACAACAATATACATTTTTAAATCCTAATTACTTAAAGATAAACAAGACAAAAAACAAACAAAGAATAAATGACAATATTAAAAAAGACAAAGAAAGGGGAAATATAGGAATGAAAAATGCAGTCGCCATGGACCGTTTTGAGGCTGCATACGTTTTGAAAAAACAACAAAACAGAGATTATCTGGAGCTATTAAATTTTCAATAAATTGAAATTAAATTAAAAGTTAATTTACAGTTATTAGAAAAACAAAATAGTCCAAGAAAAAAGTTCTGTGACAATTGAAGATTTACATGTATGTAAAATAATTACATAGTAGATGAATTTTCACATAAACAATCGTCTACTAATATATACCCATACATTCTTTAAAACTCACACAGCTACAATTTTATCACATCTCTTACTCTCACTATCCAAACATCCGAAAAATGTTTATGGTAAGCAAATGGTGCAAATAATGAAAATATAAAATATTATTAAGCCATCAATATAAAAATGTTCAATTTTTGTGTGATTTTTTTTCAATTAATAGGTTAAATCTAAGACAATGTTACATTATCCCTCAAAACTAATAGGCTCAATTTCTGCGCAATGTCAACTGGTTAAACAACATTACTTTCTGACATATACATGGTATAGAGAAAGTTATGTGATGGTCAGAAATCTGTTTTTTTTTTATCGGATATATCTGTTTAAGATACTTGAGTCCAAATAGTATATTTCATCACAAGGACCAAAAGTGAAGCGGAGCCGAGGCCGGAAAATGAGCGAGAATCGAAAAGCTTTTTTTTGGTCAGAGTGATAAACTATATTTTTCGTTATACTGCAAATAATATAAGAAAACAATTTCACAAAAACTAAAATGTTGGTAACAGCTGTTTTAACGGTTATTTACAATCAAGATTATCGGTTGTTTTTATTGATGCTTTACAATCATTAATTAATTCGTATAAACGAAGTAACAGCTGATGACCTCGACATCAGCTGATGTTTTTAAGCCCTAGGACTAAAAAGAACAACTTTATCATCTCAATTCATGTATTGAAAACAGCTGTTATTTAAGCAGTATGACGAAAAAGTAGTTTTGTATTTATGTCTATCTTATGTGCTGTGAACTGAGACTTCGACGATTTTCATGAAATTTCGATCGTGTAACTCAAACAAAACGTATTGGTCGCCATCATTCTAAACTGCCGGTTTGTTAGTTAAAGTAAAAGGCAACAAATTGGCCGTAAAGTTGTTACAAAATACTTAATTTTGGTGAAATGGAAAGTTTAATAAACCGAAATCCGGGTATAAAATCGCAGTTTAAAAAAATTATCGTTAAGAAATAATTGGAAAAATATACAAATTATCCACAGCTCTATAATAAATTATTATAACTTGCACCAATGGTCTATTTACCACAAACGATGGTACTTGTAAATAATTTTTTTTTTCAAGACTGCCCCCTCATTTTCACTTGTTGACTGACCGAACTAAAGTCTTTGTAGCAAATAGATTTAAATTAGGGATAAGTAAGTAAGAAAGTTCGTGCAATGTTTTAACACTAATTTCACAGCCTTCACCCATAGAGAAACAGATTATTCCTCGTTTAAGACCCGTCACTCACAGTCCTAAACATCTGTGTCATGTTGACCGTAGATGAGCTTTAACCACAGATGTTACCCAACACACTAACGCGCGCGCGCACAAAATAAACACATCAAATGAATATATAATGAAGTAAATAAATAAATCAGACAGGGCCACAGCCAGGCCAGGTGTGCCGGCTTACAAAAGCTCAATTTATAGCCTACTAGACACTGAGAATGGGTGACAAGTTTTTCACGGTCTGTTCCAACATTATTATTGTCTTGTAATCTGATTTTAGACAAGCCTTACCTCGCAACATATACATTACACGGTTTGTACGAGATTTACACCCTTGAAACTCTTTGGTTAGTGTATTTACTTAAGAAATCTAATTTTACGATATTAAAGTTGAAATCAAACAAAGAGTGCTGAATTTATAAAGAGTGGAGCGTAGCAAGTTAGTTAGTATATGACGTAATTGGTAAAAAGTTTGAACTTTTTTTGACGTTAAATGTTATTAGGAAACCGAAAAAAGTAATTTTGGACATCCCGTCTGCAGCGCGAAAGCGGTCACAAAAAATAAGATAGGAACATGAAATTTGGTGTAGGAAACTATGAACCCTTTGAAATTCAAAAAAAGCAGTTGAACATGTAACAATGGCGGCCATTTAAACAGTATTTATTCATATTTCTTGTGTTATTCAACTTAAAACACAATAAATTAGATTAAAATTTGCAGATTTCAGTTCTGCATGCACCACCAACCCTTGCGTTGACAAATAAAGAAGTTATTGTCAGAAATGTAATTATTAAACTCCAAAGGAATTAGGATTACATCTTGATCCAGCATCAAGTCACCGATATGACCGTATCAACTGGAGGCTTTTTCCCATATGTAGTCTACACCTTGAGGCTCGCCAAAGCTGAGACACTCAAGCGAAAAGATTTGAGACTGTTTGATATAATACACACATCTACGAAGCCTAGAGTCTAGCTGACGTCAAGAAAGTTGTTTCGATGTTTGAAAACCTGTGTAACAACTGTTTTAAACAAACTTACAGTAGTGGGTGTAACACCAATATAATGTAACATATTCTGCAAGGCTCAAGAAACTAACTTTGAGCCTTTACATTTAGAGGATCTGCTTGTATTACATTTTATGATTGAGCTAGGTAAGTACCATGATGGTTACCATCAACTTGTTTTGACAAGAGTATATATAAGAAAGTTAGTGCAATAATTTTGCACAGTTTTATATAAATAATTAGAAAGTAATTTGCACTTTATGGTATCTAAGTCACTGGATGAAATTATAGCTTTTAATTAGCTTATTTGGCGTGTCACGTGACTTCTTATCGACATTCGACATGTTTCGAAGCCGTAGCATCATCATCAGCAATAGTTAATCACTATGAAGAGATCGTCGAACATTAAAACAAATAATATATCAAGCGTAAAATCAACGACCTAGACTTCGAATTAAACAAAAGACCTTTGGCTTTACGCGTCAATGGTCTACCAACAGAGCTATCCTTAGTTGCTTCCCAGCTTAGGGCGTACACTTCTCACTTGACTTTTCTTTTGCTGCAATTTTCAAGTTATTAAATTAACTACTTCGTTACAAACGACATTGAAATTAATATTTACTCAACTTGTAGCTCTTACGAATGTATTTATTGACATTAATTCTAGATTTTAATGCTACTATGTTTTGTTTATAAGCTAGTATTCCAAATTAAATAATTTTTCAATTAAAAAATCTACGATCTATAAGTGAAGTGAGAAGTGTACACTCTAAGCTGGGAAGCAACTAAGAATAGCTCAGTTGGTAGACCATTGACGCGTAAAGCCAAAGGTCCTTTGTTCAATTTCCCGTCTAGGTGGTAGATTTTTCAATTGAAATATTATTTAGTTAAAACAAAATACTGTATACTTTCTGTGATCAGCCATGACAAGTTGCGCACCAATACAGATACATATCAGTGTTCTTATATGTTAACTTATTGTGTAGTGTTTGGTGTAGCCTATACTTTGTTTTAATGTTTAACGATCTCTTCTGAGTGATTAACTATTCCTGATGATGGAGCTATTGCTCAGAAACACGTCGAATCTTGACTAAGAAGTCACCTGACAGACCAAATCATGGGCGTCATCACCAGTTCATTATTGGGGGGGGGGGCATATTCCGGGGGTCTGGGGGTATGGAAATTTTTAAAAATTAAACTTCTCAAAACATCGTTTTTATGCATTTATTTATGCGTTTGTAACAGAAATGTAATGTTAAAAACCCTAGTAAAGACAAAGCCCGATGTTTACCTTTTAAGGTTTTAAGTAAATCATTAGTTTTTAACAAAAATATTTTTACATCTCAAATATTGGGGGGGGGCGTCCCCCCCCCCGGCGATGACGCCCATGGACCAAATAAGGTAAATAAAAGTAATTTGAAAGTGTCGTGCAGGCCCAAGACTCACTAATGTTTCACGTTAAACTCCAATATCAGAATTTCCTCACTAATACTAAAGCCTAAACCATCTATACCACCAACCTTCAAGGGCTCACTTTAATGAGTACGAGCTTGGAAATTCCGAGGTAACCTAGCTGGATTTACACCTTTTTCATGAAGTCCTAAGTTAGATCCCTATCTTTCATCTTTTCTATCAGGTCTCACTTAAACAACTCTTGTTCTTTTTTGACCCTGACGCTAGAGTATTCGCGTCTTTGTTTTACGCCCTTTTCTTGCTTTTTTTTTTTTAAGGCGATGATGACCGAGAAGTTTTGTTTGGATTTAAACAAGAAGAAAAGAAACATCTGCAGCAACAATAAAATCCTTATTTCACTGTCCTAATTTAATACTATTTATTTTAAAATGGTTTTATATTCCAGCATCGTACAGCTGTTCAGTTCCTGGAATACCTGGATCCACTTTGTGATGTTATTTTGAGCACCAAGATGTTTACAAAATGTAAATCATTGGTTTAGTTAGATCGCGTTTACTTAAAGTGAGAGGGCGCTGTGTTCCTTTATCATATCCTTGTTTAGTTTATAGAACCAATCTTTTTTATCATACAGGATATAATTGAGTTGATAAAATACAATACACCCCGCTAATTTGAATGTACAGTACAAAATCGTGAAAAAAAAAATGTTAAAAATTTTGTTTCTCTATGCGCATAATTACAACTAATAGAAACAAATAAGTGGAAAAAAATTGCACAAACTTTTCTCACTCACTCATCCACGAAACTAAGTAAACACCAACAAAAACCGTCACCAAATATGTTACATCCTTAGTTGTTAGTAAAAAAGTTAAAAAAAAAAAAAAATCAGGAATACCACCTTTGAAAAAAAAATCGATATATTTAAATAGGAACTAAACTTGCTTCGCTTGTCTCATAAACGCCTTAAGCGTAAATCATATCTGATGTTAATTTTCCCTTTTACCAATTATTCCTGAACCGTTATATGTTTTACTAAAATTTGAACGAAATAGGTAGAGCCGAATTTTAAAAAAATTAATAACTGCTGTCGAAAAAAAATTATTTCAGTAGATTTATTTAAATATATATCATATTTAAATAAAATTCAAAGCACTGTTTAAACAATAGACATAATTCCAAAAAAAAACACGTTTTTGAGCTCGGGATCTTAAAACGATTATATCTACAAAAATGGATTTTTTGACCGATCACGTGACTTAAGTTTGGGAGAGAAAGTAGAAAGACAAAACATAATACTGGAATAAACTTTAAGATGTTTAAGTGTTAAAATAAAAAGGAAATTTAAATTGAACTGAAAGAAACACCAATAATAAATATAGGAGGAATAGCTGATGGCCAAAGTTTCACCTGGAGATAGTTAAGATAGTTTTATAAAGAATAATTATTTTAGCACAACCCTAATGGTGGTGCTATGGAAATAAATTATGCACAAATACAGCAACACACTAATTTTGATCAAAGACGACCCATAAATAACAAAGATATGATACTTGTTTTAGGGGTCAAACACCCTTGGAGTTTAACATTTTCAAAACCCTTTCTTAGTACGCGTCTACAGACCTACCCCAAACCATGTTAAAAATTCATAGCTCTAGGCTTCTTGGATCCGGAGATATACTTTAGGGGAAAAACACCCTTGTAGTGTAACATTTTCAAAACCCTTTCTTAGTACGCGTCTACAGACCTACCCCAAACCATGTTAAGAAATTCATAGCTCTAGGCTTCTTGGATCCAGAAATATGTTTAGGGGTACAAAACACCCTTGGAGTGAAACATTTTCAAAACCCTTTCTTAGTACGCGTCTACAGACATACCCCAAACCATGTTAAGAAATGCATAGCTCTAGGCTTCTTGGATCCAGAGATATGTTTAGGGGTAAAAACACCCTTGGAGTGAAACATTTTCAAAACCCTTTCTTAGTACGCGTCTACAGACATACCCCAAACCATGTTAAGAAATGCATAGCTCTAGGCTTCTTGGATCCAGAGATATGTTTAGGGGTAAAAACACCCTTGGAGTGAAACATTTTCAAAACCCTTTCTTAGTACGCGTCTACAGACATACCCCAAACCATGTTAAGAAATGCATAGCTCTAGGCTTCTTGGATCCACAGATATGTTTAGGGGTAAAAACACCCTTGGAGTGAAACATTTTCAAAACCCTTTCTTAGTACGCGTCTACAGATCTACCCCAAACCATGTTAAGAAATTCATAGCTCTAGGCTTCTTGGACCCAGAGATATGTTTAGGGGTACAAAACACCCTTGGAGTGGAACATTTTCAAAACCCTTTCTTAGTACGCGTCTACAGACATACCCCAAACCATGTTAAGAAATGCATAGCTCTAGGCTTCTTGGATCCAGAGATATGTTTAGGGGTAAAAACACCCTTGGAGTGAAACATTTTCAAAACCCTTTCTTAGTACGCGTCTACAGATCTACCCCAAACCATGTTAAGAAATTCATAGCTCTAGGCTTCTTGGACCCAGAGATATGTTTAGGGGTACAAAACACCCTTGGAGTGAAACATTTTCAAAACCCTTTCTTAGTACGCGTCTACAGACCTACCCCTATCCATGTTAAGAAATTCATAGCTCTAGGATTCGTGATTCCAATGATGAGCTTTAGGGGTAACAAACACCCTTGGAGTGGAACATTTTCAAAACTCTTTCTTAGTACGAGTCTACAGACCTACCTCAAATCATGTTATATATTCATAGCTCTTGGCTTCTTGGATCCAGAGATATGCTTTAATGGTAAAAAAAACACCCTTGGAGTGGAACATTTTCCAAACCCTTTCTTAGTACGCGTCTACAGAACTACCCCAAATCATGTTAAGAAATTCTTAGCTCTAGGCTTCTTGGATCCAGAGTAGAACTTTGCAAAAATGAAAATATTCCAATATTTAAAATTATTCAAATAAAATTTGAGGTGTTGTATAAGGGGTGCTTTTTCAGTCCAATCTAAAAAGATTGTATTAAATTATTCTTTCAGAAACTAGGACACATGTTTTTTTATTAAACTCGTATATCATATTTCTCCATATTTCACAATTTTCTTATTTAAAAAAAACCAAAAAAATAAAAATTGTCGCTGTATTTCAATATTGTTTCTTATATGTGGGAATGAAAATAAAAGTGTTTCACCAATGTATTTCTTATGGTATATTATCAAGTTTTCATATATTTTGTTACTTATTTATTAAGAAAAATGTTTCTTCGTTCGTTGTCAAAAACTCGAATTAAGTGAAAATCGTAATGCAATAATTGTTTAATGTATCAATATATTTATTTGTTATGCTATTTATTTCTATTTTTATGAATGTGTATTATACAAAGTGTTTCAAGCTACGTCCCAAAACTTCAGGATATTTCCTTGGGTCAAAACCAGTAGACATTTTCCTATAAACAAATGTCTTAAATTGCTAAATTTTCATCGTGTCTGCCATTTTGTGTTTTTTTACAAAAAAAATTACATATTTGGAAATAAAATAGATACAGAGTCCAAATTTAGTATACATATTTCTTGTGACCTTTTATCAATATACCAAAAACTAGGACATGTGTTGCATGTTTTGAAAATGGTGGCTGTTTAAAATTTTGTCTGATGTTAATGGTTTTTTAATTATTCGACGATTTGGAACATTAATCGGACACTTGGACGACATTGGTTAGGCCAATATTTATAATTTAGGTCTTTTATGACAACTCCTTAGGACCTTGAACGATGGTCCAGTAAAGTGAAAAACAGTTGTTTTGATGCATTTCCACTCCTCAATGACTTCTTAGAAACATATGGAATCAAAGTTAACGAGGAAACTGCAACTGCCATGAAGGAACATCTTGAAGCGCTAGCCTCTAGTTTCAGCTAATTGTTTTATTCTCAAATGATTTTACTAATAACCACTTACATTTGAAATAGTTCTTATTAAAAATAACTCTTATTATTTTTATGATATTATTTTTCACTGAATAAAGAAAAGTATCAATTAAGTTTTACCGCTTCTTTATTTAAAAATATAATGGTTACCGGTTAGTGTTTAAGTTTGAGGTTGTTATGAACTGATATTTTTACGTTAGGCCCACTGAAATTTTTACGTTATTTGTTTATGTAAGAGAATTACTTAAAATTGGTTATTGTTTTAGGAGTTACTTTCCAAAAATTCCCGATGAATTGTTATGGATAAGAAATCCGTTTGTAGAGGACAACCTTAAAAAGCTGAAACTGTCAGCATCTGAGGAAGACTCCCTGATGGAACTATCATGTGATTCTTCTTTGAAAACCGTTTTTAAAGACTCAAGCCTAATTCAATTTTTGGATCAAAGTAAAGGGAGAGTATCGAGTGCTTGCAAATTTAGCTTTAAAGGAATTAATGGGATTCACAACTACATAGGGGAGAGTGGGGTAAAACCGGGTCCCTAAGGTTTGAAGGCTTCTAGAAACTACAGTTGTTACTTTTGAGAAACAAAATTTTGTAAAAGCAGGCACAATTTATCAGGTAATGCAACCGTAGTTTCAAAAACATTATTTAATTTTTCAAATAAAATATAGTTAATGTTTTGTAAAAAAAGTCATTTTGCCCGGTTTTGCCCCACTAGTGGGGTAAAACCGGGTAGGCATGTTATTCTTATGGGAAAATAAAAAATATACAACTTTACAACAAATTCGTGTATTTTTTACAAACACAACTTATTATGAAAAACTTATAAACACAAACTATTTGTTATGAGAAACTGTCTGGCACAAGTCGCAAGCGAAATAAGTATCTTGTTCTTCTGCCCCAGAGCAGCTTTCATGGGCCCACCCACGACATTCGATGCACTGGATCCACCCCTCACCATACTTGGAATCCGTGTAAAGTTCATTGCAGTAAATGCAGGCAGAATTTGTATCCTCTTCTTCACTGGAGTCACACAACAGTTGTTTATCCTTCTTGTTATCTTTTTTTGAACGCTTATTTTCTTCCTGTGTTATATTTTCATCGGTAAAAAGTAGTCTTTTCTTTGATTTTTTTTTCTTTTCCTCCGCTTTTTTCTTCTTTTCTTCATCTTTGTTTTCCTTTACTCCATTCTTCTTTTTCTTTTCTTCTAATGCTGTCTGAAGTTCCAGCTTGTATGGGGAGTCTGTCAAAATTACGGTTTTTCCTTTTCTCTTGTTCTCCTTTGGCTGTGTTTTTCTCTCAACGTATGGGGGAGGCATCACTTCGGAGGGTGAAATAGTGAAGGATGATTCGGGAACAATTTTAGTGTGAGGAGGCAAGGAATGAGAACAGCAGGGTGAATTAAGTGATTGGGGTTCAGAAGGTGGTAGATTCGCTGGTGTTGGCACATTAGGTTCAAGCGCAGGTCTATCTGTGGTCAATGATGGAGCAAAGAGGTTTTCTGGAAATATATTCCTATTGAGTGGATATATTCCTGTCTGTTTAAATCCATTGACAGCTGTTTGCATCACAGCTGCTTTCAAAAAGGCGCTGCCATAGAGTTTGCCAACTTGATGAATTGTCACTGGCCTGCCTGGGTGCATGGCCAGCCACTGGCGAACTTCTTGTTGATAGAAAGTGCTTAAAGGTGCCATGAAGGTAACGTCTAGAGGTTGCAAACGGTGCGAGCAATGTGGGGGCAAGCACAGTAAAACTACATGGTTTAAACGAGCCATCTCGATGAGCTCAAGATTCTTTGTATGGGTCGCATGTCCATCTAGTATTAAAAGAACAGGTTTTTCAGCACATGGTCTGGAAAATTCAATAAAACTTTTAAACCAGAACAGGAATATATCACTTTGCATCCACCCACTAGGATGAAACTTTGCAAAGCTTCCTGGAGGAGCTTCATCAAGTAAAAGGAGGTTTTCTCTTACCCTAGGGAAAACAAACATCGTAGGCATGTAATTACCTGCAGCACTCATACAAGTTTCAGCTGTTACTAGAGTTCCGCGTTCAGCTGATGTTAAAGCACCAACTTGTTTCTTTCCTCGTAAGGCTAGCAATTTAGATGGTTTGTTTGGGACTGTAGTGATGCCCGTTTCATCGACATTGTATATATCGTTTGGAGAAAATGTATACTTTAAATATAAACTTTCGAGTAGGTCGAAAAATTTGTTCACGGCCACTTTATTAAAACCCATTGCTCGAGAAATAGAGGTTTTTTCTGGAGTCCTCAAAGAAAGCTGATTCTTGTGCCTTGACAAAAAACCATACAACCAATCCTTGCCAGCAGTTTTCAGTTCCTGGTTAAATTTATTTTTAAGATTGTTCTTGAGTGCTAGTTCATAAGCTAACTTTCGAAAATCAGTTAAAGTTAATCCAAATAGTCTACTTTCCATTAATAAAATATGATCGACCAATTCTTGTTCCTGGTCTTTTGAAAATACAGTAATGTAAGATCCCATACCTTTAGCTGAAGCTTGTGTGGGTGTTAAATCTTTAATTTTTGCCTTCCGAACTCTGTCTTCCAAAGTACTTTGAGGGATGTTGAACGCCTTTGATGCCTTCTTGTAACCCATTCTTCTAGACATTACTTCAATAATTGCCAGCTCCATGCTTTGTTGACTCCATGACTGGCGGTTCGTTTTTCTCTTGTATGTCCTAGGCATCTTGAGTCCTAAAACAAAGAAATTCATTATATTAAACCGATATACATTTTATAATAACCCTAACCCAACGTAAGAGTAAAAAAGATTTTAATGTTGTAGTAGATAGTTTTTATAGTGTTCCAATGAAACATTCAATATCAACATTCTTACCATCAACTTTAGAGAAATTCTGTAATTAAGATAAATTTTATAATAAAAATAATTATATCCCTAAAACATATCAATAATTTAGGGTTATAAATGTTTTTATTATGAAATATATGTATAGAATAAGTAAAAGCAACACTGTATATATTTTAAGAATCGTGGGGCAGCACCGGGTACTACCCGATCTTGCCCCGCAGTCACTACCCGGTTTTACCCCGCACGTATAGCCTTTATAAAACATGGCGTATTAAAATTATGGAAATTGCTAAAGACAATTATTTTGAATGAGAATGAAGGTTATTAAATGCTGTATAAAGATAGTTACATACCTTTACTCTTGTAGAAACAGGAACGCAGTACTATAAGTCTAGTTTTCTTGAAAAATCGTAAGCAAAAATCACTAAAACACGAATTATTTCACAACAACAAAACAGGTGCATCTGTTGACTTCATATCATGGCCGCTGCTTCTTCTTCAAAGTTGGAACGTAATTCCTTCATCTCCCGCGCGATTGCAGCACATACAGAGGCTAAGAGGGGGTACCCGGTTTGGACCCGCCTACCCGGTTTTACCCCACTCTCCCCTACTTATGCGAGCGTGCATTTTCTAGTTTGGTGTTTTTAAAAAAACAAATATAGGAATAAACTTTGTGTGGAAAACGATTTACGTCTAAAATTAACAAGTTTTAATCCAGACATAGAAAGTATCATTAACACTAAGACTAAACAATACCACAAATCCCATTGAGTTTACCGTTTAATTTGTACAAAATAAATTTCTTAAATGGACAAAATATTGATTCTTTTCTTCGCTAATATTCCCTTCACCATTTAAAATATTCTTACTCAGCAAAGCATGTGTACATATAATAATAAAGTTTCATATTAAATATAATTTGTATAATACTATTAATTGTTGTTTAGTCACTGTAGTGGTAGTGTGTACATATATTATAAATATATATATACTGGGTCGCGAAACATGTTTCAGAAAGATGGCGGGTCACAGTACAAAAAAGATTGGGAACCACTGCCTTAGGTAATTAACCTGAATTACTAGTACTAACAGAAAAGCAATATTAAAAACGTACCTACCTCATAAAAGGTACGCGAAATTTGCACAATCTTTCTTACAAAATCAAATGTTAATCTAGCTCAAAATTTTGTGGAGAAGTCAAACCAGATCTCAAAATTAGGTTTATCGATTTGAATAAAATATATGTTCTAAATGCTGTAAAAAACCAAAAGATTTTGAACTCAGGAAAGAGTCCTGCTCCGGAGTTATCGATCAGTTTTGTTCTCAGAACAATTCAAAATACTCATGGATCGTAATTTTGTTTATACCTCTAACAATAATTTGATATAATTCAATTTTTCCCACGTGTTCATTTCTACGTTTTAATAGTTAACTATCGAATTGACATTTTGGAGAAGATAAATACTTTTTGTTTGGATCTTTACAGACAACTTTGCAGTCACATTTTATCAAAATCGCTCCATCTGATTTTGAAATATAATCAGAATTTTAAGTTCTGGTCTTTTATCAGCCAAACCAATATTTTTAGTTAATATCTACACACCAATCCCACTCGTTTGTGCTGTAAAGCACTGCACAGATAATTTAAAACAATTTCCAGAACCACTTTTTGAGCTCAGATACCCTCAAATCGCATATTCCAACGAAACAATTAAACATCAATTTTGGTCAATCACGTAACATAGTATTTATACTATAACGAACAGATTTTGAAAAATATACGTTTAAGAGTGTTTAAAGCCCACCTTTGTACAAAATACTGGAGCCAATTAAACACTACCGGACTGATGTAATTGTCCCACTGAGAAATTTATGCACATCGATTGTCCTATTTATTTTGGAAAGATTCCAAAAATCTTAAGTCGCTCCAACAGGTTTGAAACTCTTTAATTAGAGACAGTTTTAGGCTCTCTTTTGGGTATACGAAACGTTGTTTAATGATGTAAAAGCTGCGAAGTTGAGGTCGTAAAGCGGTCTCTCTTATCTTATTGAAACTGTTATGTCGTTTCTATCTTATTGGTGGAATACAAATGTTTAAAGGTAAATTTCGAAAGATAAAAATAATTTTATGACCTATTTAATGGTTAAATACCTTGACACAAATTTCTAGAGAATTATTTCAACAATTTGGGACAACGGTGCGTGCGCAGATTTAAAATTAACAACCATTTTATTTATTTTCATTATTTAAAGGCCATAATTTATAGTATGTAATTTATCAAATTGTCCCTTAGGGGCTCACTTATACTGACTATGGGCATGAAAATCCCGTAAGGCTTTAGCTGTATCTACACCTTTTATCAGGTTGTCTTGGACTAGATCCTCTATTTTAGCTTTTCTATCAGGTCTCACTTAACCAAATCTTGTTCTCTTCCAAACCTGACGTTATAAGCGTATTCGAGAGCTAGAAGTCTTGATTTTATTGTTTTTAATACGATGATGACCAAGAGGTTTTTCAACTTTAGACAACAAAGAAAAAGATAAGAATTTAGAATCTGAAAAACATAGTATAAAGGGGAACCGAAGGCATAGAAATTTTTACTTTCTTACATAACACAAAGTGTTTTTAGGATATGTTCTTTTTGAGGGTATAAAGTAAAAAAATATTTTCTTTTAAATTACGTCCGTCTGTCGTGTGCAGTTCTCCACAGCCCAAAAGAGTGAAGCGTTTTGATTAAATTTTGGTATTTGGATTGTTAGTGAATGTTGAGTGTTTTTACGATATTTGGAAACAAATTGATCTTAAATTTCAAACGTTGGAATTGATTATTTAGTAGCCTAAAATATTTAGTTTGGCGCTCTGAACATATTTATACCAAGGTCGACTTCGACAAGCGTGCGTTTTTATTTTTAAAAAACAATAAATGAAATTCGTATTCATCTAGAGCGATGTTTGATTGAGTTCTTTTCTTCCTCTTTATAAAGCGATGGTGACAAGAGATGTGTTTCGCTAATTAACCACAAATTAAAAAATATACAATTAGTAATAAATGGTTACATTAATTTGTCAGTTATTTTAAGCAAAGTAGTGACTGCAAAGTGCATTTATTTGCAAAGTTCTCAGCATATTAGCAATCCTACAGCACTGACTTGCAACAAAGTACTGACTTATCATGCTTGGAAACTTAAAATTGTATCATCTGCCAACTGAATTACACTACCCACACATTAGTAATGTAATCTTATATAAATTAAAAATAACAACGGTTCGAGAATGATCCTTGAAGGACACCATATTTCAGTTGGTTTTGTTTATAAGCCTTCCTACAAATTAACAAATTTTGTTCCAGTGTATATTGAAAGATTTCACCCATATTTTTATAGCATAAACTGAAGTCGATAAAATGATGTGATGGGTTAACAATTCGATGTCGAACTTTTACAAGTGTATCAGTTTTGTGGTCATTGGTTTATGAAAAGATGTCTACCTGTCGTAATGCAGTACTCTGCAGTACAAACACGTGGATCAATGTAATCAAATTTGGTATTTGGACATATTTAAGGCATATATCGAGACAGTTTTTTATAACTTATTAATTTAGCTCTTAGCAACGACACCAAGTTTTTATGGATTTTATTTTCCCTTTTATATAAAACAACCAAAACAGTATTGCACTGAAGTAAAAATATAACATTGCACAAACTTTCTTACTAGTAAATTTCCAAAACCAAATAAAAACACCACCTAAAACTTTTCGCCTAAAAAATGTTAATTCGGAACGAAGTTGCCTTCGGAAAATTGAACATGAAACATGGGCGCCATTTTTTAATATTTATTTAAATAGTGCCTAAACTTGCTTCCCTTTATCCATAAATGAGTTCTCAATATAAATCTTATTTCATTAAAATCGAACTCCTAATGATGGCGGCGAAAGTTCATTTATGTTTTACCAATTATTCATAAACAGTAGTCTATTGATTTCTTTTACTTATGATTTCGCCAAAAGGAGGGTTTAGGTTTTAATATTTAATTTTCACTTAAATTTCAACGAAATCAGTAGAATCGATTTTGACAAATGTTGTTTGAGAAATTACTTCTCGAATGATTACGTCCCCATGACCGACCAATTCTTTGCTTTTATACAGATAACCCACGAATCGGTATTTTTTGGAAAAATGGCGATCTTGAAGGATTAATCAAATACCTTTTATAACTCATTTTGAGAAAATCTTAATTTGCTGTTTTTTTCCCTTCTTATAAGCAAGTTATGCAAAAAATGTTTTAAAGTTTCAAGATATGGGCAAAATATGCACTTAAATTTGATTAAAGTCTGTTCACACGTTTGGGCTATAGAGTATTACACATATAACAGACGATAAACAGAAAACATTAAAAATAAAATTTAAAAAAACAAGTAAAAACATGAAATAAAAAATTTAATTTGAAGTACTTTCTAAATCAGGTCCGTTTTTCCTAACTACAATAATTATAATAAAGTCATAGCTCTCTATTTTTTTAATGTTTTCATTTATATTTATAAAGTGATTGTCCACTTTACAGCTGACTACAATGTTATTTTTTGGCTTCAAATAAATACCAAATACAATAAATTGAACAAATACATTCTGAAATACACTTTCCCAAGGAAAAATTTCTTCATAACAATTGCCTTTCCTTATTATGTGCAGCAATTGTTCCAACAAGTAACTAGTATTACACCGGATTAGCAAAAACTATCCCCCCTTAAATTTTTTCAACATATCAATTAGAAACCAAATAACTGAACTCGCACTACCATCATTTGAGATAACCAACGTTTTCGATACAGAACACAAATATTTTATTTTAAAAGTAGGGGATAAAATGGAAACGTTTCTACGGTCGAATCTCAATGATTTTGTGGCAAAACTGTTTTCCAACACCCGTTTAATAAACAATTTGACAAGACTCGTTTGTTTAGTCTAACATACAATAAGCAAGTTTATTTTTACACCTTGGCTCTGTACAGGACAGGAGGGGGGGGGGATGTAGCAGTGATGCATTTAGTAGGGAAACATTGTTTTTAGGTTTAGTCGGTTTAGAAGATTTTATCATTGGTCAAGTTTTAAGGAAACGGTGTAACAAATGTACATGTGAAGGAAACAATATAATCACAGTGTGGCTAAAAACTGCTCCCATACTTATTTATACAATTTCTGTGTAACATTCTCAAATAAAAATGCATCGAGATATTTTTCATAAAATTATCAGATTCTAAATTCGATAAAAATCTGTCGACCTGTTTAAGTTGTAAGTCTAAAAATAGACAGACAGAAATCAATCCATTAACTACTTTTAGTATCAGGAGATCTCAAAATATGGTTTTCCATGAAACACTTGATTTTTTGTCCTATCACAATACCTTTTTTATACTATATATATATAGTTGTTTGTTTAAAAGACGAAAATTATTGGCAAAAAAAAGGGAAAAGAACATAACGTAAACACCCCTAACCCTCGAAAAGCTAATAGCGTCAGAATCGGAAGTGAACAAAACTTGGTTAAGAGAGAGCTAAGATGAGAGAGGGAGAGAGAGAGAGAGAGAGAGAGAGAGAGAGAGAGAGAGAGAGAGAGAGAGAGAGAGAGCACTTCTTTCCTGTACATTTTTTTTGGATATACATCGCGCAGAATTAGTTAATTAGTAAATATAAAAACTGAATAAACAACATTACTTTCTGACATATACAGACATATAAGTACTTAGATAGTAATTTATAAAATTAATAGGCAGGATTACAGTATTGTTTTCTAAATTTATAACCCTTAAAATATTTTCTAGTTTAATATCTGATTGATGACAATGACGGCAACCTCAGAACAGGGTTTTTTTAGTACAGAATTCTGCTGAAAGAAATTCTGAAAATTCCAATTTTGACAATCTTTTCGTTTTTGAATTTTTGTGATTATATTTACTGTTTATTTCCAGGGATCAATTTATACGGTACTTTTGTTGATTATTTTAGGTATATACATTGAATGAATTTTATAAAAGTGTTAAAATGTTTTCTATTTAAGTATGTTTAAAGAAGTTTTTTCTTATCTCTTTCATTAATTGTGTTTTGGCGGAATAAATAAATAAACAAATTAATCATATAGAGTGTTAGAGACAGGGAGATGAGCTAACAAGTAATGGGACCTCGAGATGTATTTCCGCTAAAATCTTAAAATCACGCCGTCGTGAGAAATTACTCTTGTACGATTCTCGTAGTTTTATTGTTCACAACTGCGGAATTTCCTCTTAAAATGAAATCCCGCGCCGCACGGAAAGCGGCGAAAGAATTATAGAAGTGTATTTAAATAACCCTGATGATTTATTGCATTTCCAGGGAGACCGGATGGTACATTCTTCGTGAAGGAGAAGAGGGGAAAAAATGAATATTTTATTGTTTTAACGAGGTAAAGCCATTGTTAATAACAGAGGTAATAGAGTGCTCGTGTGTGGGACTCAGTGGGAGGCGGTCGGTTTGTTTGTTTTAAGCTCGGGTTGGGTGGTCTTCCCCAGTACCTGGAGGCGAAATAAGAAATGATAAGGAGGCCGAATTGGAAATGCATCTTCCACCCGCCTTAAAACACTCTGTCAAAATGTAGCCGCTTCTACAGCGCTAAGTGGGCCACCTTATCTGGGAAAAAATTACCCACCGGTATATCACATCTCGTGACTTCTCTTTAGTTTTAAATATTACTTTAATTAATTATAATGTTATAGGAGGTATCCAGAAAGTTTTGTGACAGGTAAACATAATAGTTATTAAGTTTTTTTAAATACAATTTTGTGGAACGATTTTAAGATATGGCCGTCTTTCCAGGCTGTTTTTCGTTTTATTTGATCAAATATACGTAATATATTTAAACAAATTTCTCGAGGATATATCCTTATTATTACCTCTCTTATACGTCTTATACAGAAATTTATGTGACAGGTCAAAAAATCGATGCCGAGTTTCGTGGAGACTTTTGAAGTCTGAATCAAAAATTTTAAACTTAAAGATAGCTGCTCTAACGATTTTGATCAAATTTAACTAAAGTGTTGCATCTAAGGACCCAAACACCATCTCTATAAAATGCAGGTTCTCTCAAAAACTCTGCAATGGGCCTGTTATAGAATAATTAATTACGTAAAATGACCCAACTGATTACGTTGAAATTTTGAAAATAAACGATTTATAATTTACAAATTATATCAAGGTTGAATAAGAACTAGCCAAAAACTAGACGAAAAAAAAAAACATATTGCTATCTAAAAAAAATTCTGCAGGTCATAAAATACTTAATTTCTTTAAAAAACTCTACAATTAAGTTGAAATTTTTAAGATAAACAATTAACAATAAATAAAAACAAATTGAATCAGAAATCACTGGCGGAGAACACACATTAACAAAATATATTGTTTGCCATCAAATTCTGGTTGCTTATAAATTACTTAATTTCTTTTCAAAAACTAACCGATTACGTTGACATTTTAATATAAACCATTTGCATTCACAAATATATTAAGTTTTAAAATAATTGGCAAATACCAGGAACAAACAAAACATATTGTTCCCCAGTAAAATTCTAATTTATAAATAAAATGCCATTTTCTCACAATAAAACTCTAACTGTTTACTTTCAAATTTTAAAGATGAACAATTTACAATTCGAAAATACACCAAAGTTAGAAAATAACTGGTAAAGAACAGACACAAACAAAACGTATTGGTTACCACAAAAATTCTGGTTGCTTTAAATTACCTTTTTCCCAAAAAAAGACTACGCGATTTCTTTTAAATTTTTAAGATAAACAATTTACAATTCGCAAATATATTAAGATTCAGAAATAATTGGTAATCTTCACTATTTTTTCCAAAAGTGTTGGTTATTCACATGATATTTAATTTTCTAAATCGTTGCTTCCAATTTTGTTTAAATATTCAAGAAATGTGAAGATTATTAACTGAAACCAGTTTACCAAACACAAATAAAAGGTATTGACAGATGAGAAATCATTGTCACAATAGGAAAGGAACCACTGTTTTTTCGATTTCAATCAACTATAATTTTTGGTTAGGGCGAATTTTTATTAAACCAAGCAAGTTTAGGCTTAAATAATAATTTCTCAGACTTTATTTTTATTTCATAAAATCTGAATATCTCCTAAAAAAGAGGGTCCCTTCTACACAAACTTCCTTTTAACATAAGAAATATACGGAAAATAACATGTTTTTCTAACTCATATTAAATAGACACATTTTTGAAAAGATATCAAATCCAGTTATTTTAGTATAAGATTTGGTTTTGTGGATGGGATTGTGAAAAATTTAGTTAGATATAGATTATTTTGGATAATTACATCCATTTCATTTGTGTGTGTGTGTTTCATACGATCACAAAAGTAATTGTCTTTGATGAAATATTACTACAATATAAATTTAATTTGTGCCAGCTGTTATAAAAAACACACAAAATTACAAGTTTCTACGAGTTTTACCAACTTTTTCTCGAGTGTAGCCCCTAAGGACTCAAATAAAAGTATTAATTGCCTTCTCTTCGAGAGTTATCAGTAAAAACACAAAATAGACGATGGAGCTGTTATAGAACTTGAAAAAATTCGCTCCTGATTAGTTCAAATTTTAGTGAAATTAATTATCCAAAACTGTCAAAAATCGCAAGTATAAACATATAACGGTTCAGGAACACTCGGCAAAAAAACCAAATGAACTTTGAGCCTGTCGTCGTTGAAATCTCCGTTTTATGAAATATGATTTACGCTGGCAAAATATGGAGGCATTTATGGCACAAGATGATTAATTAAAATTTTTTTTCCAAATATTTTTTTCCAAAGTAGGCGTTCATAATTCATTTTCGCTAATTGACCGACAAATATGAAACTGAATATTTTGACGACGATTTCTTTCAAGTGTGTGACAAAGTTAGTGGAACTATTTATTTATATTTTGTGTGCTCACTTGGTTTAAATAAAATCGGCTTTAAAATTAATTGTCTAAAAAAAAAAGTTTTAGAGAGTTTATCATTGTCTCCATTATTATATAACCAGTAATAATAATCAGTATGTATTATTATTAAGGAATTTATTTAGTATGTGCTGTGTATGCATGTTATGAAGTATGCTTTTTCTTAAGTATAAGATTTGAAAAGTATCTCTAATTTACCAAAAATCTTTAACCACTTTCTAACTTGTATGTAAAACAATTAGGAGCAACGTAAGTGTAAGACTTGTTAAAGGTTATATTTTTCCTCTTGATACAAAGGAACATATAGTAACACGTAACCAATTATATACCACAGAAATATTTTCAGGACGTTATACGCCTATTGTTTTAACAAATATATTTCAAATTCAAATCATAAACCAGGAAGGTTAACTTTTTAATTACCCAGTATACGAAGAGTTTGGAAATCATAAACAAAATTCGAATTCCGTTTTTATGATCCTCACGTTTCCTGGCCTCAGAAAACAGAAAAAGTTGTTTTCAAGATGTCGTCCTTCAGTTGTCCTTGTCGTAAGCACAATAGCGGGCACAAGAAATATTAAGTGTGACCACAGTAAACAAAATAATACTCACTAGTAAATTTCACAAAACACAAATATATTTGTAACAGCTGTTTGTAAAATTTCCTAGTTTACATTAAAAAAGGAACATGAAATGTGGTTTAGGAAACTAAAATGTCCTCAAATAGAATCGTATTGAAATTCAGAAACTCAATTTGAAAATGTCATAATGGCGCCATTTTAAATAGTTATTTGTTGATAACTCGTGTGTAATTTTAACTTATGAAATTAGAAAAAAAATACATATTGAAAAATTCTCCATTTAATGAAATCAACCCCACCTCTCTACGATGACAAATAGTAAAGTTATTATAAAAAATGTAACTTTGAACTCTGATCACCTCAAAAAATATAACATTTATATAGTTACAAAAACATCACCAAGTTAAAAAGTCACCAACAGGAGAAAAGCAATTGAGAATTGGTAATATTTATTCATCTGTGACGTCTAGAAAGGATATACACAATTACAAGGTTCAGAAAACCTGTGTTACAACCATTTTAAACAAACTTACCCCTTGATCTATCAAAACAATTTAACATTTCCTACAAGTTCCAAGAAACCAACTTTTGGGCTTTACGTTTTAAGATCTACTTCTATCGCATTTTATTATTGGGTCGGGTAAGTACTACAATTGCACAATCAGCGTGTTTACCAATTTGTAAACAAATTTTAGTCTGGTAATAGTAACATGAGATATATTTGTTTTGTTTAAACTGAACGTAAACTGCATGTTACGGAAAACCGTTTTGAACACACGGCCTACAAGATACCAACTTTGTTTCCTGATCTTATTGCCAAATACATACATTTTACATAACCTAACACAAGGAATTTGATAGGTTTCAAAATACCCTATGATTCATCAAATACCAGATTTAGAAACAGACACTTTTATGTCTAGCCTGCAGTCATAACAATTGTGTTTGAACTTATTAAATAGTAGAAGAACAATATACTCTGTCTTTGAAAATTATTTGTACTGAAACTTTGTTTGTTTACGGTTGTAAAAACGCTTTGTGCAACTTATGCACATTAGTGTAAACAGACGATGTTTGCATTCTGCGAATCTTTTACATAACTCTTCCACTTTGTAAATAATAAATAAAATTGTTAGGAATTGTTGAACAATTCGAAAAAGTACAATAGGCTTTTCCAGGAAAATATCAGTAAATAAAAAACAAGTAGTTTACAAATATTACCAACCTAACTAAACCTTTAAGAAGTGCAATAGAAGAAATACTGTTGTATATCGAGCTCACAATCACAGTTGGGATTCCGGTTGCAGTTGAATCTGTACTCTACCGGTTCCCCACTTGTGACAAACGGAAAACACTCCAGGCTCAAGTGAGCAATCATTTGTAATTATTCTGAGATTTCTCCTTCCGCCTGTGAAATTTAACAGTTGCCCAAATGGAACCGACCGTAAATTGTGCCTGCTAAATTTATTATGGCCGGTTTAGCAAGCGTGGCGACTGGTATCCCCGGGGGCCGATATATCACTGCAGCCGTCTGTTGGTAAAACAACACACCAGAGCCATATACCGGATAGGGTTAGTTAGTGATTTAGTTGTCACTGCAACTCAAATAGATTTTTGTGACTACCCAACTAATATTGTTTTAGATCCAGCCTAGATTTAAGCTTAAAATGTTTCTGGTTGACATAATAGTTACCTATGAAGTGGTGGGGAAAGGAATGCTGAGGTAAAGTAGCCTTTTGTGTGTTAAAGATTCACACTCACACAACCAGTGTTCAGCTGTTTCTACACGTAGCCTTCGACATGTGTTTTAGATGATAATTCACTGGACAGTGTCCGGTCGCCAATAATAAGTATAAGCTTCCTTCTACAGAGTTCCAGTATTTTAGCCTATCTCCCTAGAGTAAACTATAAACTTTCTGGCTTGTCTTAAACCAGGGTGGGTGGTCCAATACTTGATCTTTTGATCTTTTCCCATGTTTTCACGATATTATGAAGATATATTTTAGGCACCCCAAAGAATGGTTCGGGCCCAACAAAGTCAGCCTCTACACCCTCCTTGACAAGGCAATCAGCTTCATAATTTCCTGGTATTCGTTCATGTCCTGGAACCCAAAGTAAGGAGACTTTGTTTTTTGTTGACAGTTAATTGATTACTAGTAGACATTCCAAGACCAATCTCGACTCAAAAGTGTATGAACTTAGAGCCTTAATATCTGCCTGACTGTCTAATACGATTTTTGGTAAGATCAAAGTGTAGTACTGTATAGTGTTTAAATGTGTCTAGTGATAATTTCTAGTTAAAGTTCCTTGATATTAATTTATTATTAAGTTAAATTATCAAAACTTGTTCCCTGGGCGTCGATTATTTTGACATTGTTTTAGTGTGATTCGTTATGTAGATAAATAAAAACAAACAAAAAAAAATCAAAATATCAATATTCATAGAAATAATATTTATGAACAGCAATGTTTTTTATTTTGTAGTTTTTAGATTCTCTACAAACTTAGTAAATTTAATTACTTTTAAATTCAGACATTATATTTTGTATTTATAGCTAAGGATGATTCCATTTTTAAATTGTTAAAACAAATTTCTCAATTCAGTAATTTACTTGTCAGCTAGGAAGCCAAAAATTTTATTTTTATTGGAAACAAATTCCATCAATTTTATACAAAGCAAGTTAAAGAGAAGAGTTAGGGTTTTCGAGGCTAAAACGAATTTAAAAAGGAAAGGATATCTTAGGTCTCTGAAGTATGAAAATCTATATATCATTTGAAATGATGCCCGATAAATGTGGTTTCCGCATGTTCTGCGTATTTGTGAATTTGGTTTAATAAAAAACTTATTAAACTACTTTGACTTTTTTCTCACATACTTATAGAGAAGTTATGTAATGGGTCAAAATTTTTGTATTTAGTATTTCTCCTGATATGCCTGTTATGACAATACTTTTTGGAATTATGTCTATCTGTCTGTGCAGAGCTGTACAACACAAAAGTGTGGATCAATGTTTATCAAATTTGGTATGTGGGTTCGGCCAAATCACGTGAATTATTTTAATTTATTAGAAAACTTCAAAATATGGGTAGCTGCCATAAGAAAGAAAACCACAAAATTACTATTTTTTCAAAATGTTCTACAATGACACAATTTTTTTAATTTGTTTATTACAATCGAAATATGTACAATTAAAACTGGTCTAATTAGGTCCAACACTAATCCTAAATAGTTAAATACTTAGACAATCGATGATTCTAAGTTTTCGTTTAAAATCTCTGGATACACTAAACACACACTAACACCAGCTCAAAGTGTTTAGTTCGGTTGAGTCTTCGTATTAGGTTCTGATTGACAGGTAATTACAATGCTTCTGCGTTACTATGTTAATGCAATCTTGCTTCGTGCTTACCAGCAAATGTCTTGACAACTTCAGCTACAGTAGGAATTCCAAGAGCCCGGTTACGAAGAGCGTTCAACATATTCTGCAACACAACGTCTGGATTGTTCCACTTAGTACATCCCCACAGTTGTATACTATAACGATCTCAAACGATCACAATGGATAAATAATTAATTAGGCCTAGTATCAAATATTAAAATAATAATAATCAATCAAAAAGTTAACATTAATAAATAATTGTGTGAATGTGTAAATTGAAACAAAACACATGTGAACAAGCAACCTTACCGATATAGCAGCTGCAAGGTTAAGTTTGGAAGATAACTGTACAAATTGACAAACGTGACAAGAACAAGGGAAAGAAGACATTCTGTTTTACTTAAGAGAAGAAAGTTCGCCGACATAAATAAAAAATAAGTAGAAAACATAACGGAGTTTGCTATTCAACGCAGCTGCGTGTCATAAAAACTGGGAACCAAGAAAAAATGAGAAAGCGAATACCTTACGGTATCTCCGAGGGCGAAGCCAGCGCGTGTAAGAAAAAATTAACGATTTTAGAAAGTTAGAGGTCCAATCAGAAGAGGCCTGAGTTTTAAAAAATGAGATTTTGACCAATAAGCGAAGAGGACGCTACACTTGAAATTCGAGAGAGGTTAAATCCAACGGTAAGGAGAGTCAGTCAAAAACTGGGGTTAAGAGCGTGTAGGTCTTGGCTTACAGCTAGGAATCAGAGTAGGAGGTGTTAAGTGTTAAGAATTAACCTGAGGGTTTAATTCAAAGTCATCGGGTAATTTAAAGGCAGAGCCGACACAAAATTTAGTAGTTTCTTTTGAAGTTTGTTAGAATCATAATTTAAATAGAGTCAAAGAGTATAAAATTCATAAAAGAAGAGGAGAGAATCATCGCGTCGAAATCCATAGTAGTCGAGAACGAGTAAGGAGACCAAACAGAGTTTAGCGGACGTATCACCAGAGATTCACCATCCGTCAATGAACCAGTGATAGCAGCATCCGACCTCCCAGGATAAGGATACGCCTTGTGTTTGTGCATCGTTAGTGATTGTGTTGTGTAAAAGTGCCAAAATTATAGCGGACGAGGAGAATTGTTTGATAAGTACAAAATTTCATAATAAATAATCATTAGAGTTAGTATTTCACTTTGATGAGTCATAAAAGTTCCCATGCCCGAGATAAGAGCCAAGTTTTTTTTTATAATTAATTTAAAAGTAAAGTAATTGAGCTAGCCGGCAAAATAAAAGTAAATTTGGAAATATAAGTTAATTAAAGAAATTTGTCTTGTTTTTGTTATAAAATTGATAAATTTAATAAGAACATTTTGGACAAGATCTGTAGAAACATTTGTAGAGTTTTGTTTTTATGTAAATTGAATAATCAATTTAGATTTTAAAATTTGTCGTCCATAATATTGTGTATTAGAGTAAATTAGTTTTAAAGAATGCAAGTGTGAGAGAATGAAGTAGTCTTAAGATATTCAATGAATAGTTAATCGAATTGATACCTGTTTGTTATAAATAATTGTTTGATAATAAATCCTGAAGATAGTTAAAGGGTAAAAACTTGTTTTGTGGAACTAATTTAACTAAACCATCCTAGTTTTCAAGATAATTAAAATAACTTAACTTTTAGAGTTAATCAAAATTAAAAAAATATATATATAACAATCGTAAATGTTATAATACCATAAAGCCAAATTGCCTTAAATTATCTAATTATAAATCAAAATTTTATTATGAATTTCTAATACAAAGTTTCTTCACAATAACCACTAGTGCTGTCTGTACTTCAAGCCTCTGTCCTTTTTATGTTGATGTGATCTTTACTTTTTAATCTAGCATCCAGAGTAAAATACAGTACTCAGCTTTAATTTAATGGGAAATTTCAATGCCACTGATGTTAAGTGTTAGTTAATTGATCAAATTTTGATTAGCAAAATTTACCTTCACAGATAAGTTTAATTTTCCAACTCCTGGTCCATTCGTATATTTTATCACTTGTTCACAATTCAAAGCTAATTGGTAGATATTTACTTTATCTCCCACTGCTAGTGTCAGCAAGAGCTGCTATTGGTAAATCATAGTACACAGTAAATAGAGAATAGGCTCCAAAATGCTTCCCTGAGGCACACCAGCCTTTAATTCTCTGATATACGAAGATTCATTATGTTGTTTATTCTTATAAGGACACAAATAAACTTATTGATTGCCAACTCCAAAAAGATCAGTTTCTTAGTTATCGGTGAAAACCAAAATATCGGACATGAATCGGGATATATAAGTGAAATCGCCATTTTAATAACGCCTTGAATTCTTTGATAGGAATAACAAAATAAGATGTTAGAGTATCTTGTGGATATTGTAGTATTAGGAGATAAAAAGTTCCTATGAAACGGAGGTGGCTCAAATCACCAAAATGGATATAGTAGGTATGCTAGTAGGTTAGGTTAGGTTATATTATACTTTTCATTAAATAATTATGCTCTGCAGTAACATTTTAAATGAATTCAGTCAACAAAAATAAGCTAAACCACGCAACTATTCTGACGTCACAATTTGGATCGCTTGGCACTCGCTCCTACACTCACATAAATCTGTTACGAAGTGTTAATTTGTCAAAATTGACTTTACCGATTTCACAACAGATGAACTCTGAAGATTAATTAAACAAATCAGTAGGAAAAAAGCAAATAATACAAAAAATGACCTTTAAAGAACAATTTCCAAAAATAGAAAACAAATTTTGACCTGTCTTTTAAAGTTGATGTCATCTTATCATATTTATTTACCATTAAGACGAGTTTATGATAAGTGAAGCGATTTCACAATAGATGAACTCTTAAGATTAATTACGAAATCAGTAGGAAAAAAGCAAATAACAGAAAAAATGACCTTTAAAGAACAATTTCCAAAAATAGAAAACAAATTTTGATCTGTCGTTTAAAGTTGATGTCATCTTATCATATTTATTTACCATTAAGACGAGTTTATGACATGCGAAGCAAGTTTAGACCCTTATTTAAATACACGAATATCGTTTAAAATAATAAGAAGGCTCCAATGGTTGTTCACTCATTTATTGACAACTTACTGATATTTTTGGCTACGATTTCCTTGGTTAGTATTTCAATTCTTAATAGTTGTGTGAGAACGTTTGTGCACGCTGTATTTTATTATAGAATGTTTAACGGTCAAAATTTGTAGATTCCCTATTACTATTATTAACGTGGGACACAAAATATTTAACGAGTCATTTCGTACTTTAACGAATTAAAAAATACTTAACGAAGGGTTGACAAACTGGACCTCTTTCATAACCCTCAAACTAAAATGTCTCTCGGCGCTCTGGTTACACTTAAAACACGTCATTTAAAGTCATAATAAAAAGCGGCGTAAATGAAAATCATTTAACACGCTACATCCGGGACCATCAATTTCCTGTTGAGAAGAATTGTTTAGGTTCGAATCCCCAGGTACCTGGTAGTGGGCAGTAATTGGACAGGAGTGCCTTGTGATTTAGGCGGTCACTTCGGCATATCTTCTTCTTCCTTAATTACAAACTTCAAATACACAAAATGTCTTTTTTTCCATATATAAAGAACCCCATTTCGAGTCTTATTATTTACTTTCGGAATTTTTTCCAACTGAAAAGTGCAATTCATACTGTTGTGTAGTAGTTGTTATAGAGCTACATCATGTGGAAATCACCACACAATCATATTCCCACTAACGGGAAAACAGATCTTCAGATGTAATTAAAATCAACTGTTTAACTTAAATATTATATTTACTAAGAGGTAAAAATGCTGAGCAAAGGATGAATTTATTTTTCACCTTTAATTTTACAGATTTCTACGTTGTGGGGTCGGAATTAGTTATTTGTGCAACTAGTGCAACTCGGCAAGCCTCGTGCGTCAACATTTTTCTCTCGTTTAAAAAAGTGCCACTTTGCTCACGAATTGCACATTATACTTTGTCTACATTGTCCATATTTTAAAACTATCAACACTGAGTAGAAGTTCTCACATCAAAACTGAGGTTATTTATGAATATTACAAATAACTTAGGTGTATTGTTGAGGAAACGGGATTGCCAACTTCAAAACTCGGCAAACGAAAAATATTCTCCGTGTACATACACTGTCAATCATCTTCATGAATAATTACTTCCTTTTTCAACTTGTTGTTTATTTATGTTATTTTACATGTAAGAATTAATCTAACCTACATACGGGACATTTCCTGTATATTATAAATCAATTCAAATAAACTTAACCTAAATTTCGTTTTGTTCGGTTGCCATCCGGAGTGATGCAAAGTAGTGTGCAAAGTAGTGGGCAAAGTGAACTGTTGAGAAATCAGCTGTTTTGCAAACTAATTTAAATGAACAAAATGCCACTTTGTCAACAACTGTAGACAAATATAGTTTTTACAATAAGTTGAATAGAAAAATGTATACATTATTAGAAAATTAGGAAAAAATCCCATTTAAAACAGTTAATAGCTACCATTTCGTATTTTAACAGCTCAATACTATGTAAAACATAAATATTTCCTAAATATAATCCCCAATAGTTGTTTTCTTGGACCTTGTAGAAAACGTTAAATTTTATTGATAGATGAAAGGATCTTATTTAGTAAGGTAAGCTTGTATCACTACTTTCTTGACATTAGCTACGCGCTAACGAGCCTTATGCTGGTGTCTGTGTCTCACCCTTAGCGAGCCTCAAAGCTGTACAATTGTGAAGGAATCCTCATTCACAAGGACGACGGATGAACGGCATGTCTAAAATAATTTTCCGATTTCCTGAGGCCTTGAAAGAAGTCAAAAATGTTTACCGTTAGGTAGGATAATAATAATTTAGGTCAGGATAATAATAACCAGTTATATTATAAATTATTATGTAACTAGGGACATACAATGAGTGAGTCAATCAGAAAACTGATATCGTAATAAAAATAAACGATGCAAACCATTACACAAACTTCCCCCACTCAGACACCCTCAAAACCATTACACAAACTTCCCCTACTCAGACACCCTCAAAACCATTACACAAACTTCCCCCACTCAGACACCCTCAAAACCATTACACAAACTTCCCCCACTCAGACACCCTCAAAACCGTTACACAAACTACCCCCACTCAGCCACCCTCAAAACCATTACACAAACTTCCCCCACTCAGCCACCCTCAAAACCATTACACAAACTTCCCCCACTCTGACACCCTCAAAACCATTACACAAACTTCCCCCACTCAGTCACCCTCAAAACCGTTACACAAACTACCCCCACTCAGCCACCCTCAAAACCGTTACACAAACTTCCCCCACTCAGCCACCCTCAAAACCATTACACAAACTTCCCCCACTCAGACACCCTCAAAACCATTACACAAACTTCCCCCACTCAGACACCCTCAAAACCATTACACAAACTTCCCCCACTCAGTCACCCTCAAAACCATTACACAAACTTCCCCCACTCAGACACCCTCAAAACCATTACACAAACTTCCCCCACTCAGACACCCTCAAAACCATTACACAAACTTCCCCCACTCAGTCACCCTCAAAACCATTACACAAACTTCCCCCACTCAGACACCCTCAAAACCATTACACAAACTTCCCCCACTCAGCCACCCTCAAAACCATTACACAAACTTCCCCCACTCAGACACCCTCAAAACCATTACACAAACTTCCCCCACTCAGACACCCTCAAAACCATTACACAAACTTCCCCCACTCAGTCACCCTCAAAACCATTACACAAACTTCCCCCACTCAGACACCCTCAAAACCATTACACAAACTTCCCCCACTCAGACACCCTCAAAACCATTACACAAACTTCCCCCACTCAGACACCCTCAAAAACAAATAAAAACGAACCAAAATTAATTAATCGCCACCAAAAATATTAATTTAAGGCTATAGGTCTGGTGGAACTCTTAACGAAAAGTAGATATGTGTTAGAGAGAAATACATTTTGTATAATTTGGAAAAACTAAGTTTGTACACTGCTGATAACAAATTTAACATATCAGTACAATATACCAGCTTTACAATTTTCTAGAAACCCCAGCGGCATGTATGTTTACTAAGCCTATCAGAATAAAATCATCTGACAGCGGTGATATCGACCAATCATTCAATTTAATTAACAAATATTGTGCTTGTATATTCTTCTTAGAGAGTGCATTGAACGGGCAGGGCAAGACTACTCCAACAATTGGTCGCACAAAGAGAAGTGGGTCCTTGAAGTGTTAAAAGGAGACGTGTGAAGGAGTGGAGTGCCGATAGACAACAACCATAAACACTTGACAAAGGCAGAAAGAAAGAAAACATTGAAGTGTTGATAGAGAATACCAAAGACACGGTATTGACAAGGAGTTTAGATTGGGGATCAGATCTTTATTGCGTTCATCTTTGACTTTGAACTGGCCGGTAAACAAACCGACAATCACGGCTGAGGAAATTATAATGAAATATTTGTCAATATATTAAGCGAGAACCTGATGAGATGCAAAAGCTTCAACAGTTTATGTGTCGTTAGATTTTTATCAAATATTTATTGATATTAAGAATTCCGATTGATTAAATTATATTTTTGTTTCACAAATTTTTTAATTCCGGTTAAACGAATTTAATTTTGTTCATTGATTCTTAAAATCCCTATTGACTTAATTATATATTTTTTTCTCTGATTTTTTAAAAAAACCGATGATCGAATTTTATTTTTGTTTCATTGATTTAAAAATTTCAATTGCCTGAATTATATTTTTTTATCATTGATTCTTAAAACCCCGATTGACTTAATTATATTTCTGTGTCGCTGATATTTTAAAAACCGATGACCGAATGATATTTTTGTTTCATTGATTTAAAAAATCTCGATTGCATGAATCATATTTTTGTTTCATTTATTCTTAAATCCCTAATAACTTAATTTTTTGTTTCATTGTTTTATGAATCCCTATCGACCTAATTATAATTTTGTTTCGTTGTTTTTAAAAATCCTGATTGACCGAATTACATTTTTGTTACACTTAGAGGCTCACCATAGTCTGTATACGGGCGTAGCAATCCCTAGGGATCTTAGCTGGAATTATACCATTTTTATATAGTTTCGGGTTAAATTCCTTTCCTAAGCTGTACTTATATGAGGAGCCTCCACTCGCTACGCTCGTATTGCTGACTCGACACTGCCTTATCACGAAATTGTACGGATATCGTATTTTCTTGGGTGGTTAAAATTAAAAATTACATTTTTAACAATATATTCGTTATTTATCGTCGTGGAGATGTGAGGTTGGTATACATAGAATTGAAAACTCAAAGTTTTTATCAAATTAAGTGTGTTATAATTTGAATAACACACGAGTTATGAACAAAAAACTGTTAATTACGCCATTAACAATTCGATTTTTCTGAACTTCAATAGAATTCTATATCACCACACTATAGTTTTCTACACAAAATTTTCATGTTTCTATCTTAATTTTTGTGGCCGCTATCTTGCTTACGTACAGACAACAAAGAAAAGTGTGGAAAATTACTTTTCCAGTTTCCCAGGGTCATGAATAATTCAAGAAGAGACGTGAAGTTTCAGTCAAGAAACGGTCGAAATATTTTTCCAAATTGACAGGGTTTCCAAACTTACCCTGTCTTCAAATAGCATAAAATAAAGACTTTCAGCCAACGAATATGTAATAGCGCCAGGACAGGAAGAGAAGAGTAGGTCAAGATGAAAGAAAGGGATCTAACCCACAGCAACAGGAAAACTGTGGTCCCAGGATAACCAAGCTCTTACTCACTATAAGTGCAAACTTAAAGGAGTAATTGATATATATGATTGTGTTTTTTAATTGTTTTTCTCAGATAGACCTTTACAGGTTGTATTTTAATCGAGGCGTATTGAAAATGTATTAATATAAAATGGTAGGACAATGAGCCATTCAGTAAAATATCAGGTATTTATAATCCCAGACAGGTGTCTAGTGAAGGAGGATCAATCAATAAAGTAAAATAAAAACGTTATGTTTGAGGGTGGGCAGGAAGCACGAAGCCGTTTGACCCTTTCTTTCCCTTCTAAAACTTATACGATATCTATGTTAGATAACACTTTAAGTACAGACTAAAGTATACTTAAGGCAGTTAATTAGGCTTACTGTGTTACTTATCCACTACATGGTAAGTTTGGTAATCATTGGCGTTATCGTCGTTGTCGTCGTTTCATCATTGGCATCGTTGTCGTCATTGGGGTCGTTATAGTCGCTGGCGTTGTTCTCATAGCTGGTTTCGTCGTCGTTATTACCGTCGTTTCTCCATAGGTGTGGTTGTCGTCGATGTCGTCACTGACGTCGTTATCATCATTGGCGTTGTCGTCATTGGGGTCGTTATAGTCGCTGGCGTTGTTCTCATCGCTGGTTTCGTTGTCGTTATTACCGTCGTTTCTCCATAGGTGTGGTTGTCGTCGGTGTCGTCACTGACGTCGTTATCATCATTGGCGTTGTCGTCATTGGGGTCGTTATAGTCGCTGGCGTTGTTCTCATCGCTGGTTTCGTTGTCGTTATTACCGTCGTTTCTCCATAGGTGTGGTTGTCGTCGGTGTCGTCACTGACGTTGTTATCATCATTGGCGTTGTTGTCGCTGTTGTTGTTGTCGGTGCTGTTGTTGTTGTCGTCGCTATTGTCGTTGTCGTCGCAATTGTCGTTGTTGTCGCTATTGTTGTTGTCGTCATAGGGGTCGTATCGTCGCTGGCATCGTCGTCATTATTGGGGTCGTTGTAGTCGCTGGCGTAGTTATCGTTATAGGGGTCGTTTCATCATTGCCGTCGTTGTCGTCTGTACTTAATAAAGCAAGATAGCTGCCATAATACTCGTAATTAAGATAGGAACATTAAATTTGCTATAAATAACTATATTGTTTTCATATAGAACCTACTGAAATTCAGACCAATCGAAATGAAAAAGTCAAAATGGCGGATATTTATATAGTTGTTTTTGTTCATATCTCGTGTGTTGTTCAACAATAACACAATAAGTTCGATAAACAATTGCGAATTTCAATTCTGCTCTTAATGGTAATGACAAATATCGAAGTTAAGGTTAAAAAGTTCATTTCAATCACTAACCTTCCAAGAAAATTATGTGGAGGATTTCTCACATTTATTGAGGCTTCGAGGCCAGCTAGGACCGAGACACTGACATGCGCGATCCAATACTTTGTTCTACAAGTACGATTTTCTACAAAACCCAAGAAACTAACTTTTGTGCATTATATTTAGTGGATCTGCTTGTATTACTTTATATTATAGGACTGGATAAATATCATGATTGCACCCAACTACTTTTTTTCTTTTAACTAGCTGGCAATAAAAATAACTCTCAGAGAGAGAGAGAGAGAGAGAGAGAGAGAGAGAGAGAGAGAGAGAGAGAGAGAGAGAGAGAGAGAGAGAGAGAGAGAGAGAGAGAGAGAGAGAGAGAGAGAGAGAGAGAGAGAGAGAGAGAGAGAGAGAGAGAGAGAGAGAGAGAGAGAGAGAGAGAGAAATTACTTGAAGTGAATTGTAGTAGTCAATCAGGATTAAATCGTTCCAAAATGCTTAGGAAAACAAACGTCAATTTTGACAGACTACTGATTGTTTCGACAATTTAATGTTGCTTCAAGCAGGTTTATTCAAATTAATTTCAAATCTTGACTGATTCTGTAACATAGCGGGGTTTGCTCACCAATATTCATGATATTTTAGGCTGTATTATAATATACTAGAGATAAATATATGCATATTTTTTTCACGGAAACAGAAAAGACTTTTTTTTAATATTTTTTCATAATTTTAAATAAAGATATATTTTATAAATTCCAGTATCTCTTGTCTTTCAGTTACAATACGAAGTATAGGTTAAGTTACGACCTCTATTTTCTTACTAATCTTTACGTTTCATTGTGTCAGGAAACCAAAAAAGTGTCTGTACGTAAACACGATAGCTGCCACAAAACTGAATTCATTATAACATTCTAAACTAAATAAATATATACATATTTCAATTTTACATGCACTGGTCTACAAACCCCACATCTCTAATAGCGAGGAGTTATTGTCAAAAAAGTAATTTCGAACGCTGACCCCCCCCCCCAGAAAATATAATATCCATATAATTACGAGATCCGACTGACCCGAGTAACAATAACGAGTGGAAGCTCCTTCACCAGAGCCGAAACACTGAAACGAGTGAAGAGAGTGGAGGCTATTAATATGCATCTACCAGGTTCGTTAGGGTTTAGTTTAGGGATCAAGAAAGAAATGATATCATATTTACAACATTCAGAAAAAACTGCGTAACAACTGTTTTAAACAAACAAACCTACTGGATAACACCCTTTAATCTGCCAATGCAATTTAACATTTCCTACGAGGTCCAAAATAACAATTTTTGGGTGTTACATTTAGAGGATCTTCTTGTATTACGTTATATGATGGGGCTGGGTAAATACCATAATGGCCCCATTAAATGTTTTCTGTGAATTTTCATTTTTCTAAACTATGTTTTTTTTCATCTTGTTAAAAGGAAAAATCTCTCCGTCATCATTGTCTTATAACAAGGAATGAAAGAATATAAAATAACAACTGCTGGTCTTCGAGTACTCTAATTAACATCAGGATTGAAACAAGTAAAAGTTCACGGAAGACGAGTACTCTAATTAACGCCAGGGTTGGAAAAGAGTAAAAGTTCACGGAAGACGAGTATTCTAATTAACGCCAGGGTTGGAAAAAAGTAAAAGTCCACGGAAGACGAGTACTCTAATTAACACCAGGATTGGAAAAAGTAAAAGTCCACGGAAGACGAGTACTCTAATTAACGTCAGGGTTGGAAAAGAGTAAAAGTCCACGGAAGACGAGTACTCTAATTAACACCAGGATTGGAAAAAGTAAAAGTCCACGGAAGACGAGTACTTTAATTAACGCCAGGGTTATAAAAGAGTAAAAGTTCACGGAAGACGAAAACTCTAATGAACTTCAGGGTTGGAAACAAGTAAAAGTTCACGGAAGACGAGTACTCTAATTAACGCCAGGGTTTTAAAAGAGTAAAAGTTCACGGAAGACGAAAACTCTAATGAACTTCAGGGTTGGAAAAAAGTAAAAGTCCACGGAAGACGAGTACTCTAATTAACGCCAGGGTTTTAAAAGAGTAAAAGTTCACGGAAGACGAGTACTCTAATTAACATCAGGGTTGGAAAAGAGTAAAAGAGTAAAAGTTCACAGAAGACGAAAACTCTAATGAACTTCAGGGTTGGAAACAAGTAAAAGTCCACGGAAGACGAGTACTCTAATTAACGCCAGGGTTTTAAAAGAGTAAAAGTTCACAGAAGACGAAAACTCTAATGAACTTCAGGGTTGGAAACAAGTAAAAGTCCACGGAAGACGTGTACTCCAATTAACGTCAGGGTTGGTAAAGAGTAAAATTTCACGGAAGACGAGTACTTTAATTAACGTCAGGGTTGGAAACAAGTAAAATTTCACGGAAGACGAGTACTCTAATTAACGCCAGGGTTTTAAAAGAGTAAAAGTCCACAGAAGGCGAGTACTCTAATTAACGCCAGGGTTGGTAAAGAGTAAAAGTTCACAGAAGACGAGTAGGTACTCCAATTAACGCCAGGGTTTTAAAAGAGTAAAAGTCCACAGAAGGCGAGTACGCTAATTAACGCCAGGGTTGGTAAAGAGTAAAAGTTCACAGAAGACGAGTACTCTAATTAACGCCAGGGTTTTAAAAGAGTAAAAGTTCACAGAAGACGAGTACTCTAATTAACGTCAGGGTTGTAAAAGAGTAAAAGTTCACAGAAGACGAGTACTCTAATTAACGTCAGGGTTTTAAAAGAGTAAAAGTTCACAGAAGACGAGTACTCTAATTAACGCCAGGGTTTTAAAAGAGTAAAAGTTCACAGAAGACGAGTACTCTAATTAACGTCAGGGTTGTAAAAGAGTAAAAGTTCACAGAAGACGAGTACTCTAATTAACGTCAGGGTTGTAAAAGAGTAAAAGTTCACAGAAGACGAGTACTCTAATTAACGCCAGGGTTTTAAAAGAGTAAAAGTTCACAGAAGACGAGTACTCTAAGTAACGTCAGGGTTGTAAAAGAGTAAAAGTTCACAGAAGACGAGTACTCTAATTAACGCCAGGGTTTTAAAAGAGTAAAAGTTCACAGAAGACGAGTACTCTAATTAACGTCAGGGTTTTAAAAGAGTAAAAGTTCACAGAAGACGAGTACTCTAATTAACGTCAGGGTTGGTAAAGAGTAAAAGTTCACAGAAGACGAGTACTCTAATTAACGTCAGGGTTTTAAAAGAGTAAAAGTTCACAGAAGACGAGTACTCTAATTAACGCCAGGGTTTTAAAAGAGTAAAAGTTCACAGAAGACGAGTACTCTAATTAACGTCAGGGTTGTAAAAGAGTAAAATTTCACGTAAGAGAGACCTGATAGAAAAGATAAAATGGAGGAATTTAACGCAAAGACTACATGAAAAATGTGTAAATGCAGATAGATCCCTTGAGATTGCCAAATCTGTACTGACTAAAGTGTGTTCTAAACTATGGAACCCGGTATTTCTTATAATGTCTACCATTATTTCTGACTTTCCTGCTTTAATTGGCGCAATTAACCATTAAACTGTTAAAAATTAGATTTGCATAACTTAAACTTGCTTAGAAAAGTTAAACCATTGTTATGGCTAGTCTCAGTCTCAAAGGAGACGAAATGTTAATTTATGGAAAATGTCTAAATCAATAATATACACATTAGAAGTTCATTCAAAACAAATCTTCTTCAACATCATCGTTGCTTCAAACCATTTTGATCCCATTTTATTGAAGGTGAAGACGTACAAATCAAACGATCTTGTCAAACAGGAAATGAAACAAAATTACGGTTCTTAAATAATTTGTGAAAAACCGAAACAAAACTTACAATTAAATTTTCAAACATTATCGAACAGTAAAGTTTGTGTACGGACAGAAAATATAATTTTCATTTTACAGACACATATCGTTCACTCTGGAAGTGTCAAAACGGATTTTTCTATTAAAAACTTGCATACATTGTGTTACCCCATCTAAAGTAAAAGATTTTACAATCATGTAGCACTCCAACATAAAGTTCTTAGATTGACTTTTGAAAGTTTTAAGTTTGCTACAGAGGTTGGGAGGTTGAAGGAAGTTGGAGTAGACAGCTTGGAGCCTTGAGGTGAAACCAGTTTGGTTGGAATCCGAGCCAAGTTTCAACTCAACGTTTTCTTCCAAAGGAAAAAAAAACTCAAGGCATGTGAATACTAAATAATTTTTTATACAAATATGATTTCTTGTTTGTTTTATACTTTAGGGTCAAGTTTTTTTTTTAATACTTTTAAAAAGGTTAAAACCACCTTCTGTGAGATTCCGACCGTATTGAATTTCAGTCTGGGGTTTGTTACGATGTGAGATATGAATTTTGTTCATTTATTAGAGTGGTGAAAATATAGTGATTTTATAATAGGTGAAAGTAGTGATTTTTACCGACCAATCACAGTGATTTAAATTATCACCGTTAGAGCTTAAAATATTGGAGATAAGTGATGATATTTTGTGAAACTGTGAATCCCTGAATAGAATTTGTCTCTTCTAGTTAGACTTTGTTAGCAATTATTGTTGTATTAGGGGTGAAAATATTCCATTATCAGCTAATCTTGCTACATAATAATATTTTCCCTTTTACTCATTCGCTGTATGAAGTGTAGGGTGAATTAAGTGATCGCAAAACATTTCGAACTCCACTTTTTGACTGATCTTCACATTTAATGCCCACCAGGAAATAAAATTATTATTTTGGACACTCCGTCCATCCATTTTGATCGTCGTATACCCGTAACCACGAAAGTGGACACAAAAAAAAGTAAAATATGAAATTTGGTACAAGAATAAAGAGTCTTCTCATGTAGAACCATTGAAAAAATCTTATTGAAAATGTCAAAATCGAGGCTATTTAAAACAGTTTTGTTTTATCTCGTATTATCAACTTATAACATCATAAATTAGATACAAATTTCAATTCTGCATGTAATAGTCCCAACCACACCTCTCTACAATGACAAATAGCGAAGTTATAGCTAAGAAATGTAGTTTCGAACACACCTCACAAGAAAATGTGATATTCATATAGTTACTAGATCATACAAAGCCGAGTTGACGCATGGAGACTTTTCAATATACAAAGCGTTCATAAAGTCTGATTACCCCAGAATTTTGTTTCCTAATAAATAGAGAACAATGCAATTCTAAGGTTATGTCTTTACTCTAGTTAACAACACTATGATACATTTAACTGTCATATTTCGCTACCGGGTGGGGGGGTGTCTTCACTCAGAGGAAATCTGGAAAATCTTCAATGTAAGCATAGGTCGAGTAATACATAAGCAGCAAGTTACTTAGTGTTATATGAAACAATTAATTGTAGTAAAAATATAACAACTTTTAATTTACAAAATTTAGTGTTCAAATGTAGATTAACATTCAGATAGCTTCTCTAGAAGTTGAAATCTTGTCTTAGTTGTAGGTATTTATGCGAAAAAAAGTTTCCAATAGTTTTGGAGAATACACCAATTTACACTTATGTAATTCAAGAGAAATAACATATTATATTATTATTATAATCGTTCTTTGATCCTAATCTCAATTTTTTTTTTTTTTTCTTTAAAAAAAAGAAACAAGAAAATAACATAAAATAAAGCCCTAGAATATTCTAATAGTGTTGGGGTCCGAAGAGAACAAAATTTGGTCAAGAGAAACCTGATATGAAAGAATGGGATCTAACCCAATATTAGATGAAAAAAGGTGTATGCTTGTGAGCCCCTGACTGGTACGTGGAACAGAAAGTTATATATAGTTTTGTTCATAGACCAATAGTTTGTTAGACTCCGTAAGAAAAAACTGTAAGAACATGAAACTAATATAATTTAGTTTTATTCAAAATTACGTAACCATTATTGTGTCATTTAATCATGTGGTTTATTCCGTCTAAAAATAAACACGACAAGGAAAATTCACTGTGTTTTGTTGCTTTCAAAATAAAAACCTGTAACTCTAATACAATATGGGTATCAAAATGTGTTTCATGTAGAAACTCTACATGGAATTAACATTTGTAGATAGAGCAAACAGTTGAAAGACAGTGCTTATTACACTAAAAAGTTCAGGTAGGGTGTCTGTACACAAGCTTTGGAAAAAACTACAGATTTACAAGTTATAAAGTTCAGTTTTGCATCCTTTGGCCAGGAGATAACCTTAAGAGGTATGACATTGTAGACGTTTTTGATCAAATCTGAATTTTCTAAACAGAGCGATGTTTAGTGGGTGAGGCCTTCCATCCCTTACATCGTCAATGGTCTAATTCAGGCAAATGCAGAGAGTCATGTCTTAATTCAAAAATAGCTTGACAGTTACAAAGTCCATTGGAGCGTTGTTGCTTGTGATCGCATTAAATGTCCTTTTTTCTTTACTGAAAGCACTGAAATTGGAAATGTTTACCCTGACATGTTGGAGCGATATACTCTTCCCCCAAATCGAGAATCCTTTCACCAATCAAGGATGGTAACTTGATTTCTCAGCAAGAATGAGGTCACCACAACAATGTATTCAGGATTTTGTTGAGGAGTTACTTCGATGTTAGATTGGAAGAAATGGATCGAAGGCAACCGCTCTTTTCATAGACCCGATCTAGGAAGACGGAACCTTACATCCTGGACTTTAATTTATAGAGTTATGTTAAACAAAATTTCTACAGTAAAAGGATTTGGAACATAGAAGATTTGAAGCAACTAATTCAAGAAGCCCTTAAATTCTTGATATTTTATTTTGAGTGAAAGAAGAGCTGAGTTATATCTTGGACGTCTGCAGAAGTATCCAAGTATCCTCCATTATCCTTTTTAATCTGTTCCTTAAATTGAATAATTCGTGTTTTTTAAATATATATTTTGGTAAATATATTTATTAAATATCATGGTTTTATCAATATACTGTTCCATTAAAAAATAAGCACATTTCCTGCATTCTGATATTCATAAATGGGGGGGGGGGGTCAGAATCATACTACTCATGTTGTTTTGTCTAAATGGTTTAGGGTGTCCTCAATACGGAAGTGACCATTGTTACAATACAAATTTGCTAATTTTTAATTCTGGCCTCCACCTCTCTCGAGTGACAAATAGTAAAGTTATTCTCAAAAATATAAATTCGAACTCGGACCTCCTAAGAACATGAGGTGTTTGTATAGTTACCCATGCGCCAGCAGGACCGCTACACTGACGCGAGCATAGAGAGTGGAGCCTCCTTTACACACATTCAAGTTGGTTTCTTGTGCCTTTTAGAAAATGTTAAATTTAATTACGTATATTAAAGGATCTGATCCAGCAAGGTTTGCAAACAGTTGTTACACAGGCTTTCTGATCTTTCATAATTGAGTATATCACTATTTTATTGACTAGGCACTACATGCCTCATACATCCGTATATATCAAAAAGTCCCTACTCCCTTCTCATGTGTCAGTGTCTCAACTCTGTCAGATCTTGAAGGCTGTTAAAGGAGCCTCCACTCGCTACGCTCGTGTAGGTAACTACTCTGCGATATCTATAACTATAAAAATATCACATTTTCTTGGGAGAAAAAGGGGCAACAATACATTTTTAGAATAACTTCGCTATTAGTTATCGTAGGTTGGTACCATTACATGCAGAATTGAAATCTGTACATTTTTATTTCGTTTATTGTGTAGTTGAATAACCAACGATAGGCTGGCTATACGAACAGAAAACTGTTTAAAATTTTTGACATTTTAAAATCGATTTTTCTGAATTTCAATATTGTTATATACGAGTAGGTCTACACTAGAGTCCCCGACACTAAATTTCGTGTTATTTTCTTTATTCGTGTGAGCGCTATAATAGTTCTTAAAGTCGACAACGACGATGAACGGACGGCATGGAGACATCATTTTTACGGTTTTCATTAAACGTGGATATCATTTAAAAAAATAAATTCTAAATGTATCCCGATTACCAAACTTGCATACTGGGTAATTAATTATTAAAAATCTATTTTACACGGGGTAAATTCACGCCAAAAGAGGAGGCAGATTTATCCCTTCCAAGACCCACACCTGCTATTAATTTGATTCAGTTAATTCATTTAGGTATTATTCTAAACGCCTAAAGAGTTATGGTTAGGTTTGGTTAGTTAGGTTAGGTTAGTTAGGTTAGGTTAGTTAAGTTTGGTTAGTTAAGTTAGGTTAGGTTTGGTTAGTCAGGTTAGGTTAGTTTAGGTTAGATTAGATAGGTTATGTTAGTTAAGTTTGGTTAGTTAGGTTAGGTCAGGTTAGGTTAGTTAGGTTAGGTTAGGTTAGTTAGGTTAGGTTAGGTTTTGTTAGTTAGGTTAGGTTAGGTTAGGTTGGTTAGGTTAGGTATTGTTAGGTTGGTTAGGTTAGGTTAGATTAGGTTAGGTTAGTTAGGTTAGGTTAGTTAGGTTGGTTGGGTTATGTTAGTTAGGTTAGGTTAGGTTTGGTTAGTTAGGTTGGGTTAGTTAGGTTAGGTCAGGTTAGGTTAGTTAGGTTAGGTTAGGTTAGGTTAGTTAGGTTAGGTTAGGTTAGTTTAGTTTAGGTTAGTTTAGGTTTGGTTAGTTAGGTTAGGTTAGGTTAGTTAGGTTAGGTTAGTTTAGTTAAGTTAGGTTAGTTAGGTTGGTTGGGTTATGTTAGTTAGGTTAGGTTAGGTTTGGTTAGTTAGGTTGGGTTAGTTAGGTTAAGTTAGATTAGGTTAGGTTAGTTAGGTTAGATTAGTTTAGGTTAGGTTTGGTTAGTTAGGTTAGGTTAGGTTAGATTAGTTTAAATTAGGTTAGTTAAGTTAGGTTAGGTTAGTTAAGTTAGGTTAGTCAGGTTAGGCTTGGTTTGGTTAGTTAGGTTAGGTTAAGGTTGGGTTAGGTTAAGTTGGGTTAGGTTAGGTTAGTTAGGTTGGGTTAGGTTAGTTTAAGTTAGGGTAGGTTAGGTTATTTTTTTGTGAATTGAGCTCCCGCAAAAGTATTTTCTTTCCCTAGATTGTACTACTAAGAAATTAAATACGAAGAAAAAGTCCTAAGGACGGAACTTTCATTATATAAAATGGATGTAAACTTTCTAGATACGTCAAACACCACTTGACGTGTTAAGTCTTCTAGAAATTCTACGAACACTTGTAGAGCGGTAACAAGAATTTACTCTTCAATAGACATTTTGTTGTTTCGTGTCTCTGACTGTGCTAATGATCCAGTTTCACTCACGTCGGTGCCCGTCAATTAATACATCGTTATTTGATGGTAGTCTATTAGAAAAACGACAACTGTATTCCCCAACAGCGACTCTACTATTAACTCTTTAAATAAAGTCTTTATCAGCATATTTACCACAACATGTGTTTTATTACATAACCAATATTTCCTTTTGTTAACAATAAAAAATAATAATAGTCTAATTTAAATAAAGGTACAAAAACATCCCATGAACGTTCTAACCGGTCTCCAATGTTAAAATGATAACAAACCGTCGCCTAAAATATGAGTTTGGTAGTAGGCTAATCAATCAAAAAGTGAAAATTAACCATACAATTTGTATTATATATTTAAATAAAAGCCTAATATTGTTCTCAGATAAACTGCATTTTATCAAAATCGGTTAGTTTTTTTTAACCAATTATTTCAATAAAACTCGGTAAAGTCGGTTTTGAGAAATTACGTCCTTTACAATAGGCTCATGACAGATTTTTTTTGCTTTTTACCTATAACTCACACACCGATATTTTTGGAGAGATGTCAACCAATATTTGTGTCCTTAAATGCAACACATGAGTAAATTTAATCAAAATCGTTACAATGTTTTTCGAGAAAATCGTAATTTTGTGTTTTTTTTCTCAAGCAGATAACCTAAAATAATGAATTACTAAATAAAGTCACTAGATGTATGCCAAAATATGCTCCATATACCAAATTTGATTGTAATCGGTTCAAGCGTTTGTGATGTATATATTTCGCTTCTAGCTGTTCAAATTATTGTAAAAATTTAAGGTTAGGACGATGGGACGTTTACCGAAACAGCCGCAGCATAATGAAACAACGAAGTACCACTGCAGACTGTCAAAAACGTGTTTTCTTCACTTATTAATTTTAGGTTATTTTCACCATCATCTTGTTCGTTAAACAGAAAAACAGTTTCAAAACGACGACTATTTCAAAATAAATTTAACCGTTTTTTTAACGACAAACTTTAACTTCCAACAGTTTGAAATATCCAACAAGACGCTAATACAGGTTAAAGTCTACAACAAGTGAAGAAATATTTAAGAATTAATAGGTACAGAAATAGAATGCGGATTTAGACTTCTCCAAGAATAAACCCCGAAGGGGGTTCACCAGCCGGCTTAGTGGTGCCAAGCTGTCTGGTTGCTAAGGGTTGTTATTGTCGTGTTTAATTTAGGCTTAACAGCTGATCGTTGGTTACTAAATAACTGGAGGCGACATCATAACAACAGCCATGTGCTTCGTAGGGAAATACTTACTGGGTTTGATTGTGTTTATTTATACAGAGTGTCTCAGAAATGCAAGAAGAAAATTTGAAAATTGATTCAATACATATTTTGTTGTTTCACGCCTGTGATTGTGCTAATGATCCAGTTTTAATCAAACGTTGGACATCTTTATTTGATAGTTGATTAGAAAAACTACGACGATATTCCCGAACAACGGTTCTACTATTAACTCTATAATAAAGTGCTTATCAGGATATTTAAACATATGTATTGTGCCTTAACCAATGGAGATTGTTATTTGATAGTTGCCTATTAGAAAAACTACGACGATATTCCCGAACAACGGTTATACTATTAACTCTATAATAAAGTGCTTATCAGGATATTTAAACATATGTATTGTGCCTTAACCAATGGAGATTGTTATTTGATAGTTGCCTATTAGAAAAACTACGACGATATTCCCGAACAACGGTTATACTATTAACTCTATAATAAAGTGCTTATCAGGATATTTAAACATATGTATAGTGCCTTAACCAATGGAGATTGTTATTTGATAGTTGCCTATTAGAAAAACTACGACGATATTCCCGAACAACGGTTCTACTATTAACTCTATAATAAAGTGCTTATCAGGATATTTAAACATATGTATAGTGCCTTAACCAATGGACATTGTTATTTGATAGTTGCCTATTAGAAAAACGACGACGATATTCCCGAACAACGGTTCTACTATTAACTCTATAATAAAATGCTTATCAGGATATTTAAACATATGTATAGTGCCTTAACCAATGGACATTGTTATTTGATAGTTGCCTATTAGAAAAACGACGACGATATTCCCGAACAACGGTTCTACTATTAACTCTATAATCAAGTGCTTATCAGGATATTTAAACATATGTATTGTGCCTTAACCAATGGACATTGTTATTTGATAGTTGATTAGAAAAACTACGACGATATTCCCGAACAACGGTTATACTATTAACTCTATAATAAAGTGCTTATCAGGATATTTAAACATATGTATAGTGCCTTAACCAATGGACATTGTTATTTGATAGTTGCCTATTAGAAAAACTACGACGATATTCCCGAACAACGGTTCTACTATTAACTCTATAATCAAGTGCTTATCAGGATATTTAAACATTTGACTTAATCAACATTTCCTTTTGTAAACAATAATAGATAGTCTAAATGTACAAAAACATTGCACAAACTTTCTTACACACCCCTACTCCTAAAAATAAAAACTAACGAAAACCATGGATGGCGTCTTTGAACAAGATATTTAAATACGATCTAAACTTGCTTCGCTCGTGAAGTATCTCAAGCCTAAATCGTATTTGATTAAAATAGTTTTTTAAAAAATATGTGTAGAGCATCTACAAGGGCCTAGCTGACGTCAAAAAAGTAATGACATACACAATTAATTACGAGGTTCAGTAAATGTGTGTAACAACTGTTTTAAACAAACTTACCAAACTGGAAAAGATCCCTTGATCTACCAATACAATTTAATATTTCCCACAAAGCCTAAAAGATCATCTTTTGAAGATCCGATTGTATTACATTGTATGATCGGGTTGGGTAAGTACTGTGATGGCGAGTGCCCTACAACTTCATTATAGCAATGACAACCTAAGCGTTTTTCGCCGTTAAACAAGAAAAAAACTTATCGTAAGAAATTGGAACTAGCTAATAGTCAAGATATCGGTCATCACGTCTCAGCTTAAACGAGCTGAAATAACAGATCAGTGTATCACCTTTAGTAGAATGAATAAGGGCAATTGTGCTTTTACAATAGCTTTCAAAAACATCATCGGCGAATCATCGTATCGTAGAGCATTTATTTTTTTTAAGTTTTACAAAAACAGGGTAATTGCGATATTACAATAACTGTGATATAAATCATAATATAACATTTGTCTCTAAAAGTTTTACAAGCACAGGATAATTGTGATGTTACAATAACTGTGAGATAAATCATTATATAACATTTGTCTCTAAAAGTTATACAAACACAGGATAGTTGTGATGTTGCAATAATTGTGAGATAAATCAATATATAACATTTGTCTCTAAAAGTTTTACAAACACAGGATAATAATTAAGATGTTAAAATAGCTGTGAGAGATATCATCATATAACATTTGTTTCTAAAAGTTATACAAACACAGGATAATTGTGATGTTACAATAACTGTGAGATAAATCATTATATAACATTTGTCTCTAAAAGTTATACAAACACAGGATAATTGTGATGTTACAATAACTGTGAGATAAATCATTATATAACATTTGTCTCTAAAAGTTATACAAACACAGGATAATTGTGATGTTACAATAACTGTGATATAAATCATTATATTACATTTGTCTCTAAAAGTTATACAAACACAGGATAATTGTTATGTTAAAATAACTGTGAGATAAATCATTGTATAACATTTGTCTCTAAAAGTTATACAAACATAGGATAATTGTGATGTTAAAAGAACTGGGAGATAAATCATTGTATAACATTTGTCTCTAAAAGTTATACAAACATAGGATAATTGTTATATTACAATAACTGTGATATAAATCATTGTATAACATTTTGTCTCTAAAAGTTATACAAACACAGGATAATTGTGATGTTGCAATAACTTTGATATCCTAAATCAACATATAACATTTGTCTCTAAAAGTTATACAATCACAGGATAATTGTGATGTTACAATAACTGTGAGATAAATCATTATATAACATTTGTCTCTAAAAGTTATACAAGCACAGGATAATTATTGTGATGTTACAATAACTGTGAGATAAATCATTATATAACATTTGTCTCTAAAACTTATACAAACACAGGATAATTGTGATGTTACAATAACTGTGAGATAAATCATTATATAACATTTCTCTCTAAAAGTTCTACAAACACAGGATAATTGTTATGTTACAATAACTGTGAGATAAATCATTATATAACATTTCTCTCTAAAAGTTCTACAAACACAGGATAATAATTGTGATGTTACAATAACTGTGATATAAATCATTATATAACATTTGTCTCTAAAAGTTTTACAAACACAGGATAATTATGATGTTAAAATAGCTGTGAGAGATATCATCATATAACATTTGTCACTAAATGTTACACAACCACAGGATAATTGTGATGTTAAAATAACTGAGAGAGAAATCATTATATAACATTTGTTTCTAAAAGTTATACAATCACAGGATAATTGTGATGTTACAATAACTGTGAGATAAATCATTATATAACATTTGTCTCTAAAAGTTTTTCAAACACAGGATAATTGTGATGGTTAAATAGCTGTGATATAAATCATTATATAACATTTGACACTAAAAGTTACACAAACACAGAATAGTTGTGATGTTAAAATAACTGTGAGAGAAATCATCATATAACATTTTTCTCTGAAAGTTATACAAGCACAGGATAATTGTGTTGTTAAAATAACTGTGAGAGAAATCATTATATAACATTTGTCTCTAAAAGTTTTTCAAACACAAGATAATTGTGATGGTTAAATAGCTGTGATATAAATCATTATATAACATTTGTCTCTAAAAGTTATACAAGCCCAGGATAATTGTGATATTACAATAGCTGTGAGAAAAATCATCATATAACATTTGTCTCTAAAAGTTTTACAAACACAGGATAATTGTGATGGTGCAATAACTGTGATATAAATCATTATATAACATTTGTCTCTAAAAGTTTTACAAACACAGGATAATTATGATGTTAAAATAACTGTGAGAGAAATCATTATATAACATTTGTCACTAAAAGTTATACAAGCACAGGATAATTATGATGTTACAATAGCTGTGATATAAATCATTATATAACATTTGTCTCTAAAAGTTACACAAACACGGGATAATTGTGATGTTAAAATAACTGCGAGAGAAATCATCATATAACATTTGTCTCTAAAAGTTATACAAGCACAGGATAATTTTGATGTTACAATAGCTGTGAGAAAAATCATCATATGATATTTGTCTCTAAAAAAATTATACAAACAAAGGATAATTATGTAGTTACAATAACAGTGAGAGAAAACATTATATAACATTTGTCTCGAAAAGTTATACAAAGAGAGATCCTGGCTCTCTTGTAATCATAAATAATAATTTAGTCATATTCTTCAGAAAATTCTTCTTACTTAAAATGTCGATAAGATTAAAACCCATGACAAAATGTAAATAGACAAGAATGTGATTAAGCTGCAGTTAATAAACAGATGTCTACGGTGCCAAGCAGTCTGCTAGGGTAGTCCTAGGCTTACTTCCAACAAAACAAATACAACTTTGTAATACTTGACTTTATTTCATATACTTATAGACTTTCTTTCATAATCTCATAGACTTTCTTTCATATATTTATAATCTAGAGAAATTTATTTACTTTCTCGAAAAAAAACGTGGTCAATTTTTTTGCGAAAATATCCGTTGAAGTGTTTTTGCGGTCTAAAAAGTTGTTATTGTTCTTTAAAAACACAAAACCTCTCAGTGATCATCGCTTTGTAAAATAAAATTATGGTCGTCAATCATTGTACTTACACAGCCCCATCATACATTGTAGGTCTCCACTCTCTTCGCTCCAGCGGGCCTCGAAGCTGTACATAATATGTAAAGGAGATTTCACTCGCTACGCTCGTTCGGGTAACTCAGTTCTGCCGGATCACTTAACTAAGAATATCACATTTTTGAGGTTAGAATTAGAAATTACAATAACTTCACTATTTGTCATTGTAGAGAGATGGGGTTTGCACCCATTGCAAACAAGAAAAATCTATCTATACTATGGATTAAAGTGATCATCGCGTTTTAAATACAAAATTAATTGTAACAATAGTTTTGAGCAGAGTGAGAGAGAAGGAAATTTTCATTTCAACTCTATTCTTAATTTGTCCATCATTTGAAGTAAGAAAAAAGAAAAAGTAACTTTTACATCTTCCAAACAAATCGGTTGTTGACTGTCCAGCCAGACAGTTTGGCACCACTCATGCATGCTCACATGTGTTAACACTCCACAAAAGAACACATGTTGCGAAAACATCTTTTCTTTTACAGCCTTTTGGATCTTTACAAACCCTAGAATTTTCCAAGAAACCTCTCATTCTTAGTAATTACAATGGCAATATTTTCAACGAAATTGTTAAAGCAGGTTTTACAAACGAATTTTTACGAGGGGATTATTTTCGGTAGGTTTAAAATATGGCAGATGTTTTAAATAACGGTCCACGGATCCAAAGCGATAAGCATTCTGGAACAATAGGCGTTTCCCTTTATCTGAGTAGAAATTTGTACAGATTTTACAAAAGTTTAAGAAACAAGTTTATGACCGCCATCAAGGTACTTACCCATTCCCGTTATACAATGTAATACGAGCAGATCCACTAAATGTAATGTTCAAAAGTTGATCTTTGGGGCTTTGTAGGAAATATTAAAAAATTGTATTGGTAGATCAAGGAATCTTATCCAGTAGGATAATTTTGTTTAAAACAATTAATGGTTACACAAGTTTTCTGCACCGCATAATTGTGTATATTACTAGTTGCTAGATGTGCATTGAAGTCTCCACTCGCTACGCTCGTGTGAGTAACTCGGCCCTTCTGAATCTTGTAAATATACGAATATGAAATTTTCTTGAGAGGTGACGGTTTAAAACCGTTACTTTTTTAACAATAATTCACTATTTGTCAACGTGGATGGGTTAGGTTAGGTTAGGTTAGGTTAGGTTAGGTTGCATCTGCATGAGTTGAATAACACACGAAATCTAAACGATAAAACTATTTTAAAATTACCTCCATTTAAATTCTTTTCTTCTGAATTTCAATTGAGTTCTATATTAGCACAGTATGGTTAGTTTAGATTAGGTTAGGTTAGGTTAGGTTAGGTTTAGTTAGGTTAGGTTAGGTTAGGTTAGGTTAGGTTAGGTTCTATCTGCATAAGTTGAATAACACACGAGATCTAAACAATAAAACTATTTAAAATGCCTCCATTAAAATTCTTTTTTTCTGAATTTCAATTGAATTCTATATGAGCACAGTATGGTTAGGTTATGTTAGGTTAGGTTAGGTTAGGTTAGGTTAGGTTAGGTTAGATTAGGTTTAGTTAGGTTAGGTTAGGTTGCATCTGCATAAGTTGAATAACACACGAGATCTAAACAATAAAACTATTTAAAATGACCACCATTAAAATTCTTTTTTTTGGATTTCAATTGAATTCTATATGAGCACAGTAAGGTTAGGTTATGTTAGGTTAGGTTGTATCTGTATAAGTTGAATAACACACGAGATCTAAACAATAAAACTATTTAAAATGACCTCCATTAAAATTCTTTTTTTCTGAATTTCAATTGAATTCTATATGAGCACAGTATGGTTAGGTTAGGTTAGGTTAAGTTATGTTATGTTAGGTTAGGTAAGGTAGGTTAGGTTAGGTTAGGTTAGATTAGGTTAGGTTCTATCTGCATAAGTTGAATAACACACGAGATCTAAACAATAAAACTATTTAAAATGACCTCCATTAAATTCTTTTTTTCTGAATTTCAATTGAGTTCTATAAGAGCACAGTATGGTTACTTTAGATTAGGTTAGGTTTAGTTAGGTTAGGTTAGGTTAGCTTAGGTTGCATCTGCATAAGTTGAATAACACACGAGATCTAAACAATAAAACTATTTAAAATGACCTCCATTTAAATTCTTTTTTCTGAATTTCAATTGAGTTCTATATGAGCACACTATGGTTAGGTTAGGTTAGGTTAGGTTAGGTTAGGTTTGGTTAGGTTAGGAAAATGATACAAGAAAATTAATCACAAATGTTTTAAGATTACCAAACATGTCCTGTACTTTGTGTAGTGGGTAAGTAATACGCGCAGAGGAAATACAACATTGATAATCGAAATGTAACAAATGCTATGTTTGGGAAACTATTTTTACCCCAGTCAAAAATTCTAACTAACGATAAAGTTCAAATAGGCCCCCCTACACTAAGCCAAAAGTTATAAATCATCTGTCTGTTTTGTAAAAGTTTAGATCATTTCGACATTCATTACCATACAAATAATTTTACAAATTTAATAACCAGCGTCTCATTAGAAACATAAAATCAATTAAAATATAATTTAAAATACACAGAGAAAAAATGCAAACCATTGGTAGATGGTCAAAACGAAACGTAACAAAAACTGTAGCCTATTTGGAAAATAATTTGGCCGATCTACGTGATTTTTTTGCAAGTAATTAGACCTCGACAAAGTGTCGGTTATGAAAAATGTAATAGATTTTTTTTTTTACCCGAGTTAGAACTGATCAAACGCACTAAACCCATAGGAACTTACATAACAGCTGTCTGTTTCATAAAGTTTAAACCACTTCAACGCTCGTTACCATAACAACCAATTTTACGAATTTAACAGCTGTTTCATTAGATTAGACCTAAAATAAATTTGAGGTTAAGTTACCAACTAGATCAACGAAAGATTATCAATGTACAATATATTATTGTATGTGATTGTTCTTACACATAAAGGCCTATTGATATGTTTGTTCCTCTTTTTGTAAACAAAATTTAAAAGTTTTATTTACACTCAAATTTTGAAAATATTTATTAAAAAAAGAAGAATATCGTCTCCTTGTTCCTAGTAATATTTTATTCCGAAATCAAGGATTTTAATAATCAGAACGTTCCGAGGATTTTGATACTCGGATTCACCGAGTATTTAAATTCGAACTCACACATCACTGGTTTCGAACATTCATTGAAACGAGACATTTCTGAAAAACGTAAAATTACACCATTGACTGTAGAGTTTAAACGAAAAGTGATTAAAAGTGTCGAATTATTAAAACAGTGACCTTCATAGTACGACTTTTACCATAGAAGAAGGAATTAGAATAAGAAAGTCACAGGTATAGACTCTAACGTGACACAAAATATCCTTAGTTTGTCTACTGGACAACAGAAAGCGCTAGTAACTAACAGGGCTTGTGATGCAGTAGCCAAGCCTTTTTGTTCCGATGCTACTATCGCTTTCTGTTGCCCAGTAGCCAAACTAAGGATATTTTGTACCACGCTGTTTAACATGGGCTGTGACTTTCTTATTCTAATTCCTTCTTCTATACTTTTAGTCAACATAACCTTGATAGAACGAACCTCAACTAAAAGAGTCCCTCGATAACAAGACGGTTTCCCGAATCCCCTTGAGGGTTTTACTATCGAGGATCTACTGTAACACCATTAAGCTATCAATAATTGTCTTGTAAAAGCTAATGCTTGCATATTTAACAACAGTGGACATTTTGAACATCAGCTTTAAGACATTGTTTTGTCTTCATCGTGTACGAGCTATTTTTAAAGATTTAATAATTCACTTAATTGTTAAGATAACAAATGTTAAAATAATAGTCCATCAATCAATAATAGTATATTTTATCACAAGCACCAAAAGTAAAGATTTTCAATACAAGCACAAGTTTAACTTGAAAAAGAGCGAGAATCGAAAAGCTTCTTTCGGTTCTAATGATGAACTATATTTTTCGTTATACTGCAAATAATATAAGATAACAATTTTACAAAGTAAAATGTTATAACCTATTTGCCTTCAAATCGATGGTAATAGCTGTTTTAACTGTTATTTACAATCGAGAGTATTGGTTGTTTTTATAGATTCTTTACAATCGTTAATTAATTCGTATAAACGAAGTAACACCTGATGACCTCAACCTCAGCTGATGTTTTTAGCTCCTAGGACTAAAAATAACAACTTTAGCATCTCAATGCATGTATTGAAAACAGCTGTTTTTGGAGCAGTATGACGAAAAATACGTTATTGACTATTTATGTGTGTTATAACACTGTAAATTCAACAGTATTCATAAAACAATACATACATAACCGAAATTAAAACCAGAGTATAAAGTAATTGGTTCTTTACCTACGTATTTTAAACGAGACTGTAGCGAAATTTCGGGGTTTATAACTCTTAACGAGCAATAATATAAAAATACCCAAAAATGAAAAGTCTTAAAATCTAAATTAATCGGAAGACTTCAAATTAAACACTTTCTATATTAACTAATAGAAAAATCCGCTTCAATTTGTGTCATTAAATGACGACCTACTACAATCAAAAGAGAGTAGTATGAAGAATAATAGGGAAGAAATCAACCCTTCCCCCCACAAGTAGAAAGAACTAAGGAAGTACACGGTCGTAAGAGTACAGGATGGAGAGAGAGGTAGGATCTCGGTAATGTTCTTTTGTTTTTTGTAGATCTATAGTTTAAGTTAAGTCTCAGGTTATGATTACATTATTACTCGAAATGAATGGTTAAAATTACTGCGTGGTGCAAATTTTCTATGATTACAAAATCGAAATTATGTTCTTTAACAATATTCTTAGAAATAAAATCTACGTCAAAACATTTTTTAATTACATCCTCGGCGCTACAGTAGGACCCTGACTTCTTCCAACAAACGACTTCATTCTCTTCTATCTGCCATCCGCCTTCATCTCCGGACACCCATTCCTCTTAGAACCTCCTCGAGGTCATCAAACTACCCTTTTCTTAGTTTTCCAATGTACCTTCTTCCTCCTGGCTTTCCTTCGAACATCCTCTTTACTATTCTTTCTTCTGGCATCCTTTAGTCTTGCCTTTTTCCGAATAGTTTCCAAAGTCAAAAGTATCAACATATAATTGTTGGAACCCATTGTTTTGTCTGATTCTCCAAATTCCATTCTACTTTAATGTAATAGCAGATATTTCTTGTTAAAACTCCATATTCAAGGATAAAATAAAGCAAAAGCTTAAAGTTTCAAATATTTAATAGTATAAATGAGCTACAATTGTTTCGCCTTGCGGCATCAGTTGCCCGACTATGCCGCAAGGCGAAACAATTGTAGCTCATTTATACTATTAAATATTTGAAACTTTAAGCTTTTGCTTTATTTTATCCTTGAAATTCCATTCTGTTAACAGCTCCGTATATTTTCCTTAGGATCTTCCTCTCCCATCTTTGCACTAGTTCTTCATCTCTGATAATCAATGTCCACGCTTCAGTACCATACATGACGACTATTATTGGTATGGTTTCATAAATTCTTAATTTTGTGTTCCTGCTCATTGACTTAGACATTTTGTAGTGCAAAGTAGGCTCTATTTTCTGCCGCTATTGTTCTTTCGATTTTTTCATGGGTGGAATCTCTTTCCGTTATGAGTGAACGCAGATACTTAAAACTTCTCATCCTTCCATTCTGGGTAAGATTCATTAGTTTCAGGCCTCTGCTGTCTTGATAACACTACTAGATTCTTAGGAATTTATTTTAAGACCCATGCGCAGTCACTTCCAATCTATCAGGTGTTACCTCCAGATTTCTTCTGTTCCTTGAAGATCGCAACACCCTTCGCGTGTACTGGGTACTGATAGGTTCCATTGGTTTGTGTGTAATTGCTTGCTGAACAGCTTTTTCAAGGACCAGATTAAAGAGCAATGAAGAAAGAACATCTCCGTGCCTCAATTCTCTTCTTACACGAAAATGTTTTGAAAACTGTTCGTCAATCCTTACTAGTCTTGCCCGTGGTATTCCAAACTCACACATAGTGCTGATACAGCTGAGTTCTATTTATTATGTCATAAGCTTGTTTGAAATCCAAAAATGACAGTCTATTTTTCAAGAATTTAACGGAGTGGGAAGATCTGATCAATCGTGGATCGGCCCTGTCTGGTATCCCTCACTTTGTCCTCTACTAGCATCTTTAACTTCCTTGATATTACCTTCTTCAGTACTTTATATAGTATATCCAAACTCGAGATATCTGTAGTTTCTGCCACAGATTTGTCGTTTTTCTTATGTATTGGGCAAATGATAACTATATACCACTAATAGTTACTCAGCTTTTTTTAATTAGTTCCCATTTTTAGAACTACAGTTACAGAACTACGCGATAACCTTAAAATATATGTTACATCAGAGTTTTAAAGAGATTTTGTAATTAGTAAAGTAAGAAAGGCAAATAATATATGGAGTGTATGTGTAAGTGAATGGATTTATTTGAGATTATCAAATTTTATCGCTCATTGTTGTAATTATTTTAATTTGAATCATTATAGAAGGTAGTTCACACAATTTGACTATTATTGAAGTGAAAACTTCTTTAGGCACGTTGTGCAGAGATTCTGATATAGAATTTCTCATGGGAAGAAAAAGAGATGACTGGTAATCAAAAATCGTTACGAGTCGCTATATATAAGAGAAAGATATGGAACTAGAACTAATACATACATGTGTATATAAAAAATATTGCACTAACTTTCTCATACTCCCCTACATAGTCAAACTAATAATCATTGCAAAAATATTGTACAGCATTTCAGACATACCCATACATATTAAAATTTTGCACTAACTTTCTCAGACTCCCATACATAGTCAAACTAATAATCAATACAAAAATATTGCACAAACGTTCTCACATACCTATACATATTAAAACAAAAAAATCTACGAATTATATTGCACTAACTTTCTCAGACTCCCATACATAGTCAAACTAATAATCAATGCAGAAATATTGTACAAAATTTCTCACATACCTATACATATTAAAATTTTGCACTACCTTTCTCAGAGTCCCATACATTGCACAAACTTTCTCACATACCCATACATATTAAAACTAAAAATGTACGAAAAACATTGCACTAACTTTCTCAGACTCCCATACATAGTCAAACTAAAAAAATTAACCATTATATATAAATAATACTTTTACTACATTTATTGAAAGTTTAAAAAATTACTAATTTTTGAATTTGATAGTTAATGTTTTCACTTCTGTTTACCGTTCCGCGAAGGTAACTTTTTTTATTAACCACACAAGCAGAGTGAATTGATTCTAGGTGCTAGAATCTTACGGAATCCCCAAACTTCGAAGAAGTAAAGAGTTTTTTTTTTAATTATTTTAAAAAATTGGCGAACTTTAAACACAACCAAGATATTGAAATGATAGAAATTTATGAAGCTATGATGAAGTGTGACAGTACACATCTCAAGCTGATTATACGCTAATGTATAATCAGAGAAGAAGTGACTTAACTAAACGCACAAAAACATTGCACAAACTTTCTCACACACCCGTTTACAATCGAAATAGTAACCAAACAAAATTTTAGTTCGGTAGTTGTCAATAATTTTTTTTTTAAAGTACCATACAGCGTATTAAAAAAAATAAAATAAACAAAGGCTAAACTTGTTCCATAAACGCGCTATCAGTGTAAATTGTAATCTAGTTTTTAATGACATCAGTTTTAGACCGCTCAGCGTTGTCCTAGGCAACATAGGCCTAGACATCTAGGTGTGTGTTCTGTCTGCATGTTTATAGTTTATAAGTTAGGTACTTGATAACGAAAGTTGATTTAAATTCTCGAAACGTCGTGTATTGTTTCTTATACACAAATGATGGCAAATGTCCGAACAAACAGTAATACAATATTCCATCATTAAGTAATAATTTTTAAAAATAGAATCAGTTAAATATTGATTTTTTGTAAATTATTCCTAAACCATAAAATTTTTGACGTATTTTTTTACACGGGTTTGGTTCATTTATCTTCATAAACTACTAAACTTTTAACGTAGTTGGTATTCTATAACAGCCCTGGACCGAATTTTTCGTTTACCCCGATAACTCACTAACTGGAATTTTTCGAAAGATGGCAACAAATACGTTTTTTTTGGGTCTTAAAGGATACACTTGACCAAAGTTTTATAAAATAGTTACAGGTAATTTTGAGGAAATTTTAATTTTGTGTTGTTCTGGCAGCTACCCCTAAAAATGTTCGTTTCCAAGAAATAACCCTTTAAACGTAATTATTCTGAACCAAACTACATTTCATATTTTTGATTAGGTTAAATTTGATTAATTATCTCAAATAGAGCATTCTAATCCATCGATATTATCCTATCAATGATTTACCTGTGACTAGATGCTACCACAGATCGTCCACAATATATCCAATCTATGTATAAAGTTGCACAACCAATCTGGCTCTCGTACTTTTCCATGTCACCTGGTGACGTCATATTTGACCCCTGATGATGTCACACATAATCTCAAAAACATTTCCTAGCTTACCTTTCATCAACTGCACCGTACTCTTCCAAACCTGTTATAACTTTCATATCTTCGGGGGGGGAGGAGGGGGATATTGAGGTGTTTGTTTTAACAAAAGTTATTAAAATGTTGCGTATTTTCTATAATTATATTACACCAAATTTCATTGGAAATAATACAAATCCTTTCACAACAGATACGTAGTATAGAGAGAGCTCTGTGATGGGTTAAAAATCGATCTTTTTTTGCGGATAGTTCTGAAGTCTCCTAAATCAAAAAATAAGGTTTTTTGGAGGTATATTTGTTCGGACTCTATCGTGCATAGTTTAAGGAATTGCAAAACTCTACTAAAAGAATTCCAAATTTGTTTTCAAATAAGCTTTAAATTTATGTTTAACTCTACTTTAAAAAAATCATATTTTATAAATTTTTCGGAACACCCTGTATAAACCACCTACCTTCTGACTTACTCTGTAGATATAGGATGTCAATTTCTACAAAATCCCTTTTGTTTCATGTTTCTCCCTTTATTAAACCAGACATATTAAGCTGTTCAGATATTTTTGAACACTCTGTATATAGCCTACCACCTACCTTTTGACTTACTCTGTAGATATAGGATGTCAATTTCTACAAAAACCCGTTTGTTTCATGGTTCTCCCTTTATTAAACCAGACATATTAAGCCGTTCAGATATTTTTGAACACCCTGTATATACCATCTACATTTTGAGTTACCACGATTATTCCTTTTTATTTGTTGAGTGAGAGAATTTGTCCAATGGTTTTGCAACGATTATTTTCTCTGTTGTTCACTCACAGTAATATTTACGCACGCCTACACAAGTTATATAAAACACTGTCAAAATATTTATCAATAATTAACCATGAAACTAATGGTGTTCTTTCACTGATTGTCAAATAATTACTGCTACCGATAAATCACAGTGATTTTAAAAGCGTGATTAACAATGATTTAAGTGATCACTGTGAACCAAAACTTATCGTCGGTTCGGTAACTGACATGTTACATGATGATAAGTTTTGGTTCACAGTGATCACTTAAATCAGTTTTAATCACGCTTTCAAATCACAGTAATTAGTTATCAATCAAAAGATGAAAATGGACCATTTACCCTATTTTTAAACAAAATTAAAAAACCAAAACTTGATTCGTTTTTTCAATAAATACTTCATTAGCTTAAATCGTATTTCATTTTAATTGAGCTAATAATGACTGCGATTGAAGTAAATTTTGGATTTTCGCCAATCATTCCTAAACCGTAACTCATTATTTTGCAAACAGATTTTGTTGGTTAATCTTCACATTTTACTAAAATTTTACAGAAATCTATAGAGCCGATTTGGAGAAATTGCGTATTATATAACAACCCCAAGAATCTACATTTTTGGATGGACCAATAATTTTTCTTTGAATCTTAGGACGTTTGATTGAAATCGGTACAGACGTTTGGGTTATAGATACGACAAACATAAACCAGACATCTAAAAAATCACTAAAACTAACTTCGAAATCGATTTTTCGACGCAACACATAACTTTCTCTATGTGAGAAACTAAACAAACTTGCAATACCGTAATAAAACTTCTTGTTACTATTCATAATGTTAATTTTTGAAACCGGGTTCCAAAATGTAATGACAAATTCGGCCTTGACATTTTTATGTAATTTGTAAAAGTTCATTTTTTTTCCTTTATGGGACAATATTAATACGCTAAGTAATTCGGCTCAAACAAAATTAAATTGGTTGACCAGTATCAACGATATGGTTCGAAAATGTTATTTCATTGAATTACACGAGAAAAATATGGAAAAGAATTTAGTTAACACTATCTTTACATTTTAGAATCTTCAATTCAACTTCCCCCTCATCTAAAACTTTTAGGTTAGGTCCCGATCCAAATGACTTCACATCAGTCAATACTGTCAGCTATATTACCATGTAGCACTCACTTTATACAAGTGTGTAAGTTTAGTTGCATATGTTGTAGGGGAATAGATGTCGAAATGATATGTTTGTTAAATAATTAAGGAATGGATCTATGAAAAAGTCTTTGAGATACAGTCATCATTTGAATGATTGATTTCTTTATTTTTGTACGTATTTTGGTGTAAAATCATTGCACGGGTTGTCAGGATCAAAACTCTAAGACTCTTGGTCAGACATATAAATGATAAAATAAATGTATTTCTTGGTTTTTAAAAAAGGATGTAGGGTGCTTTATCATTAGCTTTAACTTCGATGTAGTATCACTTTATACACGTGTGTAAATTAAGTTGCATATATGGAAGGCGAAATAATGAGATGATGGAATAATACGTTTAATTTTTAGCTATAATCAGAAAACAGAAGGATGAAAATTCGAAAAACATTAGGCGATAAAAATATTCATTTTATATCTCTTGAATAAGAAATAGCTTGGATTAAATGGTTTTGCTCCTCAGTTGGTGATCTAGGGGTGATATGTACTGCGACCTGTAAATATATATTATGACCCCCACTTCTTTTTAGACGAGACATTCTCGTCAATAGAAACCTCTCTAGCCCCCGTTTACGAAGTGCAGCACATGTAAGAGGTCAAAAGACAGTATCTCCTCTACATCAATTTGATACCCTCCCGGAATTCTAGCCCTTTTATTCATTACTGCAGCGCATTTAACTCATTCTTCTTTTTTGGTAAATTCGCATCATTCTCAGTGGACCATCTATCCCGTCAGTTTATCCTAGTGGTGGGAGCGGAATGTTCCTTCTTCCATGTTTCTGAGGCCTTTCTGACCTGTCTTCTCCTCCTTGATGGGTTCTTCTTCTATCAGGAATGTGATTCCTCCTGAGCGACACGTTTGACTTAACTCCACCTGCTTTATTAACTCCGCATTGTCGAAGAAATCCCGACGGAGCGGACGACTTCCCATGCTGATAGTCATCATGGAGGGTACGCCCTATTTTATAGCACATTGATTTGGGGTAACATCCCCCACAAGTCTGTTATTTTTCAATTATATCACCAAGATTTCCCACGTCCAGCTGTAAGGTCGCCAAATATCCGACAGGCTTCGTATGGTACACCTTTCATCGGATGCCATTCCACTCCATCAGCACGGCTCCGTTTACAGTTTAGGAAGGGGATGCAGACACATAGCAAGGAGAAGCTAAGGTGAAAAAGAGCTGACAGAATGGATACCGCTGTACGGGAGTAGGAAGTATGCAGGTCACAAAAAAGACTTCAGAACACCAAGAAGAGTCTGTTTGTAGTGGGTGCTCACTGCACGAATGGTGGCCAATTGAGTATTTACAATGATTCCTTTTCCTATGAATAAACTTTACATTACATTTCATCCTTCTACTCATCCCAGTTGGCGTTCTCTATTTCACACATATTATTAACCATCTGGTGAACTCGTAAACGTCAGGTACCATTCTTAATACAGTAATATGTCCAAATAATACAATACTAAATCGGACAGTGCTGTCCTACATCAGCAGCTTCTTTGTAGCATTAATTAAATTCATGTTATACACATACGGAAGTTAAGTTGCATATGTTGAAGGAGAAATAATAACATACAGAAATAAAATATATTAGATTGAACAAAAATGAGAAATGGAAATTAAACCATATCAATAATTGTTTTACCAATTATAAAAATGAATATTTTAGACATGTTAGAAAATCAATAAAAAATGGCACTTATTCACCGGTAATACGAAATAAAATTGCTCAAATGCAATTATAATTATTTGTATGTTTGTGTTTTTGAATTCTGTAGGAACCAAATACGTTTGTTCTTGTTATTTTGTCTTTTTTGATTTAAGGAGAGGGGAAAGAGGAAATGGCAACTTTTTCTTTTAATCCACAGAGACAATAGGCCTATAAGCAAAATTCTGCAAAATCCATATAGTGTGCTATCGATTTTATAGCAAATACTCAGAAATTTTGTGTATTGAAAAAATAAAAAAATTCGGGCAACCGTTGCCCGATGATGCCGCAAGGCGAAACAATTGTAGCTCATTTATATTATTAAAATAATTTTGAAACTTTAGCTTTATTGCTTTATTTAATCCTTGAATATGGAGTTTCGACAAGAAATATCTGCTGTTACATAAGAAACAAATTGCCCACATATTGCTAAAATATGATTGTCCACATAGCAAATTTGATTGAAATGATTGTGGGGAAATAAAAGTTTTGAGAATCTCTGAGTCTAAAAAGTAGTTTTTTGAATAAAGTTTGTCTGTTGTTTGTTCAACTCAAAATCATGGACCGATTTTAATCAAATTTGGTATGGGGGTAATTGGAGTATTCATTTCGCCAAAAATGCCGATTCGTAAATTATCGATACCCCCCCCCCCATCTTTAATTACGATGGGAGCATTCGACCTGATAACAAAACGTATCTCAAAATCAGCTCTACCAATTTTAATGAAATGTTATGATTAATGACTCAATTTGGAAATTCTCAAGTAAACAAATATTGCGGTTCAGGAATAATTAGGTAAAAAACACAAATGAACTTTGATCTCCATAATTTAAAACTCAATTTTAAACCAATACGATTAACTCTGAGGTTTATGGTACTAACAAAGTTTATGTTCTTATTTAAATACTTACGTTCATGGTTCATTTTCACTTATTATAGACAATTACTAAACTCTTATTTTTTGTTAGTTTTTAATATTTAGAGAAAAATGAATGAGAAAGTTTGTGCAATGTTTGTGCATTTATTAATATAATTTAGAGCGAAGATGAACGTTATCGTATTTTTCAAACGACCTTTTATGAAAGTGAACAGCGAATGTTTTTTTTAAATTTTCACAAAGATTTTCTATCTAGAAATTTTGTATTATTAATCGATAAGTTCGGAAATATACAACAAAGTAACATAAAGCATCCAAACAAAATGACATGTTAAATCTTTTCAATTACTTTAAACGAATGATTTCGTACCTTTCAAAATTTGTACCCAGCCCGATTATACAATATAATACAAGCAGATCTTCTAAAATGTAATAACCAAAAGTTGGTTTCTTGAGTTTTGTAGGAAATGCTAAATTGTATTGAGAGATGAAGTGTTCTTACCCAGTAGTGTTAGGTTAGTTTAGGTTAGGTTAGGTTAGATTATGTTAGGTTAGATTAGGTTAGATTAGGTTAGGTTAGTTTAGGTTAGGTTAGGTTTAGGTTTTCTGAACCGTGTAATTATGTTTATTAATTTCTTGACGTTGCGTTGGTAGGCCTTAATATTAAAAAGCCTCCACTCGCTACGCTCGTGCCAGTCATATAGCACTATCGCAACTCGTAATTATAGGAATATCATATTTTCAAGATATCAGGGTATGTTTTTCTCCCTATTTCTCGTCGGAGAGAGGTGAGGTTGGGTTAGGTTAGGTTAGGTTAGGTTAGGTTAGATTAGATTAGGTCAGGTTAGGTTAGGTTTAGGGTTTCTGAACCGTGTAATCATGTTTATTACTTTCTTGACGTTGCGTTGGTAGGCCTTAATATTAAAAATCCTCCACTCGCTACGCTTGTGCCAGTCATATAGCACTATCGTATCTCGTAATTATAGGAATATCATATTTTCTTAGGATATCAGGGTATGTTTTTCTCCCTATTTCTCGTCGTAGAGAGGTGAGGTTGGGTTAGGTTAGGTTAGGTTAGGTTAGGTTAGGTAAAGTTAGGATAGTTTAGGTTAGGTTAGGTTTAGGTTTTCTGAACCGTGTAATCATGTTTATTACTTTCTTGGCGTTGCGTTGGTAGGCCTTAATATTAAAAAGCCTCCACTCGCTACGCTCGTGCCAGTCATATAGCACTACGTTATCTCGTAATTATAGGAATATCATATTTTCTTAGGATATCAGGGTATGTTTTTCTCCCTATTTCTCTTCGGAGAGGTTAGGTTGGTATCATTACAAGCAGAATTTAAATCTGAAAATGTTCATTTAATTTAGTGTGTTATTAGTTGAATAAAACACGATATATAAAAACTGTTTAAAATGGCTGCCATTTTGACATTTCCAAAAACAATTTTTCTGAATTTCAAAGGGTTCTATACGAGAGCACTATAGTCCATCGTCTGTATTAAATTTCCTGACCCTATGTTAATTTTTGTGGACGCTATCGTACTTACGTACAACCGACAACGACGACAGACGGACGTCGTCCTAAGAGAATGAAACGTGATCAGTAACAAAATGGCCGTCAATAGTTACTAAACGTAGTATTTTCACCTAGCCAAGCGAAACACGTTCAAACTTTTACACAAATAATTACGTACCTTTCGGTAACTTGTAGTTAATGATATTTCGCTGATGTCATCATTATCCTATGATTAACGATGACTTTATTGAATGGCTTCATCAATAACTGAACACTTAAGTACTAAACACACTGCCTACCTGACAAAACATGGCCAACAAATGATAAGCTAAAAATAAAATCGTGTAAAAGCTGCTACTAATGTAGTTCCCACACAGGCCCCACACCTGGTTGAGCGACAAAAAAACCTCCATTTCTAGAACCTGACAATTAGGTCGGAATTTTAGTAGATACTAACACAATCGTTAATTTGGTAACATTAAAGTTCCCTACACTCGCAGGAAAGTGGCCTTAGGCCTTGTTAAAAGCAATTTACAATCTAATGACATTCAGGGACCCGGTAATTTGTAAGGACAGTGGTTCTGTTCAAGTCCTAACCTAGAATTTAATTTCTTTATTGTTGTCATTTGATTCAAAACTTAACTGGATCGTTATATGTTGCATTTCATTTTACACAGACTTGTGGGTATTTTATAGGTTATAACAGCTGTTAATACATCGGCAACCATTTTGTCGTTACGTTTTGTAAGGTTAACAAACATATTGTTGTAAATAAATGTTGTAAAAATAATGCACAAACTTTCGGTACTTGTGTATTATAATACTCCCTCCCCCTTTTTTGTAATTTCAAAACTCGAAACATCCTTTTGTGAATATTTTTAGGTTCTGTCATCTGTCTACTGAAATAATAAACATAACTGCAACTTTCATTTTACCCCCCCCCTTCCCCCACTACAATCTTTTCATCTGGTTCGACCATTCATCTGGTCAAGACCGCGCCACTACGAGGTCAGTGCTACTGCAACACTCTTACGAGAATCATTGTTTCTATTTAATAGCGGTTTGTGTAGTTGTTTTGCTGATTTATTAATTTATGTTGGTTTTAAACTGAATTATTTCATAAGTCTATTTGAATATCCTAATCTATTCGAGTATTTGGTTAGGTTAGGTTAGTTTATGTTATTATATCTAAAATTGCAGTATTAAATAAAATGAACCATAACGAATAGTCACAAAAAATCATTTCTTAAACTGAATTATTTCATAAGTCTATTTGAATAACCTAATCTATTCTAGATTTTGGTTAGGTTAGGTTAGGTTAGGTTATTATATCTAAAATTGCACTATTAAAATAAAATGAACCATAACGAATAGTCACAAAAAATCATTTCTTAAACTGAATTATTTCATAAGTCTATTTGAAAATCCTAATCTATTCGAGTTTTTGGTTAGGTTAGGTTATTATATCTAAAATTGCAGTATTAAATAAAATGAACCATAACGAATAGTCACAAAAAATCATTTCTTAAACTGAATTATTTCATAAGTCTATTTGAAAATCCTAATCTATTCGAGTTTTTGGTTAGGTTTGGTTAGGTTAGGTTATTATATCTAAAATTGCACTATTAAAATAAAATGAATCATAACGAATAGTCACAAAAAATCGTTTCTTAAACTGAATTATTTCATAAGTCTATTTGAAAATCCTAATCTATTCGAGTTTTTGGTTAGGTTAGGTTAGGTTAGGTTATTATATATACACACACTAAAATTGCAGTATTAAAATAAAATGAATCATAACGAATAGTCACAAAAAATCGTTTCTTAAACTGAATTATTTCATAAGTCTATTTGAAAATCCTAATCTATTCCAGTTTTTGGTTAGGTTAGGTTAGGTTATGTTATTATATCTAAAATTGCAGTATTAAAATAAAATGAATCATAACGAATAGTCACAAAAAATCGTTTCTTAAACTGAATTATTTCATAAGTCTATTTGAAAATCCTAATCTATTCGAGTTTTTGGTTAGGTAAAGTTAGGTTAGGTTATTATATCTAAAATTGCACTATTAAAATAAAATGAATCATAACGAATAGTCACAAAAAATTGTTTCTTAAACTGAATTATTTCATAAGTCTATTTGAAAATCCTAATCTATTCGAGTTTTTGGTTAGGTTTGGTTAGGTTAGGTTATTATATCTAAAATTGCAGTATTAAATAAAATGAACCATAACGAATAGTCACAAAAAATCGTTTCTTAAACTGAATTATTTCATAAGTCTATTTGAATATCCTAATCTATTCGAGTTTTTGGTTAGGTTAGGTTAGGTTATTATATATACACACTAAAATTGCAGTATTAAATAAAATGAACCATAACGAATAGTCACAAAAAATCGTTTCTTAAACTGAATTATTTCATAAGTCTATTTGAATATCCTAATCTATTCGAGTTTTTGGTTAGGTTAGGTTATTATATCTAAAATTGCAGTATTAAATAAAATGAACCATAACGAATAGTCACAAAAAATCGTTTCTTAAACTGAATTATTTCATAAGTCTATTTGAATATCCTAATCTATTCGAGTTTTTGGTTAGGTTAGGTTAGGTTATTATATATACACACTAAAATTGCAGTATTAAATAAAATGAACCATAACGAATAGTCACAAAAAATCGTTTCTTAAACTGAATTATTTCATAAGTCTATTTGAATATCCTAATCTATTCGAGTTTTTGGTTAGGTTAGGTTATTATATCTAAAATTGCAGTATTAAATAAAATGAACCATAACGAATAGTCACAAAAAATCGTTTCTTAAACTGAATTATTTCATAAGTCTATTTGAATATCCTAATCTATTCGAGTTTTTGGTTAGGTTAGGTTAGGTTATTATATATACACACTAAAATTGCAGTATTAAATAAAATGAACCATAACGAATAGTCACAAAAAATCGTTTCTTAAACTGAATTATTTCATAAGTCTATTTGAATATCCTAATCTATTCGAGTTTTTGGTTAGGTTAGGTTAGGTTAGGTTATTATATCTAAAATTGCAGTATTAAATAAAATAAACCATAACGAATAGTCACAAAAAATCGTTTCTTAAACTGAATTATTTCATAAGTCTATTTGAAAATCCTAATCTATTCGAGTTTTTGGTTAGGTTAGGTTAGGTTAGGTTATTATATCTAAAATTGCAGTATTAAATAAAATGAACCATAACGAATAGTCACAAAAAATCGTTTCTTAAACTGAATTATTTCATAAGTCTATTTGAATATCCTAATCTATTCGAGTTTTTGGTTAGGTTAGGTTAGGTTAGGTTATTATATCTAAAATTGCAGTATTAAATAAAATGAACCATAACGAATAGTCACAAAAAATCGTTTCTTAAACTGAATTATTTCATAAGTCTATTTGAAAATCCTAATCTATTCGAGTTTTTGGTTAGGTTAGGTTAGGTTAGGTTATTATATATACACACTAAAATTGCAGTATTAAATGAAATGAACCATAACGAATAGTCACAAAAAATCGTTTCTTAAACTGAATTATTTCATAAGTCTATTTGAATATCCTAATCTATTCGAGTTTTTGGTTAGGTTAGGTTAGGTTATTATATATACACACTAAAATTGCAGTATTAAATAAAATGAACCATAACGAATAGTCACAAAAAATCGTTTCTTAAACTGAATTATTTCATAAGTCTATTTGAAAATCCTAATCTATTCGAGCTTTTGGTTAGGTTAGGTTATTATATCTAAAATTGCAGTATTATAAAAATGAACCATAACGAATAGTCACAAAAAATCGTTTCTTAAACTGAATTATTTCATAAGTCTATTTGAATATCCTAATCTATTCGATTTTTTGGTTAGGTTAGGTTATTATATCTAAAATTGCAGTATTAAATAAAATAAACCATAACGAATAGTCACAAAAAATCGTTTCTTAAACTGAATTATTTCATAAGTCTATTTGAAAATCCTAATCTATTCGAGTTAGTGGTTAGGTTAGGTTAGGTTAGGTTAGGTTAGGTTATTATATCTAAAATTGCAGTATTAAATAAAATGAACCATAACGAATAGTCACCAAAAATCGTTTCTTAAACTGAATTATTTCATAAGTCTATTTGAATATCCTAATCTATTCGAGTTTTTGGTTAGGTTAGATTAGGTAAGGTCAGGTTAGGTTAGGTTATTATATGTTCACACACTAAAATTGCAGTATTAAATGAAATGAACCATAACGAATAGTCACAAAAAATCGTTTCTTAAACTGAATTATTTCATAAGTCTATTTGAATATCCTAATCTATTCGAGTTTTACATTAGGTTAGGTTAGTTTAGGTTATTATATATACACACACTAAAATTGTAGTATTAAATGAAATGAACCATAACGAATAGTCACAAAAAATCGTCTCTTAAACTGAATTATTTCATAAGTCTATTTGAATATCCTAATCTATTCGAGTTTTTGGTTAGGTTAGATTAGGTAAGGTCAGGTTAGGTTAGGTTATTATATGTTCACACACTAAAATTGCAGTATTAAATGAAATGAACCATAACGAATAGTCACCAAAAATCGTTTCTTAAACTGAATTATTTCATAAGTCTATTTGAATATCCTAATCTATTCGAGTTTTTGGTTAGGTTAGATTAGGTAAGGTCAGGTTAGGTTAGGTTATTATATGTTCACACACTAAAATTGCAGTATTAAATGAAATGAACCATAACGAATAGTCACAAAAAATCGTTTCTTAAACTGAATTATTTCATAAGTCTATTTGAATATCCTAATCTATTCGAGTTTTACATTAGGTTAGGTTAGTTTAGGTTATTATATATACACACACTAAAATTGTAGTATTAAATGAAATGAACCATAACGAATAGTCACAAAAAATCGTCTCTTAAACTGAATTATTTCATAAGTCTATTTGAATATCCTAATCTATTCGAGTTTTACATTAGGTTAGGTTAGTTTAGGTTATTATATATAGACACACTAAAATTGCAGTATTAAATGAAATGAACCATAACGAATAGTCACAAAAAATCGTTTCTTAAACTGAATTATTTCATAAGTCTATTTGAATATCCTAATCTATTCGAGTTTTTGGTTAGGTTAGGTTAGGTTAGGTTATTATATCTAAAATTGCAGTATTAAATAAAATAAACCATAACGAATAGTCACAAAAAATCGTTTCTTAAACTGAATTATTTCATAAGTCTATTTGAATATTCTCTATTCGAGTTTTTGGTTAGGTTAGGTTAGGTTAGGTTATTATATCTAAAATTGCAGTATTAAATAAAATTAACCATAACGAATAGTCACAAAAAATTGTTTCTTAAACTGAATTATTTCATAAGTCTATTTGAAAATCCTAATCTATTCGAGTTTTACATTAGGTTAGGTTAGTTTAGGTTATTATATATACACACACTAAAATTGCAGTATTAAATGAAATGAACTATAACGAATAGTCACAAAAAATTGTTTCTTAAACTGAATTATTTCATAAGTCTATTTGAATATCCTAATCTATTCGAGTTTTTGGTTAGGTTAGATTATTATATCTAAAATTGCAGTATTAAATAAAATGAACCATAACGAATAGTCACAAAAAATCGTTTCTTAAACTGAATTATTTCATAAGTCTATTTGAAAATCCTAATCTATTCGAGTTTTTGGTTAGGTTAGGTTATTATATCTAAAATTGCAGTATTAAATAAAATAAACCATAACGAATAGTCACAAAAAATTGTTTCTTAAACTGAATTATTTCATAAGTCTATTTGAAAATCCTAATCTATTCGAGTTTTTGGTTAGGTAAAGTTAGGTTAGGTTATTATATCTAAAATTGCAGTATTAAATAAAATAAACCATAACGAATAGTCACAAAAAATCGTTTCTTAAACTGAATTATTTCATAAGTCTATTTGAAAATCCTAATCTATTCGAGTTTTTGGTTAGGTTAGATTAGGTAAGGTCAGGTTAGGTTAGGTTATTATATGTTCACACTAAAATTGTAGTATTAAATAAAATAAACCATAACGAATAGTCACAAAAAATCGTTTCTTAAACTGAATTATTTCATAAGTCTATTTGAAAATCCTAATCTATTCGAGTTTTTGGTTAGGTTAGATTAGGTAAGGTCAGGTTAGGTTAGGTTATTATATGTTCACACTAAAATTGTAGTATTAAATAAAATAAACCATAACGAATAGTCACAAAAAATCGTTTCTTAAACTGAATTATTTCATAAGTCTATTTGAATATCCTAATCTATTCGATTTTTTGGTTAGGTTAGGTTATTATATCTAAAATTGCAGTATTAAATAAAATGAACCATAACGAATAGTCACAAAAAATCGTTTCTTAAACTGAATTATTTCATAAGTCTATTTGAAAATCCTAATCTATTCGAGTTTTTGGTTAGGTTAGGTTAGGTTAGGTTAGGTTAGGTTAGGTTATTATATCTAAAATTGCAGTATTAAATAAAATGAACCATAACGAATAGTCACCAAAAATCGTTTCTTAAACTGAATTATTTCATAAGTCTATTTGAATATCCTAATCTATTCGAGTTTTTGGTTAGGTTAGATTAGGTAAGGTCAGGTTAGGTTAGGTTATTATATGTTCACACACTAAAATTGCAGTATTAAATGAAATGAACCATAACGAATAGTCACAAAAAATCGTTTCTTAAATTGAAATATTTCATAAGTCTATTTGAATATCCTAATCTATTCGAGTTTTTGGTTAGGTTAGATTAGGTAAGGTCAGGTTAGGTTAGGTTATTATATGTTCACACACTAAAATTGCAGTATTAAATGAAATGAACCATAACGAATAGTCACAAAAAATCGTTTCTTAAACTGAATTATTTCATAAGTCTATTTGAATATCCTAATCTATTCGAGTTTTACATTAGGTTAGGTTAGTTTAGGTTATTATATATACACACACTAAAATTGTAGTATTAAATGAAATGAACCATAACGAATAGTCACAAAAAATCGTCTCTTAAACTGAATTATTTCATAAGTCTATTTGAATATCCTAATCTATTCGAGTTTTACATTAGGTTAGGTTAGTTTAGGTTATTATATATAGACACACTAAAATTGCAGTATTAAATGAAATGAACCATAACGAATAGTCACAAAAAATCGTTTCTTAAACTGAATTATTTCATAAGTCTATTTGAATATCCTAATCTATTCGAGTTTTTGGTTAGGTTAGGTTAGGTTAGGTTATTATATCTAAAATTGCAGTATTAAATAAAATAAACCATAACGAATAGTCACAAAAAATCGTTTCTTAAACTGAATTATTTCATAAGTCTATTTGAATATTCTCTATTCGAGTTTTTGGTTAGGTTAGGTTAGGTTAGGTTATTATATCTAAAATTGCAGTATTAAATAAAATGAACCATAACGAATAGTCACAAAAAATTGTTTCTTAAACTGAATTATTTCATAAGTCTATTTGAAAATCCTAATCTATTCGAGTTTTACATTAGGTTAGGTTAGTTTAGGTTATTATATATACACACACTAAAATTGCAGTATTAAATGAAATGAACCATAACGAATAGTCACAAAAAATTGTTTCTTAAACTGAATTATTTCATAAGTCTATTTGAATATCCTAATCTATTCGAGTTTTTGGTTAGGTTAGGTTATTATATCTAAAATTGCAGTATTAAATAAAATGAACCATAACGAATAGTCACAAAAAATCGTTTCTTAAACTGAATTATTTCATAAGTCTATTTGAATATCCTAATCTATTCGAGTTTTTGGTTAGGTTAGGTTAGGTTATTATATATACACACTAAAATTGCAGTATTAAATAAAATGAACCATAACGAATAGTCACAAAAAATCGTTTCTTAAACTGAATTATTTCATAAGTCTATTTGAATATCCTAATCTATTCGAGTTTTTGGTTAGGTTAGGTTATTATATCTAAAATTGCAGTATTAAATAAAATGAACCATACCGAATAGTCACAAAAAATCGTTTCTTAAACTGAATTATTTCATAAGTCTATTTGAATATCCTAATCTATTCGAGTTTTTGGTTAGGTTAGGTTAGGTTATTATATATACACACTAAAATTGCAGTATTAAATAAAATGAACCATAACGAATAGTCACAAAAAATCGTTTCTTAAACTGAATTATTTCATAAGTCTATTTGAATATCCTAATCTATTCGAGTTTTTGGTTAGGTTAGGTTAGGTTAGGTTATTATATCTAAAATTGCAGTATTAAATAAAATAAACCATAACGAATAGTCACAAAAAATCGTTTCTTAAACTGAATTATTTCATAAGTCTATTTGAAAATCCTAATCTATTCGAGTTTTTGGTTAGGTTAGGTTAGGTTAGGTTATTATATCTAAAATTGCAGTATTAAATAAAATGAACCATAACGAATAGTCACAAAAAATCGTTTCTTAAACTGAATTATTTCATAAGTCTATTTGAATATCCTAATCTATTCGAGTTTTTGGTTAGGTTAGGTTAGGTTAGGTTATTATATCTAAAATTGCAGTATTAAATAAAATGAACCATAACGAATAGTCACAAAAAATCGTTTCTTAAACTGAATTATTTCATAAGTCTATTTGAAAATCCTAATCTATTCGAGTTTTTGGTTAGGTTAGGTTAGGTTAGGTTATTATATATACACACTAAAATTGCAGTATTAAATGAAATGAACCATAACGAATAGTCACAAAAAATCGTTTCTTAAACTGAATTATTTCATAAGTCTATTTGAATATCCTAATCTATTCGAGTTTTTGGTTAGGTTAGGTTAGGTTATTATATATACACACTAAAATTGCAGTATTAAATAAAATGAACCATAACGAATAGTCACAAAAAATCGTTTCTTAAACTGAATTATTTCATAAGTCTATTTGAAAATCCTAATCTATTCGAGCTTTTGGTTAGGTTAGGTTATTATATCTAAAATTGCAGTATTAAATAAAATGAACCATAACGAATAGTCACAAAAAATCGTTTCTTAAACTGAATTATTTCATAAGTCTATTTGAATATCCTAATCTATTCGATTTTTTGGTTAGGTTAGGTTATTATATCTAAAATTGCAGTATTAAATAAAATAAACCATAACGAATAGTCACAAAAAATCGTTTCTTAAACTGAATTATTTCATAAGTCTATTTGAAAATCCTAATCTATTCGAGTTTTTGGTTAGGTTAGGTTAGGTTAGGTTAGGTTAGGTTATTATATCTAAAATTGCAGTATTAAATAAAATGAACCATAACGAATAGTCACCAAAAATCGTTTCTTAAACTGAATTATTTCATAAGTCTATTTGAATATCCTAATCTATTCGAGTTTTTGGTTAGGTTAGATTAGGTAAGGTCAGGTTAGGTTAGGTTATTATATGTTCACACACTAAAATTGCAGTATTAAATGAAATGAACCATAACGAATAGTCACAAAAAATCGTTTCTTAAACTGAATTATTTCATAAGTCTATTTGAATATCCTAATCTATTCGAGTTTTACATTAGGTTAGGTTAGTTTAGGTTATTATATATACACACACTAAAATTGTAGTATTAAATGAAATGAACCATAACGAATAGTCACAAAAAATCGTCTCTTAAACTGAATTATTTCATAAGTCTATTTGAATATCCTAATCTATTCGAGTTTTTGGTTAGGTTAGATTAGGTAAGGTCAGGTTAGGTTAGGTTATTATATGTTCACACACTAAAATTGCAGTATTAAATGAAATGAACCATAACGAATAGTCACCAAAAATCGTTTCTTAAACTGAATTATTTCATAAGTCTATTTGAATATCCTAATCTATTCGAGTTTTTGGTTAGGTTAGATTAGGTAAGGTCAGGTTAGGTTAGGTTATTATATGTTCACACACTAAAATTGCAGTATTAAATGAAATGAACCATAACGAATAGTCACAAAAAATCGTTTCTTAAACTGAATTATTTCATAAGTCTATTTGAATATCCTAATCTATTCGAGTTTTACATTAGGTTAGGTTAGTTTAGGTTATTATATATACACACACTAAAATTGTAGTATTAAATGAAATGAACCATAACGAATAGTCACAAAAAATCGTCTCTTAAACTGAATTATTTCATAAGTCTATTTGAATATCCTAATCTATTCGAGTTTTACATTAGGTTAGGTTAGTTTAGGTTATTATATATAGACACACTAAAATTGCAGTATTAAATGAAATGAACCATAACGAATAGTCACAAAAAATCGTTTCTTAAACTGAATTATTTCATAAGTCTATTTGAATATCCTAATCTATTCGAGTTTTTGGTTAGGTTAGGTTAGGTTAGGTTATTATATCTAAAATTGCAGTATTAAATAAAATAAACCATAACGAATAGTCACAAAAAATCGTTTCTTAAACTGAATTATTTCATAAGTCTATTTGAATATTCTCTATTCGAGTTTTTGGTTAGGTTAGGTTAGGTTAGGTTATTATATCTAAAATTGCAGTATTAAATAAAATTAACCATAACGAATAGTCACAAAAAATTGTTTCTTAAACTGAATTATTTCATAAGTCTATTTGAAAATCCTAATCTATTCGAGTTTTACATTAGGTTAGGTTAGTTTAGGTTATTATATATACACACACTAAAATTGCAGTATTAAATGAAATGAACCATAACGAATAGTCACAAAAAATTGTTTCTTAAACTGAATTATTTCATAAGTCTATTTGAATATCCTAATCTATTCGAGTTTTTGGTTAGGTTAGATTATTATATCTAAAATTGCAGTATTAAATAAAATGAACCATAACGAATAGTCACAAAAAATCGTTTCTTAAACTGAATTATTTCATAAGTCTATTTGAAAATCCTAATCTATTCGAGTTTTTGGTTAGGTTAGGTTATTATATCTAAAATTGCAGTATTAAATAAAATAAACCATAACGAATAGTCACAAAAAATTGTTTCTTAAACTGAATTATTTCATAAGTCTATTTGAAAATCCTAATCTATTCGAGTTTTTGGTTAGGTAAAGTTAGGTTAGGTTATTATATCTAAAATTGCAGTATTAAATAAAATAAACCATAACGAATAGTCACAAAAAATCGTTTCTTAAACTGAATTATTTCATAAGTCTATTTGAAAATCCTAATCTATTCGAGTTTTTGGTTAGGTTAGATTAGGTAAGGTCAGGTTAGGTTAGGTTATTATATGTTCACACTAAAATTGTAGTATTAAATAAAATAAACCATAACGAATAGTCACAAAAAATCGTTTCTTAAACTGAATTATTTCATAAGTCTATTTGAAAATCCTAATCTATTCGAGTTTTTGGTTAGGTTAGATTAGGTAAGGTCAGGTTAGGTTAGGTTATTATATGTTCACACTAAAATTGTAGTATTAAATAAAATAAACCATAACGAATAGTCACAAAAAATCGTTTCTTAAACTGAATTATTTCATAAGTCTATTTGAATATCCTAATCTATTCGATTTTTTGGTTAGGTTAGGTTATTATATCTAAAATTGCAGTATTAAATAAAATGAACCATAACGAATAGTCACAAAAAATCGTTTCTTAAACTGAATTATTTCATAAGTCTATTTGAAAATCCTAATCTATTCGAGTTTTTGGTTAGGTTAGGTTAGGTTAGGTTAGGTTAGGTTATTATATCTAAAATTGCAGTATTAAATAAAATGAACCATAACGAATAGTCACCAAAAATCGTTTCTTAAACTGAATTATTTCATAAGTCTATTTGAATATCCTAATCTATTCGAGTTTTTGGTTAGGTTAGATTAGGTAAGGTCAGGTTAGGTTAGGTTATTATATGTTCACACACTAAAATTGCAGTATTAAATGAAATGAACCATAACGAATAGTCACAAAAAATCGTTTCTTAAACTGAAATATTTCATAAGTCTATTTGAATATCCTAATCTATTCGAGTTTTTGGTTAGGTTAGATTAGGTAAGGTCAGGTTAGGTTAGGTTATTATATGTTCACACACTAAAATTGCAGTATTAAATGAAATGAACCATAACGAATAGTCACAAAAAATCGTTTCTTAAACTGAATTATTTCATAAGTCTATTTGAATATCCTAATCTATTCGAGTTTTACATTAGGTTAGGTTAGTTTAGGTTATTATATATACACACACTAAAATTGTAGTATTAAATGAAATGAACCATAACGAATAGTCACAAAAAATCGTCTCTTAAACTGAATTATTTCATAAGTCTATTTGAATATCCTAATCTATTCGAGTTTTACATTAGGTTAGGTTAGTTTAGGTTATTATATATAGACACACTAAAATTGCAGTATTAAATGAAATGAACCATAACGAATAGTCACAAAAAATCGTTTCTTAAACTGAATTATTTCATAAGTCTATTTGAATATCCTAATCTATTCGAGTTTTTGGTTAGGTTAGGTTAGGTTAGGTTATTATATCTAAAATTGCAGTATTAAATAAAATAAACCATAACGAATAGTCACAAAAAATCGTTTCTTAAACTGAATTATTTCATAAGTCTATTTGAATATTCTCTATTCGAGTTTTTGGTTAGGTTAGGTTAGGTTAGGTTATTATATCTAAAATTGCAGTATTAAATAAAATGAACCATAACGAATAGTCACAAAAAATTGTTTCTTAAACTGAATTATTTCATAAGTCTATTTGAAAATCCTAATCTATTCGAGTTTTACATTAGGTTAGGTTAGTTTAGGTTATTATATATACACACACTAAAATTGCAGTATTAAATGAAATGAACCATAACGAATAGTCACAAAAAATTGTTTCTTAAACTGAATTATTTCATAAGTCTATTTGAATATCCTAATTTATTCGAGTTTTTGGTTAGGTTAGATTATTATATCTAAAATTGCAGTATTAAATAAAATGAACCATAACGAATAGTCACAAAAAATCGTTTCTTAAACTGAATTATTTCATAAGTCTATTTGAAAATCCTAATCTATTCGAGTTTTTGGTTAGGTTAGGTTATTATATCTAAAATTGCAGTATTAAATAAAATAAACCATAACGAATAGTCACAAAAAATTGTTTCTTAAACTGAATTATTTCATAAGTCTATTTGAAAATCCTAATCTATTCGAGTTTTTGGTTAGGTAAAGTTAGGTTAGGTTATTATATCTAAAATTGCAGTATTAAATAAAATAAACCATAACGAATAGTCACAAAAAATCGTTTCTTAAACTGAATTATTTCATAAGTCTATTTGAAAATCCTAATCTATTCGAGTTTTTGGTTAGGTTAGATTAGGTAAGGTCAGGTTAGGTTAGGTTATTATATGTTCACACTAAAATTGTAGTATTAAATAAAATAAACCATAACGAATAGTCACAAAAAATCGTTTCTTAAACTGAATTATTTCATAAGTCTATTTGAATATCCTAATCTATTCGATTTTTTGGTTAGGTTAGGTTATTATATCTAAAATTGCAGTATTAAATAAAATGAACCATAACGAATAGTCACAAAAAATCGTTTCTTAAACTGAATTATTTCATAAGTCTATTTGAAAATCCTAATCTATTCGAGTTTTTGGTTAGGTTAGGTTAGGTTAGGTTAGGTTAGGTTATTATATCTAAAATTGCAGTATTAAATAAAATGAACCATAACGAATAGTCACCAAAAATCGTTTCTTAAACTGAATTATTTCATAAGTCTATTTGAATATCCTAATCTATTCGAGTTTTTGGTTAGGTTAGATTAGGTAAGGTCAGGTTAGGTTAGGTTATTATATGTTCACACACTAAAATTGCAGTATTAAATGAAATGAACCATAACGAATAGTCACAAAAAATCGTTTCTTAAACTGAATTATTTCATAAGTCTATTTGAATATCCTAATCTATTCGAGTTTTTGGTTAGGTTAGATTAGGTAAGGTCAGGTTAGGTTAGGTTATTATATGTTCACACACTAAAATTGCAGTATTAAATGAAATGAACCATAACGAATAGTCACAAAAAATCGTTTCTTAAACTGAATTATTTCATAAGTCTATTTGAATATCCTAATCTATTCGAGTTTTACATTAGGTTAGGTTAGTTTAGGTTATTATATATACACACACTAAAATTGTAGTATTAAATGAAATGAACCATAACGAATAGTCACAAAAAATCGTCTCTTAAACTGAATTATTTCATAAGTCTATTTGAATATCCTAATCTATTCGAGTTTTACATTAGGTTAGGTTAGTTTAGGTTATTATATATAGACACACTAAAATTGCAGTATTAAATGAAATGAACCATAACGAATAGTCACAAAAAATCGTTTCTTAAACTGAATTATTTCATAAGTCTATTTGAATATCCTAATCTATTCGAGTTTTTGGTTAGGTTAGGTTAGGTTAGGTTATTATATCTAAAATTGCAGTATTAAATAAAATAAACCATAACGAATAGTCACAAAAAATCGTTTCTTAAACTGAATTATTTCATAAGTCTATTTGAATATTCTCTATTCGAGTTTTTGGTTAGGTTAGGTTAGGTTAGGTTATTATATCTAAAATTGCAGTATTAAATAAAATGAACCATAACGAATAGTCACAAAAAATTGTTTCTTAAACTGAATTATTTCATAAGTCTATTTGAAAATCCTAATCTATTCGAGTTTTACATTAGGTTAGGTTAGTTTAGGTTATTATATATACACACACTAAAATTGCAGTATTAAATGAAATGAACCATAACGAATAGTCACAAAAAATTGTTTCTTAAACTGAATTATTTCATAAGTCTATTTGAATATCCTAATCTATTCGAGTTTTTGGTTAGGTTAGATTATTATATCTAAAATTGCAGTATTAAATAAAATGAACCATAACGAATAGTCACAAAAAATCGTTTCTTAAACTGAATTATTTCATAAGTCTATTTGAAAATCCTAATCTATTCGAGTTTTTGGTTAGGTTAGGTTATTATATCTAAAATTGCAGTATTAAATAAAATAAACCATAACGAATAGTCACAAAAAATTGTTTCTTAAACTGAATTATTTCATAAGTCTATTTGAAAATCCTAATCTATTCGAGTTTTTGGTTAGGTAAAGTTAGGTTAGGTTATTATATCTAAAATTGCAGTATTAAATAAAATAAACCATAACGAATAGTCACAAAAAATCGTTTCTTAAACTGAATTATTTCATAAGTCTATTTGAAAATCCTAATCTATTCGAGTTTTTGGTTAGGTTAGATTAGGTAAGGTTAGGTTAGGTTAGGTTATTATATGTTCACACTAAAATTGTAGTATTAAATAAAATAAACCATAACGAATAGTCACAAAAAATCGTTTCTTAAACTGAATTATTTCATAAGTCTATTTGAAAATCCTAATCTATTCGAGTTTTTGGTTAGGTTAGATTAGGTAAGGTCAGGTTAGGTTAGGTTATTATATGTTCACACTAAAATTGTAGTATTAAATAAAATAAACCATAACGAATAGTCACAAAAAATCGTTTCTTAAACTGAATTATTTCATAAGTCTATTTGAATATCCTAATCTATTCGATTTTTTGGTTAGGTTAGGTTATTATATCTAAAATTGCAGTATTAAATAAAATGAACCATAACGAATAGTCACAAAAAATCGTTTCTTAAACTGAATTATTTCATAAGTCTATTTGAAAATCCTAATCTATTCGAGTTTTTGGTTAGGTTAGGTTAGGTTAGGTTAGGTTAGGTTATTATATCTAAAATTGCAGTATTAAATAAAATGAACCATAACGAATAGTCACCAAAAATCGTTTCTTAAACTGAATTATTTCATAAGTCTATTTGAATATCCTAATCTATTCGAGTTTTTGGTTAGGTTAGATTAGGTAAGGTCAGGTTAGGTTAGGTTATTATATGTTCACACACTAAAATTGCAGTATTAAATGAAATGAACCATAACGAATAGTCACAAAAAATCGTTTCTTAAACTGAATTATTTCATAAGTCTATTTGAATATCCTAATCTATTCGAGTTTTTGGTTAGGTTAGATTAGGTAAGGTCAGGTTAGGTTAGGTTATTATATGTTCACACTAAAATTGTAGTATTAAATAAAATAAACCATAACGAATAGTCACAAAAAATCGTTTCTTAAACTGAATTATTTCATAAGTCTATTTGAAAATCCTAATCTATTCGAGTTTTTGGTTAGGTTAGATTAGGTAAGGTCAGGTTAGGTTAGGTTATTATATGTTCACACTAAAATTGTAGTATTAAATAAAATGAACCATAACGAATAGTCACAAAAAATCGTTTCTTAAACTGAATTATTTCATAAGTCTATTTGAAAATCCTAATCTATTCGAGTTTTTGGTTAGGTTAGATTAGGTAAGGTCAGGTTAGGTTAGGTTATTATATGTTCACACTAAAATTGTAGTATTAAATAAAATAAACCATAACGAATAGTCACAAAAATCGTTTCTTAAACTGAATTATTTCATAAGTCTATTTGAAAATCCTAATCTATTCGAGTTTTTGGTTAGGTTAGATTAGGTAAGGTCAGGTTAGGTTAGGTTATTATATGTTCACACTAAAATTGTAGTATTAAATAAAATAAACCATAACGAATAGTCACAAAAAATCGTTTCTTAAACTAAATTATTTCATAAGTCTATTTGAATATCCTAATCTATTCGAGTTTTACATTAGGTTAGGTTAGTTTAGGTTATTATATATACACACACTAAAATTGCAGTATTAAATGAAATGAACCATAACGAATAGTCACAAAAAATCGTTTCTTAAACTGAATTATTTCATAAGTCTATTTGAATATCCTAATCTATTAGAGTTTTTGGTTACGTTAGGTTAGGTTAGGTTATTATATATACACACTAAAATTGCAGTATTAAATAAAATGAACCATAACGAATAGTCACAAAAAATCGTTTCTTAAACTGAATTATTTCATAAGTCTATTTGAAAATCCTAATCTATTCGAGTTTTTTGTTAGGTTAGGTTAGGTAAGGTTTAGGTTATTATATATACACACTAAAATTGCAGTAATAAATAAAATGAACCATAACATCGTTTCTTAAACTGAATTATTTCATAAGTCTATTTGAATATCCTAAACTATTCGAGTTTTAGGTTAGATTAGGTTAGGTAAGATTAGGGTTAGGTTATTATATACACACACTAAAATTGCAGTAATAAATGAAATTAACCATAACGAATAGTCACAAAAAATCGTTTCAAGAAGAACAACAAAATCAGGAGGAGTCAGGAGCAAGAGTAGCGAGGACTTGAAGAGTCATGTATGAATGACAGCTTCTGTAATAACATTTGCTTGCAACTGAATATAAAACATGACATTAATGAATTTTGACTTGTTGGGATTGAAGTTAATGAGATTAAATTAATTTTTTTTTTTTTTTAATTTGGAAAAAGGGGAAACGAAGATAGGACTTCATTTCTAATATTGTCTTTGAAATTGAAATTTTTTTGAGATTTATATATGTTTATTGTAATCTAGCTTGTATTTTATTTTGGTTTGAGTATAAATTACAAGTTGATTCGCGTCTTATCGTATCGACGTATCAGCAGCGTACTCAAGATGAACGTGTTGACTCGACGCAGGCGCAGACGCAGGTCACCGACTTTGAGTCCCGTGCCGCGTAATGCTCCTACATTCCACATCTCAGTAATGCTAACTGCTAACTGCAGATTTGTGGAATTAATTTCAGCATCACTGCACACTAATATTGGCACTCGAGAAAAACTCGAAACCTAATGAAATTTTATTTCTTGTACATACCAACCCGACAGCGATAAATTCTACTTCTTTACGTTTGGATTAAGCGTTGACACTTCTGTTAAGCTGGTTGTCAGAACATGCCGAGTAAAGGTTGTAAAGCTTCTGCAATTGAATATATTCTAGAATGAAATACATAGAATTATTACAACGTGTATACTGCACAGGAGATGAGAAGACCCTGTAAAAAAGAAGTTTGATTTTATGAGTAGTTTCTGACAACATATTTTCTCAAAGTCAACTATAACAATTTTGATTAATTAAAAAATATTTTACACTAGTTCCTAAGATGCTAAATTAAAACAGTGTGATTACTCAACAATTAAATAATATGATTTCTATATAATATGATAAACCTAACCTAACATAACCTAACCTAATTTATTTATATTGTTTTTTAAATATTTTACTTAACGACTTATGCAGGTTATTCTATTTTTTATTGTGGTTTAGTGAAGAAAATTTCATTATATTGATGTTAAAGACGAAAATCTCTCGATACTCATCACCTTATAAAAAAACAAACTAAAGATCCCCTCCCCCTCCCATAGCTCTAGAATACTCTGATTCTAGTGTTCGGATCGGAAATGAACAAAAGTTGGTCGGAAAAGATGGGGAAATGAAAAAGAGGATTCTAACCCAATACTACATTAAAAAAAAAGCTCGGTATCGGAATTGCCAAGCAAGTACTCATTATAATGACCCGTTGAGGGTATTAGCGGAAGAAAACACTCTAGGATATCTTCGCCTTATAAAAGAACGAAGAAAATAACATTAAGTAACCCCCCCCCATCCCTAGCTCTCGAATACGCTCATTCCCTTGAACAAAAGGTCTAAGGGAAAAATTAAAAAGGATCTAACCCAATACTATATGAAAAAAGCTAGGTTCCTCGGAATTGCCAAGCCCGTACTCACTATAATGACCCCCTGAGGGTATTCCGCGGCAAAACCCTCTAAGTGATCATCCCCTTATGAAAGGCAATTGGAGGATTAGGAACAATACTACTTAGACGTGTTTATAACTCAAAGGGAGAAGATAGAAATGACTTGGGCACACGAAGCGAATAAAGGAGGATGAAGAACCTTACAAATGGTGTACCTTAAGAAATATAAGTGATGAAAGACAAAGAAAACGATAACTAGATGAAGCGAAAAGTTTAGAGAAAAATGGGAAGTCAAAGACAAAAATAGTGGGGAAAAATTGTCAAGTAGGCCGAGGGATTTCAAAGGGTGTAGGTAAAAAAACTGCCATGGGGCTCATAAAACATAATTTCTAAAAATTAGAGAGACCCACTTAATTCAAATTTTTGTACAATGTGACGAATCGAAACAGTGTACAAAATCGCAAGTTAATATAGAGAGAGAGAGAGAGGAGAGAGAGAGAGAAGAGAGAGAGAGAGAGAGAGAGAGAGAGAGAGAGAGAGAGAGAGAGAGAGAGAGAGAGAGAGAGAGAGGAGAGAGAGAAGAGAGAGAGAGAGAGAGAGAGAGAAGAGAGAGAGAGAGAGAGAGAGAGAGAGAGAGAGAGAGAGAGAGAGAGAGAGAGAGAGAGAGAGAGAGAGAGAGAGAGAGAGAGGAGAGAGAGAGAGAGAGAGAGAGAGGAGAGAGAGAG